>OX381704.1:0-2500 GCA_947462335.1 Harmothoe impar
CCCTAACCCTAACCCTAACCCTAACCCTAACCCTAACCCTAACCCTAACCCTAACCCTAACCCTAACCCTAACCCTAACCCTAACCCTAACCCTAACCCTAACCCTAACCCTAACCCTAACCCTAACCCTAACCCTAACCCTAACCCTAACCCTAACCCTAACCCTAACCCTAACCCTAACCCTAACCCTAACCCTAACCCTAACCCTAACCCTAACCCTAACCCTAACCCTAACCCTAACCCTAACCCTAACCCTAACCCTAACCCTAACCCGAACCCTAACCCTAACCCTAACCCTAACCCTAACCCTAACCCTAACCCTAACCCTAACCCTAACCCTAACCCTAACCCTAACCCTAACCCTAACCCTAACCCTAACCCTAACCCTAACCCTAACCCTAACCCTAACCCTAACCCTAACCCTAACCCTAACCCTAACCCTAACCCTAACCCTAACCCTAACCCTAACCCTAACCCTAACCCTAACCCTAACCCTAACCCTAACCCTAACCCTAACCCTAACCCTAACCCTAACCCTAACCCTAACCCTAACCCTAACCCTAACCCTAACCCTAACCCTAACCCTAACCCTAACCCTAACCCTAACCCTAACCCTAACCCTAACCCTAACCCTAACCCTAACCCTAACCCTAACCCTAACCCTAACCCTAACCCTAACCCTAACCCTAACCCTAACCCTAACCCTAACCCTAACCCTAACCCTAACCCTAACCCTAACCCTAACCCTAACCCTAACCCTAACCCTAACCCTAACCCTAACCCTAACCCTAACCCTAACCCTAACCCTAACCCTAACCCTAACCCTAACCCTAACCCTAACCCTAACCCTAACCCTAACCCTAACCCTAACCCTAACCCTAACCCTAACCCTAACCCTAACCCTAACCCTAACCCTAACCCTAACCCTAACCCTAACCCTAACCCTAACCCTAACCCTAACCCTAACCCTAACCCTAACCCTAACCCTAACCCTAACCCTAACCCTAACCCTAACCCTAACCCTAACCCTAACCCTAACCCTAACCCTAACCCTAACCCTAACCCTAACCCTAACCCTAACCCTAACCCTAACCCTAACCCTAACCCTAACCCTAACCCTAACCCTAACCCTAACCCTAACCCTAACCCTAACCCTAACCCTAACCCTAACCCTAACCCTAACCCTAACCCTAACCCTAACCCTAACCCTAACCCTAACCCTAACCCTAACCCTAACCCTAACCCTAACCCTAACCCTAACCCTAACCCTAACCCTAACCCTAACCCTAACCCTAACCCTAACCCTAACCCTAACCCTAACCCTAACCCTAACCCTAACCCTAACCCTAACCCTAACCCTAACCCTAACCCTAACCCTAACCCTAACCCTAACCCTAACCCTAACCCTAACCCTAACCCTAACCCTAACCCTAACCCTAACCCTAACCCTAACCCTAACCCTAACCCTAACCCTAACCCTAACCCTAACCCTAACCCTAACCCTAACCCTAACCCTAACCCTAACCCTAACCCTAACCCTAACCCTAACCCTAACCCTAACCCTAACCCTAACCCTAACCCTAACCCTAACCCTAACCCTAACCCTAACCCTAACCCTAACCCTAACCCTAACCCTAACCCTAACCCTAACCCTAACCCTAACCCTAACCCTAACCCTAACCCTAACCCTAACCCTAACCCTAACCCTAACCCTAACCCTAACCCTAACCCTAACCCTAACCCTAACCCTAACCCTAACCCTAACCCTAACCCTAACCCTAACCCTAACCCTAACCCTAACCCTAACCCTAACCCTAACCCTAACCCTAACCCTAACCCTAACCCTAACCCTAACCCTAACCCTAACCCTAACCCTAACCCTAACCCTAACCCTAACCCTAACCCTAACCCTAACCCTAACCCTAACCCTAACCCTAACCCTAACCCTAACCCTAACCCTAACCCTAACCCTAACCCTAACCCTAACCCTAACCCTAACCCTAACCCTAACCCTAACCCTAACCCTAACCCTAACCCTAACCCTAACCCTAACCCTAACCCTAACCCTAACCCTAACCCTAACCCTAACCCTAACCCTAACCCTAACCCTAACCCTAACCCTAACCCTAACCCTAACCCTAACCCTAACCCTAACCCTAACCCTAACCCTAACCCTAACCCTAACCCTAACCCTAACCCTAACCCTAACCCTAACCCTAACCCTAACCCTAACCCTAACCCTAACCCTAACCCTAACCCTAACCCTAACCCTAACCCTAACCCTAACCCTAACCCTAACCCTAACCCTAACCCTAACCCTAACCCTAACCCTAACCCTAACCCTAACCCTAACCCTAACCCTACCCTAACCCTAACCCTACCCTAACCCTAACCCTAACCCTAACCCTAACCCTAACCCTAACCCTAACCCTAACCCTAACCCTAACCCTAACCCTAACCCTAACCCTAACCCTAACCCTAACCCTAACCCTAACCCTAA
>OX381704.1:10000-391176 GCA_947462335.1 Harmothoe impar
CCTAACCCTAACCCTAACCCTAACCCTAACCCTAACCCTAACCCTAACCCTAACCCTAACCCTAACCCTAACCCTAACCCTAACCCTAACCCTAACCCTAACCCTAACCCTAACCCTAACCCTAACCCTAACCCTAACCCTAACCCTAACCCTAACCCTAACCCTAACCCTAACCCTAACCCTAACCCTAACCCTAACCCTAACCCTAACCCTAACCCTAACCCTAACCCTAACCCTAACCCTAACCCTAACCCTAACCCTAACCCTAACCCTAACCCTAACCCTAACCCTAACCCTAACCCTAACCCTAACCCTAACCCTAACCCTAACCCTAACCCTAACCCTAACCCTAACCCTAACCCTAACCCTAACCCTAACCCTAACCCTAACCCTAACCCTAACCCTAACCCTAACCCTAACCCTAACCCTAACCCTAACCCTAACCCTAACCCTAACCCTAACCCTAACCCTAACCCTAACCCTAACCCTAACCCTAACCCTAACCCTAACCCTAACCCTAACCCTAACCCTAACCCTAACCCTAACCCTAACCCTAACCCTAACCCTAACCCTAACCCTAACCCTAACCCTAACCCTAACCCTAACCCTAACCCTAACCCTAACCCTAACCCTAACCCTAACCCTAACCCTAACCCTAACCCTAACCCTAACCCTAACCCTAACCCTAACCCTAACCCTAACCCTAACCCTAACCCTAACCCTAACCCTAACCCTAACCCTAACCCTAACCCTAACCCTAACCCTAACCCTAACCCTAACCCTAACCCTAACCCTAACCCTAACCCTAACCCTAACCCTAACCCTAACCCTAACCCTAACCCTAACCCTAACCCTAACCCTAACCCTAACCCTAACCCTAACCCTAACCCTAACCCTAACCCTAACCCTAACCCTAACCCTAACCCTAACCCTAACCCTAACCCTAACCCTAACCCTAACCCTAACCCTAACCCTAACCCTAACCCTAACCCTAACCCTAACCCTAACCCTAACCCTAACCCTAACCCTAACCCTAACCCTAACCCTAACCCTAACCCTAACCCTAACCCTAACCCTAACCCTAACCCTAACCCTAACCCTAACCCTAACCCTAACCCTAACCCTAACCCTAACCCTAACCCTAACCCTAACCCTAACCCTAACCCTAACCCTAACCCTAACCCTAACCCTAACCCTAACCCTAACCCTAACCCTAACCCTAACCCTAACCCTAACCCTAACCCTAACCCTAACCCTAACCCTAACCCTAACCCTAACCCTAACCCTAACCCTAACCCTAACCCTAACCCTAACCCTAACCCTAACCCTAACCCTAACCCTAACCCTAACCCTAACCCTAACCCTAACCCTAACCCTAACCCTAACCCTAACCCTAACCCTAACCCTAACCCTAACCCTAACCCTAACCCTAACCCTAACCCTAACCCTAACCCTAACCCTAACCCTAACCCTAACCCTAACCCTAACCCTAACCCTAACCCTAACCCTAACCCTAACCCTAACCCTAACCCTAACCCTAACCCTAACCCTAACCCTAACCCTAACCCTAACCCTAACCCTAACCCTAACCCTAACCCTAACCCTAACCCTAACCCTAACCCTAACCCTAACCCTAACCCTAACCCTAACCCTAACCCTAACCCTAACCCTAACCCTAACCCTAACCCTAACCCTAACCCTAACCCTAACCCTAACCCTAACCCTAACCCTAACCCTAACCCTAACCCTAACCCTAACCCTAACCCTAACCCTAACCCTAACCCTAACCCTAACCCTAACCCTAACCCTAACCCTAACCCTAACCCTAACCCTAACCCTAACCCTAACCCTAACCCTAACCCTAACCCTAACCCTAACCCTAACCCTAACCCTAACCCTAACCCTAACCCTAACCCTAACCCTAACCCTAACCCTAACCCTAACCCTAACCCTAACCCTAACCCTAACCCTAACCCTAACCCTAACCCTAACCCTAACCCTAACCCTAACCCTAACCCTAACCCTAACCCTAACCCTAACCCTAACCCTAACCCTAACCCTAACCCTAACCCTAACCCTAACCCTAACCCTAACCCTAACCCTAACCCTAACCCTAACCCTAACCCTAACCCTAACCCTAACCCTAACCCTAACCCTAACCCTAACCCTAACCCTAACCCTAACCCTAACCCTAACCCTAACCCTAACCCTAACCCTAACCCTAACCCTAACCCTAACCCTAACCCTAACCCTAACCCTAACCCTAACCCTAACCCTAACCCTAACCCTAACCCTAACCCTAACCCTAACCCTAACCCTAACCCTAACCCTAACCCTAACCCTAACCCTAACCCTAACCCTAACCCTAACCCTAACCCTAACCCTAACCCTAACCCTAACCCTAACCCTAACCCTAACCCTAACCCTAACCCTAACCCTAACCCTAACCCTAACCCTAACCCTAACCCTAACCCTAACCCTAACCCTAACCCTAACCCTAACCCTAACCCTAACCCTAACCCTAACCCTAACCCTAACCCTAACCCTAACCCTAACCCTAACCCTAACCCTAACCCTAACCCTAACCCTAACCCTAACCCTAACCCTAACCCTAACCCTAACCCTAACCCTAACCCTAACCCTAACCCTAACCCTAACCCTAACCCTAACCCTAACCCTAACCCTAACCCTAACCCTAACCCTAACCCTAACCCTAACCCTAACCCTAACCCTAACCCTAACCCTAACCCTAACCCTAACCCTAACCCTAACCCTAACCCTAACCCTAACCCTAACCCTAACCCTAACCCTAACCCTAACCCTAACCCTAACCCTAACCCTAACCCTAACCCTAACCCTAACCCTAACCCTAACCCTAACCCTAACCCTAACCCTAACCCTAACCCTAACCCTAACCCTAACCCTAACCCTAACCCTAACCCTAACCCTAACCCTAACCCTAACCCTAACCCTAACCCTAACCCTAACCCTAACCCTAACCCTAACCCTAACCCTAACCCTAACCCTAACCCTAACCCTAACCCTAACCCTAACCCTAACCCTAACCCTAACCCTAACCCTAACCCTAACCCTAACCCTAACCCTAACCCTAACCCTAACCCTAACCCTAACCCTAACCCTAACCCTAACCCTAACCCTAACCCTAACCCTAACCCTAACCCTAACCCTAACCCTAACCCTAACCCTAACCCTAACCCTAACCCTAACCCTAACCCTAACCCTAACCCTAACCCTAACCCTAACCCTAACCCTAACCCTAACCCTAACCCTAACCCTAACCCTAACCCTAACCCTAACCCTAACCCTAACCCTAACCCTAACCCTAACCCTAACCCTAACCCTAACCCTAACCCTAACCCTAACCCTAACCCTAACCCTAACCCTAACCCTAACCCTAACCCTAACCCTAACCCTAACCCTAACCCTAACCCTAACCCTAACCCTAACCCTAACCCTAACCCTAACCCTAACCCTAACCCTAACCCTAACCCTAACCCTAACCCTAACCCTAACCCTAACCCTAACCCTAACCCTAACCCTAACCCTAACCCTAACCCTAACCCTAACCCTAACCCTAACCCTAACCCTAACCCTAACCCTAACCCTAACCCTAACCCTGTAAATCTGTGCCTAATTACGAATTAATTTGACATCATATTTACGTTTCACTAGTTGTGGTATTACGAGTTATCATAATTGCGAGTAAGGTTGTTTACGAATTACCATGATTATGAATTATTATCAATTATATAGATGGTTGGTTCAGAATAGGAGGATGAGTAACACTTGTATAGTTGAGATTGAATTATGCATTTTGAGTTGGTATATATAATATGTTAAGGTACTAGAGAGACTCTGTGTAAAGTGCAGACAGGGTCGTGACCTTAGGTTGACCCTGGATGACCTGGGTTCACCTGGTATGAAAGGTGGACAGAGTGGGGTCAGCAGGGGTCAACTACATGCTACTGGATGACCCGGGAGGTCAGATCGGGGTCATGACCCTAGAGGTCAAGTCGGGGTCATGAGAGGTCAAGTCGGGGTCATGACCCCTAGGGGTCATCGGTACCCTTTGTATATGATAGGTTGGGGTCGTGACCTCTGGGGTCAGCAGTAAACCCATTGTGTATTGGGGTCAGGGGTCGCGACCTAATGATTATGCAGGGGGGACACCAGGAGTATATATACCAGGAGTAGAGTTTGAAATAAACAGAATTGTACTTGTAACTTGTGTTGAACAGTCTTGTGGATCATACATTACTACTTACATACCCAGTACAGGGGTTATTAAGAGATCTACACAGAGAAGAGGACTATTCATCTTATGCATTCACCATCTGCAGTCATATACGTCAACCTCCATTATACATCAATTGAGCTCTGGGAGCTTGCTCACATCCGGATTTACACTGGTGACAGCGGTGGGGACACTCGATCACTATATAAAAACTAGTACTACTGAACTCTGTAATTGCAGCACGGAAACATCACATTCTGCTGTAAACAGATCGGATTGTAGTCGAGTCGAACCCACGTTAAAATAAACTTTATTGGAGTACTGATAAATTCAGGATGCCGGAGACACCAGAGGAAAAGAGGTTGGCACTGGAGATTAAGACTGGATTACGGCGGATGCTAGACAAGTTCGCCAAAACCATTGGCACATGTGACGGGGAGGATCCAGCAGCATTACGGGCTTGGTTACGGGGAGTTGACCATGCGGCTAAGGGTTCAGCAGCTGACGCCGCCCTGGTGGTGGAAATGGTTATATACCTCTCAGGAGGGGACCTTGGTGAATTTATTCTGTCACACACAAAGGATATTGCAGCGAATGCACTCGACTGGGACGAGGTAAGGGAAGCTATAGTTTCCATGTTTCTAAGTGCAGACGAAATTGACTATCTCCAGGACAAAGTGTATCGTATGCGACAGGGAGTGGACCAAACGGCCTGGGAGTATGGCCGGAAATTTAAGGCGGCCTGTGTCAAAGCTTTCCCTACAGCAGAATTGGCGAGTACGTTTGTACAGAAAACTTTAGCGAGATGCTTTACACAAAGTCTTAGAGACCCAAAAGTAAGGCAGGAGGTGTTTGCTGAAAAAGCCACAAAACTAGATCCAGCTATAAAGAAAGCAACGGAGGTGGCACATTCAGTGTACAAATCGGAGTTGTGTAATAATCTGTTCTCTGAGGAAGTCACAGAGGTTGGTGCTGTCCGGGCCTCAACCTCTACACAATCCGAACAGCTGGCAGTAAAGGAGGTAAGTCCAGACAAGGTTCACAAAATGCTGCAACACTTATGCCTCGAGGTGGCACAGATTAAACAAAATGCCGTCCCGGTGGCTGCAGTCTCAGTGGCAAATAGCAGTCAAGCCCAACCCTCGGGGTCCAAAAAGAAGAAACGGAAGGAAAATGGGGATCAACGGTCAGCTAACCCAACGTGGACATCCAACAAGTCAACGTACCCAGCACAGCATCCACCACAGACAATACAGGTCCAAGGAGGACCAATTCCTGGTGCCAGTGACAGAGGCACGGTGGGCAACCTGCCGTTTGCCCCCCCACGGAATATGTGTTGGCAGTGTGGGGAGTCAGGCCACGTCGTGAGAGACTGCCCATTAAGGAACTCAACGGTAGTGGCGGCAGTGGATGCAGCAGCGATGGGTAACGCTGGAGAAATGGCAGGGATTGGATACGTTAGCAACCAGGGAAACTGAAGTCGGCGGCACCGGATCGGAGGGTGACAGTACAATTACCATGGTACGACTCAACCCTCCGAACATTGGTGGATACTGGTGCCGCCAAATCCATGATAAGGACGGACGTTTGGACAGGTTTGTGTGAGCAGATGCACCGACAGCCCTTACTGACTCCTGGTCTCACTTTAAAATCTATTACGGGTCATGTCATACCATGTTTGGGGACGGCGCGGGTAGAATATGAGAACACTCCACTCACATTGTACGTGGTGGATACCCTCCGACATGATCTGTTATTGGGAACAGATTCGTTGGAGGCATTAAGGGCGAGGTTAGATTACCCTACACGAGTTATTGAGCTGGGTGGGAGGTCGTTTGTATGGGGGGACGGGCTTGTATGTGAACAAGCTGGGTTAGAAGGGGTCCACACTGAGGTGGATTACTGGATGGCAGAGTTCCCGGACGTGTTCTGTAGGCCAGGGGGTGTATTACCGGCTACACAGGACGTTCAGCTTAGCATTGATACAGGTAATGCTAGGCCGATCAGTCAGCGCCCATATAGATTACCACTACCTAAGAGAAAACTGATAGATGAGGAAATCGATAGAATGCTGGAGGAGGGTGTGATTGAGCCATCACATTCCCCGTGGTCCAGTCCACCCATTATCATCAAGAAGAAAGATGGTACACCGAGGGTGGTGGTTGATTTTCGCAAAATGAATCTAGTGACAAAGAAAGATTCAGGGCCAATCCCGAACATACAAGAGATCTTTGATAGTATGGCAGGGGCCTCAGTGTTTTCCACCATGGACTTGAAATCAGCCTACCATCAAGTGGAAATGCACCCGGATAGCATCGAGAAAACGGCTTTTTGCACTCACAGGGGTTTATTTCACTACCTTAGAATGCCTTTCGGGCTATGTAACGCCCCGGCAACATTCCAAAGGCTAATGAACAAAGTCATAGCACCATTTAGGGGACTGTTTGCCATGGTTTATTTGGACGACATAGTGGTGTTTTCAAAAACCCCAGAGGAGCATAACGAGCACATCAGACAGGTTATGCTCGCCTTAAGAAAGTTCAAGCTGGTATTAAAACCTACCAAGTGTACCTTCTACCAGTCCTCAATACGTCTGCTTGGGTACATAGTACAGGCCGGTGGAATCAGCGCAGATCCAGAGAAAGTCCAGGCAGTGAAGGACATGGCCCCTCCTACAAATGTAAGAGGGGTACGTAGTTTCATGGGTCTTACGAACTACTACAGACAGGTAATACCTTCCTACTCCCAGATAGCGGAGCCCCTGGCGTTCCTGACGCGAAAGAATGTGCGTTTTAAATGGGGCCCCGTGGAACATCAAGCATGGCAGTTGTTGAAAGATGCCCTGATATCTGACAGGGTTATGGCCCATCCGCAGCTGGATAAGCCATACCAACTACATGTAGACGCCTCAGACGGGTCCGTGGGGGGTTTGTTAACACAATTAGGGGGAGATGGCTTGGAGCACCCAGTTCAGTATTTTTCTAAGATGCTGAAGGACGGCCAGCTCAGATGGGCAACCATAGAGAAGGAGGCATTCGCCATCATCTATGCACTACAGAAGCTGAGACCCTACTTACAGGGGGCCGAGTTTGTTATTTACACCGATCACAAACCTCTCAAATCACTTTCTCTACAAGAGATGAAAAATTCAAAGATACAGAGGTGGGCAGTTACGTTGGCAGAATATGGGGCACCCATTGAGTATAGGAGGGGGGAGCACAACATTAGGGCCGACACTCTGTCCCGCCTCAGAGCGGAGGTGGAAAGGGACCAGGTGATCGGGGCGGTAGAAGAGCATTTCACCATCCCATGGTTCAGCAACAAACTAGACCAGCAAGAGGTGGCGGAGGAACAAAAACGGCTTAGAGAGTATGCACAGGGGATCAGGAATGAAAATGATTTCTTGGTACATCAGAGTCATTTGTACTCAATAGAACCACCACCTCAACAGATAGCGTTCCCACGGTTGTATCTGCCTCCGAAGTTTCAGGAGCAGATAGCATTGCAGGCCCATGAGGAGGTCGGACACCAAGGTATGGAACGCACGTTGGCCAGATTGTATCAAGCGTACAAATGGCCACTCATGAGGAGGACAGTACAACAGGTACTGGACTCATGTTTAACATGCGCAGTGCATCAGGGAAGACGGAAATTTCCCGAGTCGTCACGCATGCCCGTTCCGGACGCACCTGGTCAAGTGGTCAGTTGTGACCTGATTGGTCCATTGCCTAAATCCAGAGCGGGTTTTAAGTATGGGTTAGTGGTAGTTGATCACTATTCCAATTGGCCCGAGCTCAAACCACTGCGTAACAAAACGGCAGAAGGTGTATTCAGGTATTTCAAAGATGAATACATCCCGGCTAATGGCAGCCCGGGCTGGCTGATCTGTGATAATGGTGGCGAGTTCCGAGCAAAAATAGTGATGGATTTGTTCAAAAAGGAGGGGACGCAGCAACATTTCTCCTCCCCATTCCACCCGGCCGCTAACGGGCGCTGCGAACGAATGAACAAATCCTTGAAGGTTATGATAGCCAAACTGGTGCAAGGGTTCCCGCACAGGTGGGCAGATGTGGTAGGGGTGGCGCTGAAAGCATACAGAACGTCTAAGTGCCAAGCAACAGGGTTCACACCATACCTGCTACATTACGGCCGCCCGCCCCCACAGGGGGCACACCCACTTCCCGGCCCTGTGACGGTGGGGAGGGAAGAGGGAATTATCCAAAGAATAGAGGATAATACCAGAAGGGCAGTACTAGCTACAGGGGTTAGACTACAACAGCAGGTCCAGAACAATGGTAGGTTAGATAAGAGAGCAAGAGCGGAGACTGTAGAAGAGGGAGACAGAGTGATGTTCTTGGATCCTACTAAAACAACCTTTCAGCCAATGTACAGAGATGGCTACATAGTTACAAAGGTAAAGGGGCCTGTGGTGTATTTGCAGGACACGCAAGGTAGGGAAAGGATTTCAAATCTGGATAGAATTAAGAAATCTCCAGAAAAGGAAATGGTCCCAACCCCCACCCCGCCCCGCCCGCGACCCGTGCCCTACACAATACAGGGGGATCCAGAGACGACCGAGCAAAGGGCGGGAGGGGATGCGGTACAGCGAGAGGCAGCTGGACCCTCTCTGCCCCGTCCAAGAACCGAACCCGGTTCGCCCGCGTGTAAGGCGGGCGCGTTACCAAAGCGCCACGGTGCGGGGCCGTCCAACATCCTACCAGGCGACCATGGTGACCGGATAGCGAAAAAGTCGCTGCTCTGTCCCGGAACCGAACCCGGTTCGCCCGCGTGTAAGGCGGGCGCGTTACCAAAGCGCCACAGCAACGGGTCGACCGAGCGCCCGCCTAGACCTATGGGTATCGATATTCCGGTAACAGAGGCGGGCGGGTACCCTACCGCGGAGAAAACAAGGCAGGATTCGGTTCTGTTTCTCACTCCGCCAACGTACCTAAGGGTAAACACAAGAAAGAGAGATAAACCCCAATTATATAATGTAAAAAGAAGAATAGCGGGGAGGGTACAGTGTGATGCGTCAATGGTGCGAGCCAATGTAAAAACGGCGCTGACTCGTCCGGGAACCGAACCCGGATCTCCCGCGTCGGAGGCAGGCGTCATACCAACACGCCACCGGGCCGGGGGTAGGCCAGGGCCGTCAAATGACGAGGGGAGTTGCATGCGGCACGGGGGGGACGACTCGCGGCGCCCGTGCATCATGCACACCGGGACTGGCGCTGCTGCATTGTCGGCAACCCCCGCTGGGGTGGTGAGTGCAGCCAAACAGCAGGACAGGGATGAGATGGTGGCGCCGCTACAGGCACGACAGGGGGGTAATGAAGGGGAAGAGAGAGAACCACCTTCAGTATTACACCAGAACCCGCCCACTTCACGTCCATACTATACTAAGTACACAAGTGAAACAGCAGGAGGTCCTGAGACACATGGTGAAGGTGAGTCCTATGTTACGGATGCCTCATCTGACGAGGAAGTATCTATAGGCCGATTGCACTAACCAAGGGGCAATGGCGTGACGCTAGTAGGGAGGGAGGAGGTGACTCCTAAATTTTTTTCGGAAACATCACGTGGTGTCTCCCGCCTGCCCGCCCCTGTGGTGTTCTCCTCTGGGACGGAGGACTGTGAGGGAGCAGGGAGAAATGGTTCATGTCTGTCACCCAGCGTACACTCAGCCCAAAATCAAGAGGGTGGGGGCAGTGGGTTGCCGACTGTGGAATCACAGTCGACAGATGAGGAAGAAGGGGACGGAGAGATAGGGTCTATTATCATATATCAGTCTGAAGATGGCTATAGTGCAGACACGGAGAGTTCAGGGAGTTCTGACTCCCCCGCTGAATTGGAGACGGAATGGGAATCCTGTGAGGGGAATAGTGACGGGGAGTCAGGTGAATTACTTCCCCCACCCATCCAGTTTCGGCATTCTAGTGCAAATGCAAGTAGCCCCCCCGTTGTCCCCATGCGGGGTAATGAGACGTGGAGTCATGCCCAGTTGAAGTCATGGGAATGGGAGACATTAGAATATGAAAAAGGGACTGACCCCGTGCGGTCAAGCGTAGTGGCATGGGGGGATGTTTTATTGGGTGAAACAGAGGTCAAATCAGGTCAAGCCGGGTCAACAGGGGACAGGTTATGTAACCCGGCTAATAGGGGTACAGCATCTCATCACCAGGGGTCAGGGGTCAGGGGGATTGACCCCACCCTAGCTGTCTTTTGCTCAGCGGTGCAGCAGGGCGGGACGGAGGTCAGCGGTCAAGAGGGGATCCAAATATATAAGGGGGTCAGGGAGGAGTCAGGGCAGTCAGTAGGTGGTGAAGGCTCAAACAGTGACCAGGAGTGGCAGGTAACCGGTACACAACAATCATCGTACGGTAACTCGGAGCCTCCAGAGGTGGACAAAGGGCAACACACTGGAGTAAACACTGTACCATTGTGGGACAGTCGCAAAAACACAGCCCCCCTAACCCCATTGGAGGCAGCAGTTGTGCTATATACTGCAGCCTATGGAACTACCCCTACAGTTCAACAATTTTATATAGTGTTCCCGGCGCCAGACAAAAATCACCACAGATCGCAATTACACTACTTGCGGGCAGTGGTGGTAGAGGACACAGAGGTCAACAAAAGAGCAAACATCCAGGAATTACCCGACTCACCGGAGACAGTGGTGCAGCCGGCAATTCCGTCACCCCACCAACTCACAGAGGACAGTGTTGGAGGGGAGGTTGGGAGTGGTGAGGGCAGACTGCTAGCATCTACAGACGGGGCAGTAACCAATCTGCTATCGCTCGCAGCTGCCACTTACCAATCACATTTGCCAACAGAGGGTGCGGTCCTACAGCCTGGGGAGGATTTGGACACTCCACTGCCTTGGTGGATTAAAGAGGACATACTCCAGCAGCTAGAAGGACATTTTGACTCTCACCATATAAGTTACTGTGACGTCAGCTCCCTGTTCCCAGGACTGCTCGAGAGGGAAACCATACAGGAGGAGTACCGGTGGGAACCGGAAAGAACACTGGTGGGCTACATATACCGTGGGGGTATCCTACTCACTGCCTACCCACAAACGACCCAGCATGGTCTGAGAACATCCACACACCCCCCGATTGAGAGCAGGGCGGAGCACCAGCAGAAACGGATCCTGCCACCCCGGACGAGACAGAGGAGTCAGGTTGGTTTTTGCATCAGAGAATTGTTGCCTCCATTGTTGGTGTCCCCCTCACCTGTGGTGCTGAGGGTACCTACACTCCATTTGCTACATGAACTGTGCTACAGGGGCGGTAAGGGGACAGCTTTAAATACAGAGAAGAAAAAGGGGGCCAGGGGAAAGGGTTACAATGCCCCTGACACGATTCAGTAGACCACCTGGCAGAAAGGGGGTCCAGATAAGGGGTCGGTTCAGCATTGGGGGAAACATAAACTCCAGAGGGAGCTTTGTCTGGAGTTGGACAGGGCAGGATTTTTGGTGATCAGTTTTGATTACTTGATGAGAATACTGTGAAAGAGAAAAACAGTGTGGTGAGAAATTATTATTAATTATATGCCCTGTTAGGGCATCGTGGGTTACCTCGTGTGGAAGACGACATGTAAGCCACGCGCTAGGAACCACCCGGGGGAACCCACAGCCCCAACCCTTTTACAGGAGGTCCTGTTACATACAGACGTGCAGACGGCCTCCACATCCACCCCACCAGCTGCAGCAAATCAGGTAGTGGTGAATAACCAGTTTGTTTCATCCTCGAGTGGTGATCTCGAGGAACCAGTAGCGGTGGGACGCATCAGGGCTGCCCGGGAGAGGGCAGTAATGTTGCAACCCCAGAGCGAAGGGGACTTGGAGTAAAAGGGTTGGGTGTAAGGAGAGTCCACAGCACAATTATAAGCGATATGCTGTGTACTGTTCAGAGTTAAAAACAATTATATAGATGGTTGTTTCAGAGTAAGAGGATGAGTAACACTTGTATAGTTGAGATTGAATTATGCATTTTGAGTGAGAATTGGCAAAAGCCAGCATTGTCTATGGGGGAACTGTCCCACCCTGCAGTAAGATATACAGGGGGGGTCTGGCAGTGTTAAGCTTAGCAGTTTCCATGGGCATCGTGGGTTACCTCGTGTGGAAAACGACATGTAAGCCACGCGCTAGAAACCACCCGCGGAAACCCACGGCCCCAACCCAATTACAGGAGGCCCTGTTACATATGGACGTACAGACGGCCTCTACATCCACCCCACCAGCTGCAGCAAACCAGGTAGTAGTAAATAACCAGTTTATTTCAGCCTCGAGTGGTGATCTCGAGGCACCAGTAGCGGTGGGACGCATCAGGGCTGCCCGGGTGAGGGCAGTAATGCTGCAACCCCAGAGCAAAGGGGAAGTGGAGTAAAAGGGTTGGGTGTAAGGAGAATCCACAGCATTATTCTAAGCGATATGCTGTGTACTGTTCAGAGTTAAAAACAATTATATAGATGGTTGTTTGTACTGTTCAGAGTTTAAAACAATTATATAGATGGTTGTTTCAGAGTAGGAGGATGAGTAACACTTGTATAGTTGAGATTGAATTATGCATTTTGAGTGAGAATTGCAAAATCAGCTACGTCTGGAGTTGGACAGGCCGGGTTTTTGTATTAATCAGTTACTATGTTCTTGAATTAGAATACTGTGAAAAGAGAAAAACAGTGTGATGAGAAATTATTATTAATAATGTGCCCTGTTAGGTAGTTTTTATTCATGTTTCCCATGGTCACGGGTACACCCCGAAGTCAATATAAAAACAGGGTAGGCCATGGGTAAAACATCATTGGTTACGGGTATTTTGGTAGTGTAGATTGTATAATTGTAAAATGTATTTGAACAAGGCATGTCCAGAGCCTAAAAGTGTTTTCATGTTCGGTAGTTAGTATTGAATATAACATTGTCATGTTCCGAATGATTATATCCCGGTACCGCCCAATCGGTCGGGGATAGTGTGTGACTGAATGTGTGACCGCTGCTGCTCCTTGTTCCTTACTATCCCACATCTGCAATTGGGGTTTTGGGGGAGAGGGGGGAGAGGGGCAAATATTGAATATTGTGTTTAGAACTTGTTGTGAGTTTTATTGACTAAAGAGTAGTCAAACAACTTAAAATACGGAGGTGTGTAAATCTGTGCCTAATTACGAATTAATTTGACATCATATTTACGTTTCACTAGTTGTGGTATTACGAGTTATCATAATTGCGAGTAAGGTTGTTTACGAATTACCATGATTATGAATTATTATCAATTATATAGATGGTTGGTTCAGAATAGGAGGATGAGTAACACTTGTATAGTTGAGATTGAATTATGCATTTTGAGTTGGTATATATAATATGTTAAGGTACTAGAGAGACTCTGTGTAAAGTGCAGACAGGGTCGTGACCTTAGGTTGACCCTGGATGACCTGGGTTCACCTGGTATGAAAGGTGGACAGAGTGGGGTCAGCAGGGGTCAACTACATGCTACTGGATGACCCGGGAGGTCAGATCGGGGTCATGACCCTAGAGGTCAAGTCGGGGTCATGAGAGGTCAAGTCGGGGTCATGACCCCTAGGGGTCATCGGTACCCTTTGTATATGATAGGTTGGGGTCGTGACCTCTGGGGTCAGCAGTAAACCCATTGTGTATTGGGGTCAGGGGTCGCGACCTAATGATTATGCAGGGGGGACACCAGGAGTATATATACCAGGAGTAGAGTTTGAAATAAACAGAATTGTACTTGTAACTTGTGTTGAACAGTCTTGTGGATCATACATTACTACTTACATACCCAGTACAGGGGTTATTAAGAGATCTACACAGAGAAGAGGACTATTCATCTTATGCATTCACCATCTGCAGTCATATACGTCAACCTCCATTATACATCAATTGAGCTCTGGGAGCTTGCTCACATCCGGATTTACAACCCTAACCCTAACCCTAACCCTAACCCTAACCCTAACCCTAACCCTAACCCTAACCCTAACCCTAACCCTAACCCTAACCCTAACCCTAACCCTAACCCTAACCCTAACCCTAACCCTAACCCTAACCCTAACCCTAACCCTAACCCTAACCCTAACCCTAACCCTTGTAAATCCGGATGTGAGCAAGCTCCCTGAGTGTAGAAGACTGTTATATCTGTATATCTTCCATGACTGTAGGCATTAGCATAGCCTATATAGTAACAGCATGCAACTGTGTGTCAGAAGGTATGACATGATCCAATAACTCCAAGACAAGCTACAAGTACAATTCTGTTTATTTCATCCTCTACTCCTGCTATATATACTCATGGTTACAATTAGGTCACAGCCTCAGACCCTTCTTATCTGGGTCATTAAGAGGCTGGGGTTTACAAGTATGTCACACAATCAGGTCAGATCTGCTGCTGGTGGTGCTTGCCCCAGATCTGCTGCTGGTGATGCTTGGCCCAGATCTGCCGCTGGTGGTGCTTGCCCCACATCTGCTGCTGGTGGTGCTTGCCCCACATCTGCTGCTGGTGATGCTTGCCCTAGATCTACTGTTGGCTACCATACAATGCACCATATATTATTCCATCCTGAATATACATGTGTTCCATTTCTACCTACACCAAATCCTCTTTACTTGAATGGTAGCGTCATTTCGTAACACAATTCGTAATTCTGATGGCTAATTAATTCGTAATTTGGCACAGAATTACACACCTTCCAATTTAAAGTTGTTTGACAAATCATTTGTCAATAAAACTAAAAACCAAGTACACAGCAACATTTTCACTTCTGTACTATTAAACCAATCACAATGCTGATGTAACTGGCTGAACGCACATGATCCCGCAAAAAGTCACAGATTTGTAACGGAGTCCCTGCGGTCTCTCCTGACTACGGGATCCATCATAACCTACTTTGATTCATAATATATGTTGAATTTCTTCCTGCACCACCAGTTATTCCACATACCCCTGCATCATTTTGGCGCTGGACTCTTCTTCAACATCACATGGCAGAGGTTCAGTTAAATGTTGTGTTTCTGATTAACAATAACCCACAAGATTACAAACACCTCCCAAACTTAAGTTGTTTGGATTAATCCAATAAAACTAACAACTACTTATGCTGTAGGGTTTCTGGCTTTAGGTCAGTATGGTGCCCTATAGCTCCTGTAACTCTCATGTACAGAGACAGTGTGGTGTCCTGTAACTCTGATGTACAGAGACGGTGTGGTGTCCTGTAACTCTCATGTACAGAGACAGTTTGGTGTCCTGACTCCCAAACTTAAGTTGTTTGGGTTAATCCAATACACCCAACAACCTCCTATGTTGTGAGGTTCATAGTTTTGGGTCAGTGTGGTAACTGACAGGGAGAAGTTTGATGCCCTTAAAATCCCGTAACTTCTGGTGTACATAGGGTGGTATGGTCCTGTGTAACCTCCTGTGACTCTCATGCACTGGAGGTAGGCGCTAGGCCTGGTAACTTCCTGTAATTCTCACTGACAGGGAGTTGTTTGAGGCCCTGTAAATCCTGTAACTCCTGATGTACAGAGGGCTGTTTCGTCCCCGGGAACTTCCTCCTCTGACTCACATGCACTGGAGGTAGGAGGTAGGCCTGGTAACTCCCTGTAACTCTCACTGACAGGGAGCTGTTTGATGCCCTGTAACTCCTGTAACCTCTGATGTACAGAGGGCTGTATAGTTAACTGTTACTTCCTGTGACTCTCATGCACTAGAGGTAGGCGCTAGGCCTGGTAACTCCCTGTAACTCTCACTGACAGGGAGCCGTTTGAGGCCCTGTGACTCCTGTACTTTTTCATGTACAGAGGGCTGTTTAGTTCAACATAAATTCCTGTGTATCTCTTGCACTGGAGGTAGGTGCTTGGCCTGGTAACTTCCTGTAACTACCACTGACAGGGAGCTGTTTGATGCCATGTAAGTCCTGTAACTTCTGATGAACAGAGGGCTGTATAGTTTGCTGTAAATTCCTGTGACTCTCTTGCACTGGAGGTAAGCGCTAGGCCTGGTAACTTCCTGTAACTCTCACTGACAGAGAGCTGTTTGAGGCCCTGCAACTCCTGTAACTTCTGATGAACAGAGGGCTGTATAGTCTCCTGTAACTTCCTGTGATTCTCATGCACTGGAGGTAGGTGCTAGGCCTGGTAACTTCCTGTAACTCTCACTGACAGGGAGCTGTTTGATGCCCTGTAACTCCTGTACTTTCTCATGTACAGAGGGCTGTATAGTCTCCTGTAACTTCCTGTGATTCTCATGCACTGGAGGTAGGTGCTAGGCCTGGTAACTTCCTGTAACTCTCACTGACAGGGAGCTGTTTGATGCCCTGTAATTCCTGTAACTCCTGATGTACAGAGGGCTGTTTGGTCCCCGGGAACTTCCTCCTCTGACTCACATGCACTGGAGGTAGGAGGTAGGCCTGGAAACTTCCTGTAACTCTCACTGACAGGGAGCTGTTTGATGCCATGTAACTCCTGTAACTTCTGATGCACAGAGGGCTGTATAGGTCGCTGTAAATTCCTGTGACTCTCTTGCACTGGAGGTAGGCGCTAGGCCTGGTAACTTCCTGTAACTCTCACTGACAGAGAGCTGTTTGAGGCCCTGCAACTCCTGTAACTTCTGATGAACAGAGGGCTGTATGGTCTCCCGTACCTCCTGTGACTCTCATGCACTGGAGGTAGGCGCTAGGCCTGGTAACTTCCTGTAACTCTCACTGACAGGGAGCTGTTTGATGCCCTGTAACTCCTGTAACTTCTGATGTACAGAGGGCTGTATGGTCTCCTGTAACTTCCTGTGACTCTCATGCACTAGAGGTAGGCACTAGGCCTGGTAACTTCCTGTAACTCTCACTGACAGGGAGCTGTTTGATGCCCTGTAACTCCTGTAACTTCTGATGTACAGAGGGCTGTATGGTCTCCTGTAACTTCCTGTGACTCTCATGCACTAGAGGTAGGCGCTAGGCCTGGTAACTTCCTGTAACTCTCACTGACAGGGAGCTTTTTGATGCCCTGTAACTCCTGTACTTTCTCATGTACAGAGGGCTATATGGTCTCCTGTAACTTCCTGTGACTCTCATGCACTGGGGGTAGGCGCTAGGCCTGGTAACTTCCTGTAACTCACACTGACAGGGAGCTGTTTGATGCCCTGTAACTCCTGTACTTTCTCATGTACAGAGGGCTGTATGGTCTCCTGTAACTTCCTGTGACTCTCATGCACTGGAGGTAGGCGCTAGGCCTGGTAACTTCCTGTAACTCTCACTGACAGGGAGCTGTTTGATGCCCTGTAACTCCTGTACTTTCTCATGTACAGAGGGCTGTATGGTCTCCTGTAACTTCCTGTGACGCTCATGCACTGGAGGTAGGCGCTAGGCCTGGTAACTTTCTGTAACTCTCACTGACAGGGAGCTGTTTGATGCCCTGTAACTCCTGTAACTTCTGATATACAGAGGGCCGTATACTTCACTGTAACTTCCTGTGACTCTCATGCACTGGAGGTAGGCGCTAGGCCTGGTAACTTCCTGTAACTCTCACTGACAGGGAGCTGTTTGATGCCCTGTAACTCCTGTACTTTCTCATGTTCAGAGGGCTGTATGGTCTCCTGTAACTTCCTGTGACTCTCATGCACTGGAGGTAGGCGCTAGGCCTGGTAACTTCCTGTAACTCTCACTGACAGGGAGCTGTTTGATGCCCTGTAACTCCTGTACTTTCTTATGTACAGAGGGCTGTATGGTCTCCTGTAACTTCCTGTGACTCTCATGCACTGGAGGTAGGGGCTAGGCCTGGTAACTTCCTATAACTCTTACTGTCAGGGAGCTGTTTGATGCCTTGTTACTCCTGTAACTTCTGATGTACAGAGGGCTGTATGGTCGCCTGTAACTTCCTGTGACTCTCATGCACTGGAGGTAGGTGCTAGGCCTGGTAACTTCCTGTAACTCTCACTGACAGGGAGCTGTTTGATGCCCTGTTACTCCTGTAACTTCTGATGTACAGAGGGCTGTTTACTTCACTGTAACTTCCTGTGGCTCTTATGCACTGGAGGTAGGCGCTAGGCCTGGTAACTTCCTGTAACTCTCACTGACAGGGAGCTGTTTGATGCCCTGTAACTCCTGTAACTTCTGATGTTCAGAGGGCTGTATGGTCTCCTGTAACTTCCTGTGACTCTCATGCACTGGAGGTAGGCGCTAGGCCTGGTAACTTCCTGTAACTCTCACTGACAGGGAGCTGTTTGATGCCCTGTAACTCCTGTAACTTCTGATGTACAGAGGGCTGTATGGTCTCCTGTAACTTCCTGTGACTCTCATGCACTGGAGGTAGGCGCTAGGCCTGGTAACTTCCTGTAACTCTCACTGACAGGGAGCTGTTTTAATGCCCTGTAACTCCTGTAACTTCTGATGTACAGAGGGCTGTATGGTCTCCTGTAACTTCCTGTGACTCTCATGCACTGGAGGTAGGTGCTAGGCCTGGTAACTTCCTGTAACTCTCACTGACAGGGAGCTGTTGATGCCCTGTAACTCCTGTAACTTCTCATGTACAGAGGGCGGTTTGGTCCCCGGTAACTTCCTTAGACTCTATGCACCAGGGTTAGCCGCTTGGCCTGGTAACTTCCTGTAACTCTCACTGACAGGGAGCTGTTTGATGCCCTGTAACTCCTGTAACTTCTGATGTACAGAGGGCTGTTTACTTCACTGTAACTTCCTATGGCTCTCTTGCACTGGAGGTAGGCGCTAGGCCTGGTAACTTCCTGTAACTTTTACTGACAGGGAGCTGTTTGATGCCCTGCAACTCCTGTAACTTCTGATGTACAGAGGGCTGTATGTTCTCCTGTAACTTCCTGTGACTCTTATGCACTGGAGGTAGGCGCTAGGCCTGGTAACTTCCTGTAACTCTCACTGACAGGGAGCTGTTTGATGCCCTGTAACTCCTGTAACTTCTGATGTACAGAGGGCTGTATGGTCTCATGCAACCTCCTGTGACTCTCATGCACTGGATGTAGGCGCTAGGCCTGGTAACTTCCTGTAACTCTCATGCACTGGAGGTAGTTTGATGCCCTCTAACTACTGGTATATACACTGCCCAGCACCACCTAGATCTGCTGCTGGTGGTGCTTGCCCCAGAACTGCTGCTGGTGGTGCTTGCCCCAGATCTGCTGCTGGTGGTGCTTGCCCCATATCTGCTGCTGGTGGTGCTTGCCCCAGATCTGCTGCTGCTGGTGGTGCTTGCCCCAGATCTGCTGCTGGTGGTGCTTGCCCCATATCTGCTGCTGCTGGTGGTGCTTGCCCCAGATCTGCTGCTGGAGGTGCTTGGCCCAGATTTGCTGCTGGTAGTGCTTGACCCAGATCAGCTGCTGGTTGTGCTTGCCACAGATCTACTCCTGTGGGCACCACAGAGCTTTGTAGTGCACTGTTTACAGCCTCCTGAGTGAGCACTCGCTGGGTCTGTGCATCACTGCTAGACCCCTGCTGTGTTTTAATGCACTGTGATGCACCAGGGCCGTGTATATTTCCCTCTGCAGTACCCACTCCTGTGTGGACTGCAGAGCTATGTGGTATATGGGCCACAGCCTCCTGCGCGAGCACTCGCTGGGTGTATGCATCATTGTCATTTGCCTGCTGTGTTTTAATGCACTGTGATGCACTAGGGCCTTGTATATCCCCTCCTCGGTACTCCCTCTTGTGTGGACTACAGAGCTATGTGATATACTGGCTACAGCCTCCTGCGCGAGCACTCGCTAGGTGTATGCATCATTGTCATTTGCCTGCTGTGTTTTAATGCACTGTGATGCACCAGGGCCTTGTATATCCCCCTCTTCGGTACTCCCTCTTGTGTGGACTACAGAGCTATGTGATATACTGGCTACAGCCTCCTGCGCGAGCACTCGCTAGGTGTATGCATCATTGTCATTTGCCTGCCGTGTTTTAATGCACTGTGATACACAAAGGCTGTGTATATTCCCCCCAGTAGTACCTAATTGTGCTTGTTCCACAGAGTTAAGTGTTAAATAGTTTGCCCCCCTCTCGCCCGGGCACTCGCCGGGTGTGTGCATCATTGTCATTTGCCTGCTGTGCTTTATGCACTGTGATGCACAGGGGCTGTGTATATTCCCCTTTGTAGTACCTGCCCCTGTAACTTCCTGTGACTCTTATGCACAGGGGGTAGGTGCCAATCCCTGTAACTTCCTGTAACTGTCATAGGTGAACAAAACAATACAATTGGTCTATTCTATTGTATTGTTAACCCACTCCCTACCCCCCCTTTCCCCAGGAGGAATTCCCTTGTGGTTGGGCTGTGGAGTGGGTTGTAGCAACGATTGTTGCTACTATTCTGACTCAGCACCCTCCCCCAGTGAGCCACTTTGTGCAGCAATTTCAGAGGTACTTTCACTAAAGAGAAGTTCACTTTGAGATGCCTTGTGGAGAGCATGCGCCGTGTCTGCTGCCTTCTTTATAGCAGCTTCCAATTTGACTGGCCTTTCTCCAAACACCCCCTGTCTCACTTCAGATTGCCTCAGTCCTTGGGTGAAACATCTTGATAGCGTTTTCTGTAGGAAATCTGACTTCAACTCCTCTGCAGAAAACGCTTTGTTGCAGGCAGCTCTGAATTTACGTCCAAACTCCCAGGCCATCTGATCAGGCTCCTGCCTCATACTGTAGACTTGATCCTGTAGCTGATCACGCTCGTCCATGCTCAGAAATGCTTCTACAACTTGGTCTTTCACTGCCGCCCAGGTGATAGTCGCTTGATCCATGGCATTTGAGGTCTCTAGGATAAACTCCCCTAGGTCACCCCCGGCCAGGTATACAGCCATTTCAATAACTAGTTTGTGGCTGGTACCTGAACCTTTGGAAGCATGGTCTATGCCTCTCAGCCACTGCCTAAGGGCTGTAGGGTTCTCTCCATCACAGGTACCGATGGATTTTGCAAACTTATCTAATGTCCTCCGGTCCTGGTTGGCTCTTTCCAATGCTAGTCTTCTCTCTCCAGGGGTTGCAGCCATCCTGAATTTAGTGTCTCTTTTATCGTGGGTTCGACCCGACTACAATCCTCTTTTTCTCAACAAGATGTACAATATCTTAATTGAGAGAAAGCCCAGTAGTTTTGATGTTCGGATCCCACCGCTGTCACCAGTGTAAATCCGGATGTGAGCAAGCTCCCTGAGTGTAGAAGACTGTTATATCTGTATATCTTCCATGACTGTAGGCATTAGCATAGCCTATATAGTAACAGCATGCAACTGTGTGTCAGAAGGTATGACATGATCCAATAACTCCAAGACAAGCTACAAGTACAATTCTGTTTATTTCATCCTCTACTCCTGCTATATATACTCATGGTTACAATTAGGTCACAGCCTCAGACCCTTCTTATCTGGGTCATTAAGAGGCTGGGGTTTACAAGTATGTCACACAATCAGGTCAGATCTGCTGCTGGTGGTGCTTGCCCCAGATCTGCTGCTGGTGATGCTTGGCCCAGATCTGCCGCTGGTGGTGCTTGCCCCACATCTGCTGCTGGTGGTGCTTGCCCCACATCTGCTGCTGGTGATGCTTGCCCTAGATCTACTGTTGGCTACCATACAATGCACCATATATTATTCCATCCTGAATATACATGTGTTCCATTTCTACCTACACCAAATCCTCTTTACTTGAATGGTAGCGTCATTTCGTAACACAATTCGTAATTCTGATGGCTAATTAATTCGTAATTTGGCACAGAATTACACCCTAACCCTAACCCTAACCCTAACCCTAACCCTAACCCTAACCCTAACCCTAACCCTAACCCTAACCCTAACCCTAACCCTAACCCTAACCCTAACCCTAACCCTAACCCTAACCCTAACCCTAACCCTAACCCTAACCCTAACCCTAACCCTAACCCTAACCCTAACCCTAACCCTTACCCTAACCCTAACCCTAACCCTAACCCTAACCCTAACCCTAACCCTAACCCTAACCCTAACCCTAACCCTAACCCTAACCCTAACCCTAACCCTAACCCTAACCCTAACCCTAACCCTAACCCTAACCCTAACCCTAACCCTAACCCTAACCCTAACCCTAACCCTAACCCTAACCCTAACCCTAACCCTAACCCTAACCCGAACAAGTGGAAATGCACCCGGATAGCATCGAGAAAACGGCTTTTTGCACTCACAGGGGTCTATTTCACTACCTTAGAATGCCTTTCGGGCTATGTAACGCCCCGGCGACATTCCAAAGGCTAATGAACAAAGTCATAGCACCATTTAGGGGACTGTTCGCCATGGTTTATTTGGACGACACAGTGGTGTTTTCAAAAACCCCAGAGGAGCATAACGAGCACATCAGACAGGTTATGCTCGCCTTAAGAAAGTTCAAGCTGGTATTAAAACCTACCAAGTGTACCTTCTACCAGTCCTCAATACGTCTGCTTGGGTACATAGTGCAGGCCGGTGGAATCAGCGCAGATCCAGAGAAAGTCCAGGCAGTGAAGGACATGGCCCCTCCTACAAATGTAAGAGGGGTACGTAGTTTCATGGGTCTTACGAACTACTACAGACAGGTAATACCTTCCTACTCCCAGATAGCGGAGCCCCTGGCGTTCCTGACAAGAAAGAATGTGCGTTTTAAATGGGGCCCCGTGGAACATCAAGCATGGCAGTTGTTGAAAGATGCCCTGATATCTGACAGGGTTATGGCCCATCCGCAGCTGGATAAGCCATACCAACTACATGTAGACGCCTCAGACGGGTCGGTGGGGGGTTTGTTAACACAATTAGGGGGAGATGGTTTGGAGCATCCAGTTCAGTATTTTTCTAAGATGCTGAAGGACGGCCAACTCAGATGGGCAACCATAGAGAAGGAGGCATTCGCCATCATCTATGCACTACAGAAACTGAGACCCTACTTACAGGGGGCCGAGTTTGTTATTTACACCGATCACAAACCTCTCAAATCACTTTTTCTACAAGAGATGAAAAATTCAAAGATACAGAGGTGGGCAGTTACGTTGGCAGAATATGGGGCACCCATTGAGTATAGGAGGGGGGAGCACAACATTAGGGCCGACACTCTGTCCCGACTCAGAGCGGAGGTGGAAAGGGACCAGGTGATCGGGGCGGTAGAAGAGCATTTCACCATCCCATGGTTCAGCAACAAACTAGACCAGCAAGAGGTGGCGGAGGAACAAAAACAGCTTAGAGAGTATGCACAGGGGATCAGGAATGAAAATGATTTCTTGGTACATCAGAGTCATTTGTACTCAATAGAACCACCACCTCAACAGATAGCGTTCCCACGGTTGTATCTGCCTCCGAAGTTTCAGGAGCAGATAGCATTGCAGGCCCATGAGGAGGTCGGACACCAAGGTATGGAACGCACGTTGGCCAGATTGTATCAAGCGTACAAATGGCCACTCATGAGGAGGACAGTACAACAGGTACTGGACTCATGTTTAACATGCGCAGTGCATCAGGGAAGACGGAAATTTCCCGAGTCGTCACGCATGCCCGTTCCGGACGCACCTGGTCAAGTGGTCAGTTGTGACCTGATTGGTCCATTGCCTAAATCCAGAGCGGGTTTTAAGTATGGCTTAGTGGTAGTTGATCACTATTCCAATTGGCCCGAGCTCAAACCACTGCGTAACAAAACGGCAGAAGGTGTATTCAGGTATTTCAAAGATGAATACATCCCGGCTAATGGCAGCCCGGGCTGGCTGATCTGTGATAATGGTGGCGAGTTCCGAGCAAAAATAGTGATGGATTTGTTCAAAAAGGAGGGGACGCAGCAACATTTCTCCTCCCCATTCCACCCGGCCGCTAACGGGCGCTGCGAACGAATGAACAAATCCTTGAAGGTTATGATAGCCAAACTGGTGCAAGGGTTCCCGCACAGGTGGGCAGATGTGGTAGGGGTGGCGCTGAAAGCATACAGAACGTCTAAGGTCACGACCCTGTCTGCACTTTACACAGAGTCTCTCTAGTACCTTAACATATTATATATACCAACTCAAAAGGCATAATTCAATCTCAACTATACAAGTGTTACTCATCCTCCTACTCTGAACCAACCATCTATATAATTGATAATAATTCATAATCATGGTAATTCGTAAACAACCTTACTCGCAATTATGATAACTCGTAATACCACAAATAGTGAAACGTAAATATGATGTCAAATTAATTCGTAATTAGGCACAGATTTACACCCTAACCCTAACCCTAACCCTAACCCTAACCCTAACCCTAACCCTAACCCTAACCCTAACCCTAACCCTAACCCTAACCCTAACCCTAACCCTAACCCTAACCCTAACCCTAACCCTAACCCTAACCCTAACCCTAACCCTAACCCTAACCCTAAGGAGCAGGGATCAGCACCAAGGAATGGAGTAAACAGCGCTGGGGCTGCTGTTTCTGGTGGAGAGGGAGAGGTGGGGGCACCTCCAGGTCAGGTCAACAAGAGGGAGGATACTGAGTTTTCACCATCAATGGGGAAGCAATTAACAGAACAAAACAACTTTTCAGTTCACTATCATCCATTCCGACCTGGAGTAGCGTTAGGCCTGTTAAGCCAAAATCACTCACCCCAGCACAAGCTGCCAGGGTGCTTCACCAGGCAGCTTGGAATAGTGCCAACAGGGGGCTGTCGCAGCCCACTGGCACCCCTGCTGTAGGACAGTTACAGCCCCCTGCTTACACGGATAAAGGACAATCACGGACTGTAACCCCTTCTCAGCAGCTACAGCAGTTGGTGTTGAGACACAAGTTACCACCAGCACTCCTGTCACCGGCCTCGGTTATAGTAGTTTCTCCAGAACCCTTGCTGCCAAACCCTGACTTATTGGCCCTCAAGGAGGAAGCTGCCCTCTCAGCCACAGTTCCTGGAGATAGAGGAAGTCACACAAAGGGTACTAGAGACTGAAGTACACAGCATGTAACATTGGATTCTGACTCCTCTAGTAGTCTACTATTAGACCTCATCTTGTTCCTGGTAGAGATTGATTTTTCTCTACTGTTGCATTGGGAGGACGACATACTTCCACAGTAGCCTTAGACAGTAACCAACCTAACACCATAAACGCTACGAGATAAGTAATTGTAAGTTTTATTGGATTAATTCGAACAATTTTAGGTTGGAAGGTGTGTTTAATTTGGTGATTATTTATTGAATTCAAATTAACCCCCTGAAGAAGTTGACTGAAAACGAAATGTTGCATGTTCATTACTATTCACCCGCCCCTTTCTTGATATAAATTGTACCCCATTATGATGTCAACCCTATTCAAGTTGTTTGGTTTTGTATGGAACTATAACTTTGAAAAAAGTATATTAACCAACAACATACTGTCCTCTATCATGTGATGAAGAGGAGAGCCCAGCGTCCACTAGAGAATCTTCCTCCTCACATTGCTGTTTTACCGGAAACCTTGCTGGCCAAGAGAGGTCCATATGTACACATAAACTATCGATTAAAGCAACATTTTTACAATTGTTTGATTCAAATTGATGTGAATTCATGTCTAAGACGGCATGAGATATGTTCAATAGCATTAATTTGCAGCAGGAACATTTCAAATTGTCCAATATGCAAATGAACTTGTGGAGGACTACCTTGTGTTCAAGTACAGACTGTTCAAATACCCCATCCTGTTTAAACACCACGCTTGTAAGCTGTTATAGGTACCCACCCTGTTACAAATGCCATGGGTTTGCTGTATAATTCACATTAGTACATTTGCGATTTTCCTGTCAAATTTGCTGAGAGTAAATGCATAGTGAGCATATGGATCAAAATGTCCTCTATCAAAATGTGGTTGCAAAACAAGTGTAGTGCATTGCATAGAGGAGCTATTTAAAATTAAGTTTGTATTTAAGTCACACTCTCTATCACATTCTTAGGTTTAGTACTGCAACAATGATTGGAGAGTGTAATAGTGGCTTGTTTAAACACCATGGGGTGTTTAGCAGTGGCGGGGTGTTATAACAGGACACCCTGCTGAACAACAATGTATAAACAAAAGAAGGTGTTAATCTGCACTCTGGTGGTGTGAGAGGCCGTCCTGTTTACTCACCACAGACCTTTTACATAGGCTGTACTGGTAATATCAGCTCAGACTCCACCTGATGAAGTCGCTCAATGAAGATGTACTGATCAGGGTGCTATGGCGGAATGTTAATGTTGATAAGCATATCTGTCAGAACAATACAATGTAGTATTAAAGAGTCGAAGTGTTGGTTGAACTCTGCTTTTAAATCATGTACACAGAGAATGTAAATAGAATAATAAAAGTAATAATATCATCAGCATTAGATTTGAGTCTGCATCTTCTTCAGTTGTTACTCTTTGCTAGCCTCAAGCCAGTGTGAAAATTAATCAGACAATGTAAGCAAGCAAGTGGGCTGCCCGAATTGGGCTCAGATCAGGTTTTGGACGGGCTGCCCACTTTGGGTTCAGATCGGGTTTTGGATGGGCTGCCCAATTTGCTGTCGCAGCACCACCTGAAAATTATGGGTTTATGGAATCTATTCAATCATACCCAATATTTTCTTGTTTTTGTTGAATAACATATCCTAGGTGCTACTAATCAATCCTAAGGCATGAAGCATACTCTTCCTATCTAATTGTGGAAGTATCAAGCAGGCCTATTATCATAGGTTTAAGCCACATACAGCATAGACAAGTGTCTATAGTGTACATCGGCCTTCAAAGCCATAGTTCATACCTACATGGGGCACGTGAGTCTGGTATTAGGCAAATTGTAATGCTACAGAAATAGTGTTTACACTGGATAGCTGCTTAGAGAACCTCCTTTTCATCATTCAAATGTACAATCTTATTAATCTTATTTCCAAACTGTGAGAACATCTATTCATTGTTTCCCATTCTACATCACTTTCAACATTCTATCATATTATTGTATAATGTCAATTTCATCTGGTTTTGTTGGAAAACTCTATATACCGTAAAACTTTGCGTATTAGCCTAACTCGCGTATAAGCCGCACCAGAGTTTTGCTTGATGCTATAAGCCGCACCACAGATCTGAGTATGATGACTTTTAGTACTGTACCATAGTAGCTAAAACTCACGAATAAGCCGAACCCAGACTCTGTGCCGATTCTATAAGCCGCAGCAGCGATCTGACTCGCTCACTAGCCGCGGCTTCTACGCGAGGTTTTACAGTATATTGTATGGTAGTGACATCTGGTGTCAATCATTAGAAATACTAGACCAGTTGCCCTGTCAAAACCCAACCTCAGCCCTCATCAGCCCGGAGTGTGCTCACCGATGGGCACCTGTTGGTTTAGGGCACTGGGCTTTGGTGTGGCTCCAAGTGGGGTGCCTGAATTGGGCTCAGATCAGGTTTTGGAAGGGCTTCCTGTCATCTGTCCTACATGAACCCAAAGCGGGCAGTCCACTTTGAAACTGATATGAGCCCAAAATGGGCAGCCAGATTTGGGCCACACTTCAGCCCAGCCATCTGCTCAACATGAAACCCAGCTCAGTTTTGCCCGACTTCAAACAGCCAATCCGAGCTAAAACCAAATTGGCCCAGGCTTGCTACTAGGGCATCTAAATCACTCCTTTACACACTAACCCTAACCTTTGTAAATCTGTGCCTAATTACGAATTAATTTGACATCATATTTACATTTCATTATTTGTGGTATTACGAATTATCATATTTGCGAGTTATGTTATTTACAAATTACCATAATGATGAACTATATTGAAGTATTATGATGTTACGAATTAGGGACTAAAACAATTATATAGATGGTTGTTTCAAAGTAGGAGGATGAGTAACACTTGTATAGTTGAGATTGAATTATGCATTTTGAGTTGGTATATACAATATGTTAAGGTACTAGAGAGACTCTGTGTAAAGTGCAGACAGGGTCGTGACCTTAGGTTGACCCTGGATGACCTGGGTTCACATGGTATGAAAGGTGGACAGAGTGGGGTCGGCAGGGGTCAACTACATGCTACTGGATGACCTGGGAGGTCAGATCGGGGTCATGACCCTAGAGGTCAAGTCGGGGTCATGAGAGGTCAAGTCGGGGTCATGACCCCTAGGGGTCATCGGTACCCATTGTATATGAGAGGTTGGGGTCGTAACCTCTGGGGTCAGCTGTAAACCCATTGTGTATTGGGGTCAGGGGTCGCGACCTAATGATTATGCAAGGGGAACACCAGGAGTATATATACCAGGAGTAGAGTTGAAATAAACAGAATTGGGGTTATGACCCTGATTATACAAATGTGGATCCAGAGGAGTATATAGAGCAGGAGTGTTACAGTGAATAAACAGATTTGTACTTGGACAGTCTTATTCTACACTACCCTACATACCCATTGCAGGATCTCATACTGGAACCAAGACTCACCTATATACAGCCACCAACACATCTTGTTCTGGTAATTATAACTGAGCATCTACACTCATTGTCTTCACTCCACCTTCTACACTCCTACCAGTGATACTACCATTGCCCCACAGCTGCCTGGTCATCATAACTAAAAGTCAGACCCAAACCACCACACAACTCACTTCTGTGCAGCATACCGGAGTATTACAAAGACTAAAGCTCCTCTGAATACACTGCCCAGGAAGGGCTATACCAGCATAGATATGCCCAAACGACCATCAACAACTCCAGGAGGGGGCCCAGATGGTGAACCACCTTTTAAGTATAATGTACAAAAAGGTAGGTCTCTATCTGAGTGGGCTGCTAGAAGGATTGCAAGACGTCTAGCTGTTGAAAAGGCTGCGGAGAGTGCTATATCTCCACTGGCCCTCCAATCCACTTCTAAAAAATTGGGTCACGTTCCGCAACGACCATCAACAACTCCAGGAGGGGGCCGTGATGGTGTACCACCTTTTAAGTATACTGTACAAAAAGGTAGGTCTCCATCTGAGTGGGCTGCTAGAAGGGTTGCGAGACATCTGGCTGTTACAAAGGCTGCGGAGAGTGCTAGATTTCAACCAGCCCTCCTATCTAAGCCCACCTCTCAGCAATTGGATTCTGATTCTGATGACACCATACGGGTGCCTACAGTTGGCTGGAATAATGCCTCTGTTTCCATAATTGGGGAGGAGGCATCTTGCTCTGCCTGTTATGATACCACACCGGAGCAGGGAGAGGGAGAGGTGGGAGCACCTGGTCAGGTCAACAAGAGGGAGGACACTGAGTTTTCACCATCAATGATGGAGGCAATTAACAGAACAAAACAACTGTTCAGTTCATTATCATCCATTCCGGCCTGGAGTAGCGTTAGGCCTGTTAAGCTGGACTCACTCACCCCAGCACAAGCTGCCAGAGTGCTTCACCAGGCAGCTTGGAATAGTGCCAACAGGGGGCTGTCGCAGCCCACTGGCACCCCTGCTGTAGGACAGTTACAGCCCCCTGCTGACACGGATAAAGGACAATCACAGACTGTAACCCCTTCTCAGCAGCTACAGCAGTTGGTGTTGAGACACAAGTTACCACCAGCACTCCTGTCACCGGCCTCGGTTATAGTAGTTTCTCCAGAACCCTTGCTGCCAAACCCTGACTTATTGGCCCTCAAGGAGGAAGCTGCCCTCTCAGCCACAGTTCCTGGAGATGGAGGAAGTCACACAAAGGGTACTAGAGACTGAAGTGCCCCCCCCCCCCCATCACAGCCTGTAACATTGGATTCTGATTCCTCTAGTAGTCTACTATTAGACCTCATCTTGTTCCTGGTAGAGATTGATTTTTCTCTACTGTTGCATTGGGAGGACGACATACTTCCACAGTAGCCTTAGACAGTAACCGACCTAACACCATAAACGCTACGAGATAAGTAATTGTAAGTTTTATTGGATTGATTCGAACAACTTTAGGTTGGAAGGTGTGTGTAATTTGGTGATTATTTATTGAAATCAAATCAAACGCCTGAAGAAGTTGACTGAATGTAGACGAAATGTTGCATGTTCATTACTATTCACCTGCCCCTTTCTTGATATAAATAGTACCCCACTAAAATGTCAACCCTATTCGAGTTTTTTGGTTTTGTGTGGAACTATAACTTTGAAAAAAGTGTATATTAACCAACAACATACAGTCCTCTATCATGTGATTTGAATTTGTAAACGTGTATTTATTGCAATTAATTGAATTTCAAAATACAACATAATTCAAAAAATATCTCATGATATGCGTATGGTAGAACATGACAATACGGTTTAACACCTTGTTGTGGTGTCTCCGTGGTATATACACCGTATTATTTGTTCTGCATCACTTTTGGATGCCTACATTGGAATAACTAGTCCCAGCCTTGGGAAGTTCAGTGTCCAGTGTCCTATTATGATGTCTGATGAGACATACTCGATTGTTATAGTGCTAAGTACAGTCTCTAGTAGTTTCTTAAATAATTTGAGTAAAGCTATAATGTAAATCAATATATAAACAAATACATATGCACACATGTGAAAATGAACAGGTAAAGCAGTGCAAATAGATGTGCTGTGTTCAGTGTAATAATATGTAACTCCTATATTTGTGGTGTGTGCCTCACAACAGGAGATGAAGAGGAGAGCCCAGCGTCCACTAGAGAATCTTCCTCCTCACATTGCTATTTTACCGGAAACCTTGCTGGCCAAGAGAGGCCCGGATGTACACATAAACTATCGATTATGGCAACATTTTTACAATTGTTTGATTCAAATTGATGTGAATTCATGTTTAAGACGGCATGAGATATGTTCAATAGCATTAATTTCCAGCAGGGAACAGTTCAAATTGTCCAATTTGCAAATGAAATCACTCAATGAAGATGTACTGATGAGGGCGCTATGGCGGAATGTTAATGTTGATAAGCATACTGCATATCTGTCAGAACAATACAATGTAGTATTAAAGAGTCGAAGCGTTGGTTGAACTCTGCTTTTAAATCATGTAGACAGAGAATGTAAATAGAATAATAAAAGTAATAATATCATCAGCATTAGATTTGAGTCTGCATCTTCTTCAGTTGTTACTCTTTGCTAGCCTCAAGCCAGTGTGAAAATTAATCAGACAATGCAAGCAAGCAAGTGGGCTGCCTGAATTGGGCTCAGATCGGGTTTTGGACGGGCTGCCCACTTTGGGCTCAGATCGGGTTTTGGATGGGCTGACCAATTTGCTGTCGCAGCACCACCTGATAATTATGGGTTTATGGAATCTCTTTAATCATACCCAATATTTTCTTGTATTTGTTGAATAACATATCCTAGGTCCTGCTAGTCAACCCTAAGGCATGAAGCATACTCTTCCTATCTAATTATGGAAGTATCAAGCAGGCCTATGATCACAGGTTTAAGCCACATACAGCATAGACAAGTGTCTATAGTGTACATCCGCCTTCAAAGCCATAGTTCATACCTACATGGGGCACGTGAGTCTGGTATTAAGCAAATTGTAATGCCACAGAAATAGTGTTTACACTGGATAGCTGCTTAGAGAATCTCCTTTTCATCATTCAAATGTACAATCTTATTAATCTTATTTCAAAACTGTGAGAACATCTATTTATTGTTTCCCATTCTACATCACTTTAACATTTTATTGTATTATTGTATAATGTCAATTTCATCTGGTTTTGTTGGAAAACTCTATATATTGTATGGTAGTGACATCTGGTGTCAATCATCAGAACTACTAGACTAGTTGCCCTGTCAAGACCCAACCTCAGCCCTCATCGGCCTGCAGTGGGCTAACCAAGTCTGATTGAAGTGAGCTTTTGTCAGAATTCTGATTATGTAATGGTGGATCTCTAGGATTCCAGACTAGGATGTCCAGAATTGTGCGGGATGACGGGTCATAGTGTCCTAGGCATAAAGCCCATCCTCATCTGCCTCTTCCAATGGTGGTAGGGCAGGTACCCTTGGACATCTACCCCCGGACATCTACCCCGGACATCTGGCACATGGACATCTACCCCCTGGGACATCTACCCCCTAGAACTTTTATGCAATTGGACATATATTCCCTGGAATTTCACCTCCTTGGACACCTACTCCCTAGGACATCCACCTCCTTGGACTTTTATCCCCTTGGACATCTATCCCACCACTGTCACCAGTGTAAATCTGGATTTGAGCTTGGCTCCCTTGGTGTAGAGGCAGACTATGGCTAGAGATTTCCTTAGATGCGTTGTGTCTGAGTCATATTACATGGACCTCCAATGTCTGCCAGTTTAACGTAAAACCCTGTACTGGGTAACGCATAGAGGATGAGCCACAGGGCTGAGACACACAAGTTCACAAGTACAAATCGGCTTTACCTCTGATCCGGTCCTGGCTTTTATATCCCTGCTGCCCTCCTTTGGAACAAGCGGGACCTTGACCCCATGACCCCATGACCCCAGAAACAGTCATATATACATACTTAACCCCTGGGTCACGACCCTCACAACCCCATCAGTGTTTACACCAAGTTGCTGAGTCAGCAAGTGTTGTGTGGCTGACCCCTCAGTGACCCCCGCCCGCCTTATGTAACACCAGCTGTTGGTAGCAAGTGTTTTTTCAAAAATATTATAATGTTATATTTTTTATTTGTATTGATGCGCTATGTTATTAGCATTACAAAACTGCTTTAAATTTGTGTCTAGCATTTCTAGAACCAACAGAATCCGAGATTAATCACAGGAAAAAAGGGTAATCTATTGGATGAATCGTCCTATATACAAGTACCCCCTACATGGACCCCTTAGCTATGAGCCTTCAATAGGCGTCACCAAGGGCAGCTTTCACAGCTTGTCCACGGGGCTTGTACAGAGTGGCGCCTGGCCTTACCCTGAGCAACATCAGGGTGGAAGTGCACCTGGGACAGCATTGTCAAAGTGAGGAAACACACCCTGACAAATGTGCTAATCCCCGGCTCTTAAAACAAAATTAGGCATTAAATAGAGGCATGGATGGATAGGTATTTATGCCATCTATCTTATGTGTATATGAGATAATTCGTGTGGGGCAAATATTCTGAAAGAATTGTTGAAATGTGAAAATTGTCTTTATACAGAATCACAACTTCGGCAATGGATGTTCTATTTTAATATGGCGGGTATTAGGTTGTACCTAAATAAGTTTCCTAAGTGGTCAATGCATTACTGAGAAAATATGATGTAAAGGGAACTCACAATAAGGGTATAATGAGGGGGGTACCTCGGCCTTGTTGAGTAAAAAACAGCCTGTGGGCGGTAGACTGGAGGGGGCGAATGTCCTCTCTTGGGTAATGCGCACCACGCTTCAGGCGGAGACAACCCAACCACGTGACCATGTTGATTTCACCGTCGGAAGGGGTATTTAAACCTCCCCTCCTCGTACACTCGCCAGTCAGTGCAGGCCCGGCTGACTCCCAGCATTACCCTACCCAATTGTGTATGATTGAATAGCAACACTGCTTTTACCTCCTCCTTCAGGTTGAGGCTTAGGTTCTCTGTATAGGAATACCCTGAATAAACATCCTACTTTACTTCACACCTGGAAACTGACGTTCTTGACAACGTTCTTGACGACTTTTTCTGAGCATCATGTGAGTTCAGCCAGTCACATCTGCATGGTGATTGGTTTAATACTACAGAAGTAAAAATGTCTGACATATGGTAGTATGCTGCTACTCTATAGGCTATGCTAATGCCTACAGTCATGGGACATATACAGATATAACAGTTTTCTACCCTCAGGGAGCTTGCTCACATCCGGATTTACAGCCTTATACAGAACTTATATAATATCAGAACTTCTCAGGTACAAGACAACCCAGAGATATCAGATTGGGTTATGGTACCACCAAATTCACCTGGGTAGCTACATTAGCAAATACCAAGGCTACATTATAGTGAATATAACTGGCAGAACCGAGTTATATGAGTCAAGCAGTGAATTGACACTCCACCTGGGGCTTATATGAGAACTACACATGACCCCAGTAACATTGCCACCACTGTGCCATCTGTGGGACTAAATGGAACTAATCGAATTTGGCCACTAGGTCACGTGGAAGCAATTATTTTGGCTATATATTCTTATATAGCATGACAAGCTATAACTCCTATTCAAAGATTTGTTGGCCCAATAATCTAAACTATAATCCAATAGTACCATCATTTATACATCACTTTAATCCAAAAACAGATGAGTTGACTGGAAAAACTGAAATCCAAGACATTTTGTTTACTTACAGCCATCACATCCAGGTTTCAGCAGTGCATTTTGCAAGCTGGGTGATTTCTCTTTTAGAAGTCTCCCAAAAAAACCAAAACTCCTCCGTATTATCTGATCTATCATACCAGTCAACTCATAAATACATGAGCAACATCTGTGATTTAATTCAGAAGTTTACAATTAAATTCAATGTACATTATGGGCCAATCAGAACCAGTTCAGTCTCTCCTGCGGTGCATATTAGGGTAGCACCGGCACCGGCGACGATCGGCCTCACAACCCTCCAACTAAAAATTGTTGTGTAGGTTTGAAGGTTGATTTTAAATGAGTCAAATTATGATAAAACATTTCAGTTTCAGTTTTTAATTTGAACAGCTCTATTACTCCTTGACTCTGTCACTTGTAGACTGACAACATGTTGATAATTGCTATCTCAAAATGAATGTTTCAGGATTGATGCTGCATTACTCATCCCCCTCCCCTACCACAAATGTGTTGAACTAAGAATTCTTGTATTCCTGAAGCAAAAAGGGAAGTATACCTCAAAATACTAATATTCTGTATAACAGGAGGTATTCCTGTTACAAGTTACAGTATTAGTGTCCTCCCCTACCTGTCTGCCGTTCAACCCTGTAACACTACCCTTCACTGTCACTTATGTGGCTTATAATTTCTTTACCTGCCTGTATGCTGATCATCCCTTTAAAAGAAAAGAGTATCGTATTTTCAACCAAGTTTGTTTCAAAGCAGATGTGATCCCATTGCACATGTATGAGTGCCATTCATCCAAAGGTTGTACATTTCAAGAGTTAAATAGAAAAGAACATGCAACTGTTGTACCTGAGTTGGGGCTGCCATTTCTGGACCACTGATGTCATAAGTGAACATTCTGCTATTTCACAAGAAGGCAGGACCTGTATACTGCAGGTGAATAGTTCAGACATGTCCATCAGGGGGCAGACCTGTTACACGTTCGGTACACCTACTAGCCATGCATCATAATGCTGTATAAACCGTAAAACCTCGCTGATGTATTAACTGTAGTAGGGGTCACTGTCCGTAGTTAAAAACACTATACCCCCCCCCTTGGCCACCGCCGCAGTCCCAGGCACATCATTCAGCGTGGAAGGATGGGCCAGATTATTTCACCAGCTACCCCCCCCCCCCAACACCCCGACTCCCGCCAACAGTTGCAGAAAAAGCTGCGAATGCAACCTGGGCGGCCACAATAGGTTTGAGACTGCGACTCTGTATATAGCAGAGGTGGTCGGCCTGTCCTCACCCCGACCTACCTCTCCAGCCAGTGAGGTTTTACGGTAATAGAGGGCTGAGTACCTGCCGTGCCAGACTGGCCTGCCTAAGTAGGTCGACCCCGGCTGGTCCTTTCTTACGTCATTTTCACGTCATTTATCGCCGAATCTCGCTACAAAATGGCAGCCCCCTTGGTGGATGGATTGGGTTCAATTTTCTTGTTTCAAAATAGTTTTGTATGAGTGTGAATAAGGAGACTGAGTAATGGAGGTCAGTTTGAAGTTTATTTATATACAATGAATCGACATAGCTAGACTTTTGGCTATGCTACTCTTTTCTTTTAACAACCCCTTGTGAGTAACACAATGATTACAGGTCTGTATCACCCTGGTCAACATGATGCATTCATGTAGCACTGGTGTGATACTCACTATGGCTACATAAATGCATCATGCCATAATGCAATTTATTACTTTGCTGCAAATAAGGAACGAAGAGTTATTGAATAAAGATGAAAATAAAATAACCTTCACATACTAAACGCCAGACCTGTGCCTGGTGGTGTATAATTCTTCCCTGCAGGCTACCTCCCTCCTGTTTGTGGTCATGCCTGGCTGCCCTGACCTGCCTCGTGCAGCTGGGTGCGGCCACGTCCTGTATCCTGACACACTACACCTGTACATGTAGACACTGGGAGGACACGATACCTTCACATATACACGACACCTCTACATATACACTGACACAAGGCAGCATCAACACCTGTACATATTATCTGACACTGGGAGGACACACACCTCTACATGTAAATAACCAACACACAGCCATGGGGCACTGGTATAAACCTGTGTACAAGTAACATCAGTAAAGCTGTAGGGGCCTCATCCACACTAACAGCACAAGCAGGATACACATGGACAGGGAGAACCATGGAACACTGTGAGACAGGTAGGGAGGGGAGATATCAGTGTGGTACACCTGTAGGTAGGGGAGATATCAGGGTGGTACACCTGTAGGTAGGGGAGATATCAGGGTGGTACAGGTAGGTAGGGGAGATATCAGGGTGGTACACCTGTAGGTAGGGGAGATATCAGTGTGGTACACCTGTAGGTAGGGGAGATATCAGTGTGGTACAGGTAGGTAGGGGAGATATCAGGGTGGTACACCTGTAGGTAGGGGAGATATCAGGGTGGTACAGGTAGGTAGGGGAGATATCAGTGTGGTACAGGTAGGTAGGGGAGATATCAGGGTGGTACACCTGTAGGTAGGGGAGATATCAGGGTGGTACAGGTAGGTAGGGGAGATATCAGGGTGGTACACCTGTAGGTAGGGGAGATATCAGGGTGGTACAGGTATGTAGGGGAGATATCAGTGTGGTACACCTGTAGGTAGGGGAGATATCAGGGTGGTACACCTATAGGTAGGGGAGATATCAGGGTGGTACACCTGTAGGTAGGGGAGATATCAGGGTGGTACACCTGTAGGTGGGGGAGATATCAGGGTGGTACACCTGTAGGTGGGGGAGATATCAGGGTGGTACACCTGTAGGTAGGGGAGATATCAGGGTGGTACAGGTAGGTAGGGGAGATATCAGGGTGGTACACCTGTAGGTAGGGGAGATATCAGGGTGGTACACCTGTAGGTAGGGGAGATATCAGGGTGGTACACCTGTAGGTGGGGGAGATATCAGGGTGGTACACCTGTAGGTGGGGGAGATATCAGGGTGGTACAGGTAGGTAGGGGAGATATCAGGGTGGTACACCTGTAGGTAGGGGAGATATCAGGGTGGTACACCTGTAGGTAGGGGAGATATCAGGGTGGTACAGGTAGGTAGGGGAGATATCAGGGTGGTACAGGTAGGAAGGGGAGATATCAGGGTGATACACCTGTAGGTAGGGGAGATATCAGGGTGGTACAGGTAGGTAGGGGAGATATCAGGGTGGTACACCTGTAGGTAGGGGAGATATCAGGGTGGTACACCTGTAGGTAGGGGAGATATCAGGGTGGTACACCTGTAGGTAGGGGAGATATCAGGGTGGTACAGGTAGGTAGGGGAGATATCAGGGTGGTACAGGTAGGTAGGGGAGATATCAGGGTGGTACACCTGTAGGTAGGGGAGATATCAGGGTGGTACACCTGTAGGTAGGGGAGATATCAGGGTGGTACACCTGTAGGTAGGGGAGATATCAGGGTGGTACAGGTAGGTAGGGGAGATATCAGGGTGGTACACCTGTAGGTAGGGGAGATATCAGTGTGGTACAGGGGGGTAGGGGAGATATCAGGGTGGTACACCTGTAGGTAGGGGAGATATCAGTGTGGTACAGGTAGGTAGGGGAGATATCAGGGTGGTACAGGTAGGAAGGGGAGATATCAGGGTGGTACAGGTAGGTAGGGGAGATATCAGTGTGGTACAGGTAGGTAGGGGAGATATCAGGGTGGTACAGGTAGGTAGGGGAGATATCAGGGTGGTACAGGTAGGTAGGGGAGATATCAGGGTGGTACACCTGTAGGTAGGGGAGATATTAGGGTGGTACAGGTAGGTAGGGGAGATATCAGGGTGGTACAGGTAGGTAGGGGAGATATCAGGGTGGTACAGGTAGGTAGGGGAGATATCAGGGTGGTACACCTGTAGGTAGGGAGAGATATCAGGGTGGTACACCTGTAGGTAGGGGAGATATTAGGGTGGTACAGGTAGGTAGGGGAGATATCAGCGTGGTACACCTGTAGGTAGGGGAGATATCAGGGTGGTACAGGTAGGTAGGGGAGATATCAGGGTGGTACACCTGCAGGTAGGGGAGATATCAGGGTGGTATACCTGTAGGTAGGGGAGATATCAGGGTGGTACAGGCGGGTAGGGGAGATATCAGGGCGGTACAGGTAGGTAGGGGAGATATCAGGGTGGTACACCTGTAGGTAGGGGAGATATCAGTGTGGTACAGGCGGGTAGGGGAAATATCAGGGTAGTACAGGTAGGTAGGGGAGATTTCAGGGTGGGACAGGTAGGTAGGGGAGATATCAGGGTGGTACACCTGTAGGTAGGGGAGATATCAGGGTGGTACAGGTAGGTAGGGGAGATATCAGGGTGGTACAGGTAGGTAGGGGAGATATCAGGGTGGTACACCTGTAGGTAGGGGAGATATCAGTGTGGTACAGGTGGGTAGAGGAGATATCAGGGTGGTACAGGTAGGTAGGGGAGATATCAGGGTGGTACACCTGTAGGTAGGGGAGATATCAGGGTGGTACACCTGTAGGTAGGGGAGATATCAGGGTGGTACACCTGTAGGTAGGGGAGATATCAGGGTGGTACAGGTAGGTAGGGGAGATATCAGGGTGGTACACCTGTAGGTAGGGGAGATATCAGGGTGGTACACCTGTAGGAAGGGGAGATATCAGGGTGGTACAGGTAGGTAGGGGAGATATCAGGGTGGTACAGGTAGGTAGGGGAGATATCAGGGTGATACAGGTAGGTAGGGGAGATATCAGGGTGGTACACCTGTAGGTGGGGGAGATATCAGGGTGGTACACCTGTAGGTAGGGGAGATATCAGGGTGGTACACCTGTAGGTAGGGGAGATATCAGGGTGGTACAGGTAGGAAGGGGAGATATCAGGGTGGTACAGGTAGGTAGGGGAGATATCAGGGTGGTACACCTGTAGGTAGGGGAGATATCAGTGTGGTACAGGTGGGTAGAGGAGATATCAGGGTGGTACACCTGTAGGTAGGGAGATATCAGGGTGGTACAGGTAGGTAGGGGAGATATCAGGGTGGTACACCTGTAGGTAGGGGAGATATCAGGGTGGTACACCTGTAGGTAGGGGAGATATCAGGGTGGTACACCTGTAGGTAGGGGACATATCAGGGTGGTACACCTGTAGGTAGGGGAGATATCAGGGTGGTACACCTGTAGGTAGGGGAGATATCAGGGTGGTACACCTGTAGGTAGGGGAGATATCAGGGTGGTACAGGTAGGTAGGGGAGATATCAGGGTGGTACACCTGTAGGTAGGGGAGATATCAGGGTGGTACAGGTAGGTAGGGGAGATATCAGGGTGGTACAGGTAGGTAGGGGAGATATCAGGGTGGTACACCTGTAGGTAGGGGAGATATCAGGGTGGTACACCTGTAGGTAGGGGCGATATCAGGGTGGTACACCTGTAGGTAGGGGAGATATCAGGGTGGTACACCTGTAGGTAGGGGAGATATCAGGGTGGTACACCTGTAGGTAGGGGAGATATCAGGGTGGTACACCTGTAGGTGGGGGAGATATCAGGGTGGTACAGGTAGGTAGGGGAGATATCAGGGTGGTACAGGTAGGTAGGGGAGATATCAGGGTGGTACACCTGTAGGTAGGGGAGATATCAGGGTGGTACACCTGTAGGTAGGGGAGATATCAGGGTGGTACACCTGTAGGTAGGGGAGATATCAGGGTGGTACAGGTGGGGGAGATATCAGGGTGGTACACCTGTAGGTAGGGAGATATCAGGGTGGTACACCTGTAGGTAGGGGAGATATCAGGGTGGTACACCTGTAGGTAGGGGAGATATCAGGGTGGTACAGGTGGGGGAGATATCAGGGTGGTACACCTGTAGGTAGGGGAGATATCAGGGTGGTACACCTGTAGGTAGGGGAGATATCAGGGTGGTACACCTGTAGGTAGGGGAGATATCAGGGTGGTACACCTGTAGGTAGGGGAGATATCAGGGTGGTACACCTGTAGGTAGGGGAGATATCAGGGTGGTACAGGTAGGTAGGGGAGATATCAGGGTGGTACACCTGTAGGTAGGGGAGATATCAGGGTGGTACACCTGTAGGAAGGGGAGATATCAGGGTGGTACAGGTAGGTAGGGGAGATATCAGGGTGGTACAGGTAGGTAGGGGAGATATCAGGGTGGTACAGGTAGGTAGGGGAGATATCAGGGTGGTACACCTGTAGGTAGGGGAGATATCAGGGTGGTACAGGTGGGTAGAGGAGATATCAGGGTGGTACACCTGTAGGTAGGGAGATATCAGGGTGGTACACCTGTAGGTAGGGGAGATATCAGGGTGGTACAGGTAGGTAGGGGAGATATCAGGGTGGTACACCTGTAGGTAGGGGAGATATCAGGGTGGTACAGGTAGGTAGGGGAGATATCAGGGTGGTACAGGTAGGTAGGGGAGATATCAGGGTGGTACACCTGTAGGTAGGGGAGATATCAGGGTGGTACACCTGTAGGTAGGGGAGATATCAGGGTGGTACACCTGTAGGTAGGGGAGATATCAGGGTGGTACACCTGTAGGTAGGGGAGATATCAGGGTGGTACAGGTGGGTAGGGGAGATATCAGGGTGGTACACCTGTAGGTAGGGAGATATCAGGGTGGTACACCTGTAGGTAGGGGAGATATCAGGGTGGTACAGGTAGGGGAGATATCAGGGTGGTACACCTGTAGGTAGGGGAGATATCAGGGTGGTACAGGTAGGTAGGGGAGATATCAGGGTTGTACACCTGTAGGTAGGGGAGATATCAGGGTGGTACACCTGTAGGTAGGGGAGATATCAGGGTGGTACAGGTATGTAGGGAGAGATATCAGGGTGGTACACCTGTAGGTAGGGGAGATATCAGGGTGGTACAGGTGGGTAGGGGAGATATCAGGGTGGTACAGGTAGGTAGGGGAGATATTAGGGTGGTACAGGTAGGTAGGGAGATATCAGGGCGGTACACCTGTAGGTAGGGGAGATATCAGGGTGGTACAGGTAGGTAGGGGAGATATCAGGGTTGTACACCTGTAGGTAGGGGAGATATCAGGGTGGTACACCTGTAGGTAGGGGAGATATCAGGGTGGTACAGGTAGGAAGGGGAGATATCAGTGTGGTACAGGTAGGTAGGGGAGATATCAGGGTGGTACAGGTAGGAAGGGGAGATATCAGGGTGGTACACCTGTAGGTAGGGGAGATATCAGGGTTGTACACCTGTAGGTAGGGGACATATCAGGGTGGTACAGGTAGGTAGGGGAGATATCAGGGTGGTACACCTGTAGGTAGGGGAGATATCAGGGTGGTACACCTGTAGGTAGGGGAGATATCAGTGTGGTACAGGTATGTAGGGAGAGATATCAGGGTGGTACACCTGTAGGTAGGGAGGGATATCAGGGTGGTACACCTGTAGGTAGGGGTGATAACAGGGTGGTACAGGTAGGTAGGGGAGATATCAGGGTGGTACACCTGTAGGTAGGGGAGATATCAGGGTGGTACACCTGTAGGTAGGGGAGATATCAGGGTGGTACAGGTAGGTAGGGGAGATATCAGGGTGGTACACCTGTAGGTAGGGGAGATATTACTTTTACTGTTATGATATTTTCAAAGTTGTATAGCATTGCATTCTGGGTAAAAATTGATTGTTTCGGGAAAGAGTCTGATTAAATTGTCATTATTTTTATCCCTATTGGCTAAAAATAGTATTCAAAATTAACATATTTTTCTTAACTCTCTCAGTTCATAGTTCGGATCATTTGCTAACATATAAAAGTAATTTAGATATGGGGCCCCACGCATATTTTTAGGGTTTTAGACCTTTGGGTCTAATACAGAAAATTAACCAAATTGGGTGACCATGCGCGCATGGTTTGTCATTCATGGCCCTCACTGGGCAGATCACATTATCCTACCTACTATATTCCTCCCCCAACACGCTACCCTACCTACTGTAACTCCCACACCTGTTATACTGACCCACATTATGTAAGCCTCCACCACTCACCTGTTTTATGACCTACTTCCTCACTCCACCACAACAAGCCTTCCAAGGAGCTCAGGTTTTCCACTGGAGCTACCACTGGACCTACCACTATAGATCTACCCCATAGATCTATCCACCAAGCCACAATGCCACCAAAGAAGAAGGAGATACCCAAGAAGAAGGCCCCTAGAAGGTCTGCCAGGGTGAGCAAACTGAAGGCTAAGGAGTATGAGGCTGATGATGAGACTGACCAGGAGGAGGTGGTCCCCGAGGTGGACCCCACTCCCAACACTACAGAGGCCAGAGTCACAGCACTGGAGGGTGATATAAAGGATATAAGCATGAAGCTAGACCTGATTATATCCAAAAGCATTGAACCTCTAAGGAAGCCCATCCTGAAGAAGAAGAAGCCCAGGGCACTATCTTCGGACGAGGAGGAGCAGGAGGAGAGGACCCCCCCCCCCGGACCCCCAGGAGGTCCAGGGAGAAGCAGAGGAGACCTCGGCGCGAGGTCACACCACCCCGGCAGGAGGACACCCCACCCCGGCGAGAGGACCGGCACCGGAGGAGTACCTACAGGGACCCCAGGAGCAGGAGATCCATGTCACTGGAGGAGGTACCCACACCACACAGGAGGATACCATCACCCAGGAATTTAAGACCTACGACGGCTTCATCGACGACGAGCTCAAACGGGAGGTCATGGCAGCCATTCTCACGACAGGTAGGGGAAGTCATGCACATGACCCACTCATAAGAAATCCCATTATGAAACCCTATATGTATGTGGAAAGGCCTGGTGCCCCCACCATCAAGCAAAGGCTAGATAATAGGCATAAACTCTCAGAACTTGAATACATGACCGCCATTGTAGCCCTCTTAGAGGACGACAAAAGAGAGGACCAGGAAAACAACCCCTTCATCCTGAGTCATCTACATGACATCATGTCCGACCGACTAAGTGGGAGATCATGGGAAAAGATCATGGCATACTCCCAAAGGGTCTTTGATCTCATATTAGTATTAACTTAGTATTGCAGTATGTATCTAATGTTTTTGGTGGTATTTCATCCTTTAGATCTAGTAACATCGGATCATTCCATAAAGTACTGATATGATATTATATACCCACACTCAAGAAACAATGCTAGAAGAATGTCGCAATGAATAATTTACGTACATTTTATACCGGTTGCCACAGCCAAAAAATTGATCAATTAATCACATTTTTAGTATTATTAAGATGTCTAAGACTGCAGCTTGCAATGTATGTCATTAGATCTGTTCCACTCTTGTTATGTCATTGACATTTGTTCACATGTAAAAGGAGGATTGTTGTTATGAAAATCATATATGAAGTAACAATAAAGCAATTCAAAAAAATATATAGAAAGGGACAAATTTAGCTGGGCCAACAAACAGGCAATCTCGCGCCTCTCGCGCCCGGCGAGAGACGACGAGACTTCAACGAAATCCAACATGGCGGGCGCCAACTCGCATCGATTCGAATCGATAAAATTCCTCAAATCGGACCAAATATCCACCATTCCACCCCCCAAGCACATGAATTCGGCCTAAAATTCAAAAATAAAGAGAATGGCGCTGGTCGCAACCCTGGGTCAGACAAATAGCCGAAGGGAACCATGACCATATAGACATAGACATATCCCCCTCTGTACTCTCAGAATACAGAAAGACACTCTGGCCTAGCTTTGCTCAAAGTGCTACCAGTGACAACAAAACAGCACAATATGCAAAAATATATGATGTAGTGAGGGCCACAAGGCTTCCCAACCACACAGTATCCAGACTAGTGCTTCCCATTTCCCTCAACATATCCGCCTGGGAGAAGTACCTATCACACAGGGACCCACTCCTCTTGGATATGATAAAGTATGGTTTCCCACTGGGCTACCTAGGCCCGGTTAGCGACACAACAAAGGTAGACAACCACCCCAGTGCCACAAACTACTGTGATAAAGTATCAGACTGTATAAACAGCGAGGTCGGCTTGGGTGGCCTCATGGGGCCTTTCAAGGACCCACCGTTCGACGAGTGGTGCCATGTCGCACCGCTCATGTCCCGTCCAAAAAAGACGTCCGACGCACGACGCCTCATATCTGACCTCACGTTCCCACCCGAGACATCCGTCAATGCGTATGTCATTAAAAATAACCTCAACTGTCACATAGTAGATCACATACTCCCCACCACCGACCAACTAGCTGCACACATAAAAAGAGTCGGTACCGGCGCATACATGGGCTCGGTGGACATCTCGAGGCAGCAGGTCATGTACACGGTGCATCACGTCATGTACACGTGGCAGCACCTCATGTACACGAGGCAGCAGGTGGCAGCACGTCATGTACACGAGGCAGCACGTCATGTACACGAGGCAGCACGTCATGTAAACGAGGCAGCACGCGGGCAGCACGTCATGTACACGAGGCAGCACGTCATGTACACGAGGCAGCACGTCATGTACACGAGGCAGCACGTCATGTACACGAGGCAGCACGTCATGTACACGAGGCAGCACGTCATGTACACGAGGCAGCACGTCATGTACACGAGGCAGCAGGTGGCAGCACGTCATGTACACGTGGCAGCACGTCATGTACACGAGGCAGCACGTCATGTACACGAGGCAGCACGTCATGTACACGAGGCAGCACGTCATGTACACGAGGCAGCAGGTGGCAGCACGTCATGTACACGTGGCAGCACGTCATGTACACGAGGCAGCACGTCATGTACACGAGGCAGCACGTCATGTACACGAGGCAGCACGTCATGTACACGAGGCAGCACGTCATGTACACGAGGCAGCACGTCATGTACACGGGGCAGCACGTCATGTACACGTGGCAGCACGTCATGTACACGAGGCAGCACGTCATGTACACAAGGCAACATGTCATGTACACAAGGCAGCACGTCATGTACACGAGGCAGCACGTCATGTACACGAGGCAGCAGGTGGCAGCACGTCATGTACACGGGGCAGCACGTCATGTACACGGGGCAGCACGTCATGTACACGAGGCAGCACGGGGGCAGCACGTCATGTACACGAGGCAGCACGTCATGTACACGAGGCAGCACGTCATGTACACGAGGCAGCACGGGGGCAGCACGTCATGTACACAAGGCAGCACGTCATGTACACGAAGCAGCACGTCATGTACACAAGGCAGCACGTCATGTACACGGGGCAGCATGTCATGTACATGAGGCAGCACGTCATGTACACGAGGCAGCACGTCATGTACACGAGGCAGCACGTCATGTACACGAGGCAGCACGTCATGTACACGAGGCAGCACGTCATGTACACGGGGCAGCACGTCATGTACACGTGGCAGCACGTCATGTACACGAGGCAGCACGTCATGTACACGAGGCAGCATGTCATGTACACGAGGCAGCACGTCATGTACACGAGGCAGCACGTCATGTACACCAGGCAGCACTGAGGCAGCACAGTACGTGCAGAATGGAAAAATGTGACAGCCTAAAAACCTGAAGGATGAGGAGAGTAATCAGTTTTGGACAATGCCGGCTTTTGTCTTAATCCAGATTTGCTGGAGCGGATAGATAATCAAAACCATCCAGAGAATTGGCCATGAGGTTATGGTGTAAATCCCTGTCTGGTGCTGGCAAATGCTTTTCTCGTGAGATGAATGATAATGCACAGATAGTCAACCTTAATCTTGTTATGAGTTTTTACAATGATCATGGTCCTTGCATTCACATTCTGTTGTTTCTTTCAGGAATTGCCTATACGGGAGACAGGCGGAGCACCCTCCTTAAAGTGGGGACATCCAATTCTGTCTTCCAAACATTGTAACAGTATAATACTTAGTGAATTAGAGGATCAGCGTTACATCAAATGTCATCAACGGGTATTAATAGGTCAGAGAGGGATGACATCTGGTCCAACTGTGAGCTTTTCTGGTATATTTTCAATGGAGGAATAATGTTGTGCACGCTTTTACTCCAAAATGACCATATGTTGGGCAATAAAATAAAATTTGAGTGAAATTGGAGGGAATGAGGGGGAATGGAATATATATAGGAAGTTATATATGTTATTTGTGAAGATTCTAATTGATTATTAGGGAGAAAAATATTTGTCTTCCACAAGCATTCCGTAACCTGCTGGGTAATGCTGGCTCTTTGCCGATGTTAACATTACACAATAAAAAGGATATCAACCCGAAATTACGGGCCATTGACTCCCGGGCCAGCGTTAGTGTCAATAGCTACATCTAACTGTTTCTTAATGTGGTTTAAAAACTGCATGTCAGGCACAGTTTGAATATACATAAAATATGGGGCTCAGACTTCAGACTGCCCGTGAACTCCAATAATACTATCAAAAAAGGAAAATTAAAATGAAAAGAAAAATGGTTGCAGGGGCAGAAATCCCCATTTTACAATTTGTCAGTGGATTCAATAATTATTTTTACAACAAGATTGGTTTTCAGGCAAATGAAAGAAATATTTGATTTCAGCCAGCTGTTTCACATCTGAAGATCACCCCCTGACCTCCTGCTGAGTGGAGGCTGGGTCTGCCGCGCCTCCCTCTGATTTCCCTGCAGGAAAAACAAGTTGAGAGAAAGTGCTTTCCAGGTTGCAATAAAAGAGATGACCCTTGAGATAGCAAGGTCATTACAATAAAAGTTAAGCACCGAGAAATCAGGCTTTCTGGTGTTTGTCTTTGTTCCTCTTTGGGTGTGGGCGGAAATAACGTAATTAAGTCTGAAGTCTGAAGATCCGTTTTACACCATGAGGGTCAGCTGGTGCTGCCACCTTCTGGAGCTCTGGGGAACTAATGCGAAGGTTGCAATGTAAAGGCAATCTGAACACTGTCTAAAACAAGTACTGCACAGCCTGGTCAAGTGTTATATGGACCTCTGTTAACAGCAATATGATCTCCAAACAGAACACATATATATACATTATCATCAGCTGTTTTTCTACTGCACGCATATTTGATATTCTGTGAAATGGAATAATTATACGCAATAACAAATGAGGTGACATCCCAAATTTAATAGAGGCACACGTTCTCAAATTCTCTCCATGGGATTTTATTATGTATCAAAATCTGTATGACTTATTAGACATATTAGGTTCAAACAACCTCAAACAAATTATGTGTATCAACTGCTCAAGGTCAGCTAATTTCAGGATTTTAGAAAAACCCATTCTCCTGTGTCATGCATAGACATTGCTGTATAGTGTATTAGACACAAGGAGGGACGTAATGTTGATGGAACGTTGATTCATTGCCACAGCTGGTGATATAACAGCAATGTGGAATTTCCTTTTGCATTCTAAGCTTGAAACCAAAACCTGTGCCCTTTAGTTCATAATTCTCCCACTACGTGTCCCCACAGTAGTGTTCACACCCACCTGGGACGCAGTGTAACTTGTTTGAGTCTGAGGGATGTGCTGGTGCTGTCACCTTGTGGAACTTTGAGGAACTAATGCACACACTATTGGGGAGAGCTGTGCTTGCTGTTGATGTCTGATCTACTGATACAAAATGTACCATCCATATCTAAAATTTCTTCTAGCGCAGAGATGGTGATCAAATCTGTGAGGTTAAGTAAACCTTTGATGGCATAAATCCAGCCCCATTACATTTATTGAGGCATCAGTAGTTTAATCTCCCACACTGTACAGTACAACAGTGCTGTCTGACACTAAGGTCAGGAGTGTGGCCCAAGCTGGCCCCCGCTCCTCCTGGGACGCATCCGAGCAACATCACTGGTACCTGAGGGGCCATAACCGCATCACTTCATGTTGGGGCATCCTTCTGCGGTACCCGCTTACATTTATAATACACCCAGTACAGCGTAACCATTCCACCTTGAAGCCAGCTTGGAGCTTGGCCCACCTACAGCACAGGATGTCACCAGGACCCCGCACGCACCCTCAGAAAAGTGAGCTGTCGTTAAAAGCAACTTGACCTGGGAATGTCAGGCACTGCCTGGCTTTCAGGTGAGAGCGCTTTCAGCGACAATGATGCTCACTTTTCTGAGGGTGCGGTGGACCCTGTACTGTACAGATGTACATCTATAAGGTGTATCTGTACACAGCAGCACACGCTTCCACTATAATAGCCATAGACCCCAAAATGGCGACATGGGCCATTTTGGGGCTTAGCGACATGGGACAGGAGGAAAATATAGATAGTGACATGGGACATGGGGCATTTCTTAAAATCTATATGGCGACACGGGCATTTCTTAAGATTGACATTCGCCCCCCCCCCCCTTCAAGGGCCCCCTTTAATTATACCATAGCTGATTGAGGAGTATCTACACATATTTACTGCTGCATCTGTTACACCGGGTTTACGTGCAGGTTACACATACATGAACCGATGCAATGTCTGTGTAGCCTGTACCTGATTTCCTTCTTTACACACAATTCATCATAGATTTGCATATTTTTCTGGGTAGAAGCAAACATTTCATGCTATGTTGTTATCCTACTAAAACACCTATGAAATAAGACACATTTATCACCTTTGTAACAGTTGGTCGGCCCAGATTTGCTAGTAACCGAGGTAGATGTCTAAATGAAACACAAATAAAACCTTGTCAAACCTGAACTGGTCCCGGTGGTATCTGTGTACACCAATTAGACAGATTAGTTCATGGAAACATCAACTTCAGGGAACTCTCTCCAAGTCAGTGTGTCAGTCAGACAAGGGGTCACTGTCCCTACTTCTGTTGTACCCTGATTAGAACCACAGTAAGACCAGCGGACATTGGTCTGCAGCATCTAGGTATCTGTGTTATCTCTGTAAGGACGACATAACAGCCTAAGGCTCCATATTCATGTGTGCAGTGCCAGAATGGTACAGAATGCTGCATTGGTGCATCATCGGGACTCTTCACGAGTGTATCAACACTGGAGGGAATGCAGCATGTGCATAGACTATCCATGCACTATACAGGCAAAGGTGCATTCAGCAGCATGCTACCCTTAAAGGGTTAAAGCACTATGCTGCCCTTACAGGGTTAAGGCACCCTGCTGCCCTTACAGGGTTAAAGCACTGTGCCGCCCTTACAGGGTTAAAGCACTATGCCGCCCTTACAGGGTTAAAGCACTGTGCGGCCCTTACAGGGTTAAAGCACCATGCTGCCCTTACAGGGTTAAAGCAGCCTGCTGCCCCTACAGTGTTAAAGCAGCATGCTGTCCTTACAGGGTTAAAGCACTGTGCTGCCCCTACAGGGTTAAAGCAGTATAGCAGTATGCCGCCCTTATCCCAGTGGGCAAACTTCAGTTGATTCAATGTTGATTCAATGTGTGTAGCAACATAATATCAACAGTTGATACAGGGTTGTCATTTTGTTGATATTGATGACGTCATCAACGTTGATCATTCATCAGTGATTCAACATTGATATGACCATTGTAAATCAACAACAAATAAACATAATAAAAGGATTTACATTGATTTGATATTGACTGCTGATGCATAATTTGAGATTCAGTATATTAATTAGATACAGTATTCTTATGTAGACTCATTCCTTCCATCTATATATTTTCATTTCAACATCCCCCGTCCATTTCTCCAAGATTAAATGCTAATTCTAGCACTATCCAGGATAGGGGTACATGAATGACCTCTGATGATCACGCTAGGAGGCATTCACATCCATTTCAAACTGACCTGGTCATGACTGAGGCCTTATCTATCATTCTTAGCTACATAAAGGGTGTCTTACTGAAACCATGCATGTATTCTTGTCATTTAATTCCAAATGTCAACCAAATGCACACACCATAGTTGTCAATGAAAATGAATGACATATTGATCAATTGTATACATTGATGAGAAAATAAGAGCTTACAATTAGGGAAAATTGATGTAGCATGGAGATAGAAATGCTAAGGAGTAGGTTGTGGAGGCACCTAGTGGGAAAGGTGGGAAACCCCATGGTTGATTCAAAGTTGATATCCAAACATTGCACCAATGTTCAAACAGGTGTTGGTTGACAACGTTGAAATCGCAACATTGCATCAATGTTGAAAACAGGTTGATCTACCCTGTAACCCTAAATCAACCAGTTTTCAACGTTGAATCAAGGTTTTGTGCCCACTGGGTTAGAGGGTTAAAGCACCATACAGCCCTTACAGGGTTAAAGCACTGTGCTGCCCTTACAGGGTTAAAGCAGTATAGCAGTGTACGGCCCTTATAGGGTTAAAGCCCCATGCTGCCCTTACAGGGTTAAAGCACCGTGCTGCCCTTACAGGGTTAAAGCACCGTGCTGCCCTTACACGGTTAAAGCACTATGCTGCCCTTAGAGGGTAAACAGTGGGTGCTATCTGATCACTGTCCCACAATTCATACTTAGATCTGTGTCCGTCCACATGCAGCCGATAGCTGCTGCTGATTACCATGGTGTATGTGATATCTGTCTCTGTCAACATCAGGGACCAGTCATTAGCTGCAGGTTGGTGCTCTCACAACAGCAAAGCTACCTCGCTACCCACACGGCAATACGTTTTACACAGTTGTAGATCTGCCCCCAATGAGTTTCTCCGCTCAGGTTGTTTAGATCCATGTGTGGCCTCAAATAACAAGATTATACAATCTAATTACAACCACACCCCCTTACACTGTAAACGTAGATATTTTCACTGGAATAAATTTCCGCGGATTTGGTCAGAAGTATAATTCAACGCAGATTTTAATTCGCGGATTTTGAAATTTCTTAGGTGTACATATGCTAGGCTCGCGCTAGGATTCCTTTTTCTTTCACCAGATTGGCGAAAATGGTCCGTTTTTCATACGCCAATTTCTAGGAGCATTCGCCGGATGTCAAACTTCATAGCCTACAGGTCTAATGCCATTTATAAAGTAAACATTTAGCACAGAGGTTTTTTGGATCTCTACCTTTCTATTGCGTTGTTTTGGGTGGTTTGAACTATAAGCCTTGTGCCAAAGAAAAAGATTTAAATTTTATAGACATTGGTATGATCTGAGGGCATTTAGGTGTACATTTCTAGCAAGAATATTCAGTCAACTACTTTTGCCATAAAACTTTCTTTCCAATGGTATATGGCATGACTAGGTGCATCCATTTAATTTTCGCCAGCAGGGTAAGATCTGGCGAAAATGAGGGATATTTTGATGATTATATTTTCGCCAGATATCACTTTCTATCGCCCCAGGCGAATTGGCGAATGGCTAGCGCGAGCCTAGATATGTATTGGATGAATATTCACTCTGTACATATTTCTACAAAATCCGTGAAATCCGCGAAAATATGTACAGCCCAAAATAAAGTATGTTTACAGTACCGTAAAACCTCGCATAATTATAAGCTACGGCTAGTACGCGGGTCAGATCGGGGCTACGGCTTATAGGATCAGCCCAGGGTCAGGCTGTGGCTTATGTGGGAGTTTTTGCTACTATTGTACAGCACCGTAGTCACCAGGTGCTGCCCCCACCTTATCTAGCAGTAACTGACCGGTCCTAACATTCACACTGTATCAAGGACACCTGAGTGAATGGTTATCAAGTAGGTCTCTACACCAAGTCAACACTCAGTGGTATCTGGTATGGGGTCTGTGAGGGTCACTGTACACCAAGTCAACACTCAGCAGTGTCTGGTGTCACTGTGGGATCTGTGAGGGGTCACTGCACTTCACTCTGTCTGAAGCTGTAGATAAACATGCTGACCCTGTAAGGACAACGTGATACGTCAGGGATCAATATCAATGTGTCGTCTTGATGCATCAGGAGGGCCATCAATGAGTGTATCAGCCCTTAGGATTGTCATGATGCATGAATGCAGTACTATGGGGGGTCAGCCAATATAAAAATGAGTAATTACTGAAACCATTCTAAACATGTTCTAGGATTTAGATATCCAATGTGTGTACCTTTTAATGTGAATTTTAGTCAGCAATGTAAACAACGATGTAGGTTCCAGAGACATCCACATGTTTATGGTGCAGAATAATGGTCAGGACGTGGGGTGTAGGGGGGGCTAGGGGGGAGGCGGACAAAGCAGCATCCCTTCTTCATATGTTACACACACGCCGCACATAATGGGGCTTTGGTCACACAGTCTGTACGGAGGGCAGGGTCCTGATTTATCTCATACCTGATATCGCCATCAGGAACTACAACCTGTTCACCCCCAAGGACCCTGTATCAAGTAGACTCAGCACACACCGCAGCTTTATCTGCTACAATATAACAACATCAGACACCCAGACGCTACAGAGCTATCTGTAACAAGCAGCCTTCACTATGACACCCAGACAGAGCTATCTGTAACAAGCAGCCTTCACTATGACACCCAGACAGAGCTATCTGTAACAAGCAGCCTTCACTATGACACCCGGACAGAGCTATCTGTAACAAGCAGCCTTCACTATGACACCCAGACAGAGCTATCTGTAACAAGCAGCCTTCACTATGACACCCAGACAGAGTTATCTGTAACAAGCAGCCTTCACTATGACACCCAGACACTATCTGTAACAAGCAGCCTTCACTATGACACCCAGACAGAGTTATCTGTAACAAGCAGCCTTCACTATGACACCCAGACAGAGTTATCTGTAACAAGCAGCCTTCACTATGACACCCAGACAGAGTTATCTGTAACAAGCAGCCTTCACTCTGACACCCAGACAGAGTTATCTGTAACAAGCAGCCTTCACTATGACACCCAGACACTACAGAGTTATCTGTAACAAGCAGCCTTCACTATGACACCCAGACAGAGTTATCTGTAACAAACAGCCTTCACTATGACACCCAGACAGAGCTATCTGTAACAAGCAGCCTTCACTATGACACCCAGACAGAGTTATCTGTAACAAGCAGCCTTCACTATGACACCCAGACACTATCTGTAACAAGCAGCCTTCACTATGACACCCAGACAGAGTTATCTGTAACAAGCAGCCTTCACTATGACACCCAGACACTATCTGTAACAAGCAGCCTTCACTATGACACCCAGACAGAGTTATCTGTAACAAGCAGCCTTCACTATGACACCCAGACAGAGTTATCTGTAACAAGCAGCCTTCACTATGACACCCAGACACTACAGAGTTATAAGCAGCCTTCCCTATGACACCCAGACACTACAGAGTTATCTGTAACAAGCAGCCTTCACTATGACACCCAGACACTACAGAGTTATAAGCAGCCTTCACTATGACACCCAGACACCACAGAGCTATCTGTAACAAGCAGCCTTCACTATGACACCCAGACACTACAGAGTTATCTGTAACAAGCAGCCTTCACTATGACACCCAGACACTACAGAGCTATCTGTAACAAGCAGCCTTCACTATGACACCCAGACACCACAGAGCTATCTGTAACAAGCAGCCTTCACTCTGACACCCAGACACTACAGAGTTATCTGTAACAAGCAGCCTTCACTATGACACCCAGACACTACAGAGTTATAAGCAGCCTTCACTATGACACCCAGACACTACAGAGTTATAAGCAGCCTTCACTATGACACCCAGACACCACAGAGTTATCTGTAACAAGCAGCCTTCACTATGACACCCAGACCCTACAGAGCTATCTGTAACAAGCAGCCTTCACTATGACACCCAGACACTACAGAGCTATCTGTAACAAGCAGCCTTCACTATGACACCCAGACACTACAGAGCTATAAGCAGCCTTCCCTATGACACCCATACACTACAGTTATCTGTAACAAGCAGCCTTCACTATGACACCCAGACACTACAGAGTTATAAGCAGCCTTCACTATGACACCCAGACACTACAGAGTTATAAGCAGCCTTCACTATGACACCCAGACACCACAGAGTTATCTGTAACAAGCAGCCTTCACTATGACACCCAGACCCTACAGAGCTATCTGTAACAAGCAGCCTTCACTATGACACCCAGACACCACAGAGTTATAAGCAGCCTTCACTATGACACCCAGACACCACAGAGTTATAAGCAGCCTTCACTATGACACCCAGACACCACAGAGTTATAAGCAGCCTTCCCTATGACACCCAGACAGAGTTATCTGTAACAAGCAGCCTTCACTCTGACACCCAGACAGAGTTATCTGTAACAAGCAGCCTTCACTATGACACCCAGACACTACAGAGTTATCTGTAACAAGCAGCCTTCACTATGACACCCAGACAGAGCTATCTGTAACAAGCAGCCTTCACTATGACACCCAGACACTATCTGTAACAAGCAGCCTTCACTATGACACCCAGACAGAGTTATCTGTAACAAGCAGCCTTCACTATGACACCCAGACACTATCTGTAACAAGCAGCCTTCACTATGACACCCAGACAGAGTTATCTGTAACAAGCAGCCTTCACTATGACACCCAGACAGAGTTATCTGTAACAAGCAGCCTTCACTATGACACCCAGACACTACAGAGTTATAAGCAGCCTTCACTATGACACCCAGACACCACAGAGCTATCTGTAACAAGCAGCCTTCACTATGACACCCAGACACTACAGAGTTATCTGTAACAAGCAGCCTTCACTATGACACCCAGACACTACAGAGCTATCTGTAACAAGCAGCCTTCACTATGACACCCAGACACCACAGAGCTATCTGTAACAAGCAGCCTTCACTCTGACACCCAGACACTACAGAGTTATCTGTAACAAGCAGCCTTCACTATGACACCCAGACACTACAGAGTTATAAGCAGCCTTCACTATGACACCCAGACACTACAGAGTTATAAGCAGCCTTCACTATGACACCCAGACACCACAGAGTTATCTGTAACAAGCAGCCTTCACTATGACACCCAGACCCTACAGAGCTATCTGTAACAAGCAGCCTTCACTATGACACCCAGACACTACAGAGCTATAAGCAGCCTTCCCTATGACACCCATACACTACAGTTATCTGTAACAAGCAGCCTTCACTATGACACCCAGACACTACAGAGTTATAAGCAGCCTTCACTATGACACCCAGACACTACAGAGTTATAAGCAGCCTTCACTATGACACCCAGACACCACAGAGTTATCTGTAACAAGCAGCCTTCACTATGACACCCAGACACTACAGAGTTATCTGTAACAAGCAGCCTTCACTATGACACCCAGACACCACAGAGCTATCTGTAACAAGCAGCCTTCACTCTGACACCCAGACACTACAGAGTTATCTGTAACAAGCAGCCTTCACTCTGACACCCAGACCCTACAGAGTTATCTGTAACAAGCAGCCTTCACTATGACACCCAGACCCTACAGAGCTATCTGTAACAAGCAGCCTTCACTATGACACCCAGACACCACAGAGTTATAAGCAGCCTTCACTATGACACCCAGACACCACAGAGTTATAAGCAGCCTTCACTATGACACCCAGACACCACAGAGTTATAAGCAGCCTTCACTATGACACCCAGACACCACAGAGTTATAAGCAGCCTTCACTATGACACCCAGACACTACAGAGCTATCTGTAACAAGCAGCCCTCACTCTGACACCCAGACACCACAGAGCTATCTGTAACAAGCAGCCTTCACTATGACACCCAGACACTACAGAGTTATCTGTAACAAGCAGCCTTCACTATGACACCCAGACACTACAGAGCTATCTCCCAGTGGGCACAAAACCCGGTTCAATGTGGAATCAACGTTGCATTAACATTGAATCAACATTGTCACCCAGTTTTCAATGTTGATTCAATGTTCTGTGCCCACTGGGCTGTAACAAGCAGCCTTCACTATGACACCCAGACACTACAGAGTTATAAGCAGCCTTCACTATGACACCCAGACACCACAGCGCTATCTGTAACAAGCAGCCTTCACTATGACACCCAGACACTACAGAGTTATAAGCAGCCTTCACTATGACACCCAGACACTACAGCGCTATAAGCAGCCTTCCCTATGACACCCAGACACTACAGAGTTATAAGCAGCCTTCACTCTGACACCCAGACACTACAGAGTTATCTGTAATAAGCAGCCTTCACTATGACACCCAGACACTACAGAGCTATCTGTAACAAGCAGCCTTCACTATGACACCCAGACAGAGTTATCTGTAACAAGCAGCCTTCACTATGACACCCAGGCACTACAGAGTTATAAGCAGCCTTCACTATGACACCCAGACAGAGCTATCTGTAACAAGCAGCCTTCACTATGACACCCAGACAGAGTTATCTGTAACAAGCAGCCTTCACTATGACACCCAGACACTACAGAGTTATAAGCAGCCTTCACTATGACACCCAGACATTACAGCGCTATAAGCAGCCTTCCCTATGACACCCAGACACTACAGAGTTATAAGCAGCCTTCACTATGACACCCAGACACTACAGAGTTATCTGTAACAAGCAGCCTTCACTATGACACCCAGACACTACAGAGCTATAAGCAGCCTTCCCTATGACACCCATACACTACAGTTATCTGTAACAAGCAGCCTTCACTATGACACCCAGACACTACAGAGTTATAAGCAGCCTTCACTATGACACCCAGACACTACAGAGCTATAAGCAGCCTTCCCTATGACACCCAGACACTACAGTTATCTGTAACAAGCAGCCTTCACTCTGACACCCAGACAGAGCTATCTGTAACAAGCAGCCTTCACTATGACACCCAGACACTACAGAGCTATCTGTAACAAGCAGCCTTCACTCTGACACCCAGACACTACAGAGTTATCTGTAACAAGCAGCCTTCACTATGACACCCAGACACCACAGAGCTATCTGTAACAAGCAGCCTTCACTCTGACACCCAGACACTACAGAGTTATCTGTAACAAGCAGCCTTCACTCTGACACTCAGACACTACAGAGTTATCTGTAACAAGCAGCCTTCACTATGACACCCAGACACTATATCATTGCTGCCCTTTCCCTTCATGAATGCAGGTCATAATTTGCCTCTTGTTGGGGACATGAACTTGATACTATAAGATACTTAAAGTGTTATTAAAGTGAGTATATCCGATTTTTGACAAATTCCTGATACGTCACAGAGATGTTTCAAATACTGTAAAAGTACCCTATTAATGGTTTGGGGGACATGAAAATGGTATCCATGAGCAGTAACAGCTCCCATGGGACCCAACCATGGTATTTACAGTATACTTTCAATGGACAGAATAAATCATGCACGATATTGTAATGATATAGATCATCATGTGTAAAGTCCCCCCTCTCCGTGTTAGTGCACTCCACCTGATGTAAGTGCCACTCAGCACACTTATATACATCTACACAGATAGCTGCAGGTTTCCAGGTACTCGGTGCTGCAGTACAATATGTGTGTGTGATTTACAGTACAATACGTGTGTGTGATTTACAGTACAATACGTGTGTGTGATTTACAGTACAATACGTGTGTGTGATTTACAGTACAATACGTGTGTGTGATTTACAGTACAATACGTGTGTGTGATTTACAGTACAATACGTGTGTGTGATTTACAGTACAATACGTGTGTGTGATTTACAGTACAATACGTGTGTGTGATTTACAGTACAATACGTGTGTGTGATTTACAGTACAATACGTGTGTGTGATGTACAGTCTGTGTGAGACAGTCAGACAGACTTACTGCTGCTAGACCCTACCTAACAAAACAGGGACGACTCTAGAAAGTTTTATCTAATTTTGAAGGAAAAAATTTAAAAATAATTTTAGGGCTATTTCAGAGTCTATTTGATAGTCTACAAGTCAATACCATTGTTGGCAAGTCCGCACTGAAGTTTGTGAGTCAATTTTTGGGACCTTTTCAGGCCAAAATTTAAAAAAATATATTTTTAATCCGACCTATCCTACCTAGATTTGCAGACTATGTAGTTTTCAGTTTCAGTTTCATTTATTGCACAACTAGTCCCAAAGGACTTTTTTCTGCGCACACGTAGGTGAACTTACAATTATCTGATTCAAACTACGGCGCTCTTAGGCACTAGTTCCATCTGGGTGGTGTGTGCAACAAGATGAGCTGTGATATTCTTTAACAAACAATATATGCTATGTGTGAATAGGAGTAATAGGATATCAGGCATCGGGCTTAGATATTAACTAGCCATTCTAGTCACACATTAGTTAATCTACAAATAAGATAAGACAAAGGCACATGTAGGGAGACATCTAGAAGTAGCCTGCATATAATAAGGGGAGTTTTGAGATGGCATTTTTGAATTTACGAGAAGTGTTTAGTTTTTGTACTTCCTTGTCTAAATTAGCCCCACAGCACCACCGAAACCTGGACACACTCGGTAGTCCACCACTCAGTATGACAGATATGATACATGAAAGCAGCCCTACAGTAAGAACCCACCCCCCAAACAGTAGAATACAGTTTACATTACTACATGCTTCACTAACTGCCGTTATCAACCCAGCCCTGGTCAGTAACAGACTAGGGCTTCATTCAGGCATCAGGTCAGCCCTACAGCGGCATGATGCACAATGCAGCACTAGCCGCACCTTGCCTGCACTGTATTTGTTTAGATGACCAACTACCACAACAGGGTGGCATAACAGTAGTATAGTATGTATCGGAACGGGACTATAGTTAAGTACTGTTTATTACTCAATCGACATGCAGCCAATCAGAGGCCTCCATTTGGTCACGTGACCCGTTGCCATGGTAACGTGACCTACTTAGGGCTCTCAGCCAATCAGAAGCCAGCATTCTGGGTGACCTACTGACCTACTTAGAAGCTCTCAGCCAATCAGAGGCCGGCATTCTGGTAACCATGGTAACGTGACCTACTTACGTCACGTGACCTACTTAGGCTCAGCCAATCAGAAGCCGGCATTCTGGTAACTAGGGTAACGTGACCTACTTAGGGTTTGTTTGTAAACAACACCACGTGGCTCTCTTGTTTGTAAACAACACCACGTGACACGTGACTGTTTGTAAACAAACAAACAAAAAAAAGTTATGTAACTTATATATAGAAATAAAAACACAACAAGATAATTTCTTTTCTTTTCATTTTATTCTTTATTTTCATTTCAATCAGAAAAAACACACAAGTTTATGCTTTTTTAGCTTTCTTCTTCGATTTGCAGCAACTCAACAGGCCGCAAAGTCTCACGCCGCCGTCACTCGCACCACCACACCCCGGACGACTTCTCTCCAATAGACATTGCACGACTTTGGATAAATCCAACACCATTTCGGCAAGGCAGAGAATCTTTGCCTCCATGAAACGGCCGCCATCGCAACAACCCGTCACAACAGCATCATCGATAGCTTCTGACTCACGGCCCGGTCGCTCAGCTTTGGGATTTTGCTCATGCGCATGACGCACTTCTTGGGGTTTCTTGTTCGACATGCTTCAATTAGGAAATGAACGCAATGAGGTCCACAGGTGTCAGCAGAAGTGTCTTGTAGTTGAATGCGGTTTCTTTGCCACTTGAACGGAGCAGAGCGTTCCAGGAAAGACAAGAACTCCGCACTCAGCGGCGGTAAGCCGAAGGAATCAAAGTAGTACACTTCACCCGTGCTCGACACGTAAAACGCCACCCAATGCTGACCTGGTAAATGTTGCGGATCTGTGTTGCTCACGAAACAAGTGTCTTTGATAGGGTGCTTCGGAATAGTGTCACAAGAGAAAACGCCCAGGAAACGATGTTTTGTGTGAACGTTTTCCTTCAACACTCTGCTTATTTCAAGCGTGTTCATACGATACGCCAAGTACCGCCGTCTTGTCTTCAGTTCATGTGGTAGTCGGTGACGGGGTGTCGATCTCGGGTCAGCTCGACGACGTTGTCGTACACCAAGTAGAGTAGCACCGTTGTTGTCGCTTGTAGCGCCGAGCGGAAACTGACTTCCACCCTCAGCTGACCCGCTCTTATAAGGTTCACGCGACACCCGTCGTGCGATCTGTCTGGGGTTAAGTCGAGGGGGAACACCGTGTAACCGTTCAGGAATTGATCGTATGAAATACCGCAGGAGCGCGCGCCCTCGTACATCCCCGTTTCCGTGTGTAGCGCCAAGTACTCTCTCACGGCCGCTTTGGTCTTAAAGTCGGGCACGTAGGCGTCGTTCGGCACTTTCTGATCGTTCACTATCACTTGAAGCGAGCTGATGTCGTAATGCTTCATCTCGAACGGGTTCTTGGTGTAGCTACCGTTGAAGGCGTCGTGGTCAAGGAAGCAAATCATCATCGACTTGGGAAGCTGGCCTGTGTTGGAGTGCGTGTAGCTGTGATCTCTGTTACCTTGAGGGATGGCGTACGTCGTCACCTCCACTCTGTTCACCGGGTAGTCGAAGGGCCCGTGTTCTATCACCGCTCTCTCGTGCGTTTCCGCTACAGCGTCCGCCACCAGCACGCGTCGCACGTAGAGCTTTGCTTTGTAGATCTTCAAGCTGTAGCCTCCGTCAGCGGCGCACATCAGATAGAAAGAGGGCGCCGCTTGTTTCAGAGTGAGATTGATTTCTGTCTCTCCAACGATGAGCTTCGGTTGATGAGCCAGGTCAAAGTGCAGTCGCGCCATCAGCGAAAAGCGCTTGTTGGAGATTAGCTTCTTGCGCGCTTTGTACCCCGCATTCGCGTCAGTCAACGTGTCAAACTGACCGGGCGTATCTTCATGCCACCCCTGGGCGCTCATGACGCCATCCTTCACGTCTTTGTTGTAGTTGAGTAACCCTTCCAAGTAAGCTCGGTAAGGGTAGGTCTCGGTGTTGCCAGACACTTTGAAACCGCCGATGGAGACTTGGACGTCTTTGAAGAGCGAGTGAGCCAAGTTGTTCACCGGAGCTACCGTGTCGGTGTCCTCGATCGCCGCTCCGTTCGCTTTCAGCACTTGACATTCCAGATGAAGGTAATTCTCGTTCAGGTCTGTGTACTCTTGCGACTTGTTGATGGTGAAATTTATGTTACCTCCATCCTCTAAAGAGTTTTTTGTTTCTATCCCCAGGAAAGACGACTTTAAGATAGTAGTCTGAGTCGGCGCTACGGTGTGCAGGTCGAGCTCAGAGAGCGCGCACTCGTTACTGCTCTCGTGTACGTAAGCCATTGTGTTCTCTCTTCACGCGGCCGACAGACTGACGCCGGCCGCCTCCAGTCTTTTTATTTATACCTGAACGCCTAGGCGCTTACCGGTCGAATACATCCCCTCTACGTCTCTTGCAAGAGCCACCGCCCGTCTGAGGAGAATGCCGGCGACGTTTCGACCCTTTCTTAGACGCGACAGACCTCTTTCCTCCCGAGAACGCCGTACTCGCCAGTCTCTTCAGAGCGCCTGCGCCTCGGTCTTTCACGCTGCTCTTTAAAGTCCGACCCGCCAGCACATCTTTAGCTACGCCCACACCGGCGCGGAGCAGCGTTTTTCCCACCGACTTCAATAGCGGGGTAGCCGAGCGCATCAGACCTAACAGAGCGCCGCCCAAACCGTGCCCGCTCTGGAAAGAGCGCCCGCTGTACACGTTGACGCCGTTGCCCAGCTGCGCGTTGTAGTAATCGCTGTACCCTCTGCCGACGGTGCGCCTGGGTGGAAAGTACGGAACGCGTTGACGCATCATTTTTCTCTCTTTCAGCGCTCAATAGGTCTCAGATGAAGTGTCACGGTCACCTCGCCTCTACCGAATGGGATGGAATGACCAGATCGGTCTCTTAAATAGATGCCGACCTCGGTAAACCTCTTGGATTTCAAGGGGAAATAATCCAAATGGGGAAAACTGATAGCTTGCACGCCACCTCGACGCTTTCCGCCTCTGTCCACCGCCACGCAGCGCAACAGCGGCACTTGCATGTCGCCCACACGTCTCTCCTGGATCATGTCGGTGTATATGTACACAGAGTGCACGTCCCCGTAAACATCCATCGAGTAGGCGCCGGTAGTCGGCGACGCGAAACACGTCTTCTCTCCGAAGCCTAGAACGCATGCGAGATGCTGACTCAGCAGGACAGCACAGTGTCTCGGCGGTTTGATGGTGACGCGTTTCGTCTTGGCGTCGTACGATAAGATCCGCATCGGTTTGAGCAAGAAGCTGTCGCCCTCTAGTCTGTCATCTCGCAACGTCTCACTCAAGCGCTCGATTAGGGTGTGGTTGCTTCCGGTGAAAATAAGAGGTATCTCGAATATGTTTGGCATGAAACTGCGCACTCCCATGTCCTTCTCCATCTTTTCGATCATCTGTCTTGCTTGATGGCTGATCGTCTTCTTCTTCACCGCCGGGGACAAGAACTGCTTGTATACGGCATTCGTCTGTCTCAAGTCGACCTCTCTCTTGAATCTTTTTGTTTCCGGTTTCAATTGCTGCTCTTCCGACGTGTCTGATATCTCTTCCACCGTTACATAGCTCGCTTCCTTCCAGCTCAGCGGGAATTTTGAGCTGAACGTTAGCTTGCTCAGACCGTTCGCGTTTTTCATTCTCTTCCAGTCTACCTGTGGTTTTTTTCCTTCGGAGAATTTAGTTTCTTTTAAAACCTGGATCGCCTCCTCTAGCGAACCTTTGGTGCGCAGAGGAACAACGATGATCAAGTCGTCGTCGTGCACGTTAGTCCATTCTGTAGGGAGGATGATCTCAGTCAGAGCCGCTTCGTACGCTTCGGGCAGAAGGAGCGGCGAGTCGAAGTGAGTTCGGAAAGACGTCAAGCTGTTGTCAGGATAATACTCCATAGAGCTGTTGCTAGGTAGAGTGATGTTCATTTTTTTTTTTTTTTTTTTTTTTTTTTTTTTTCTACGTTATTTTTTTGACGGGGATCCACTCGTTGAACTTGTCGTCGTAACCTAACCAACGTACGAAAGCTAACTCTTTACCGTCGACGGTCTTGCGGCGCAACACCTCGTCTATCAGGTAGTTGTTGTCGTAACGACTCTTGTACACCTTCTGAACCTCTTCCGGGTAGAAGACGCCTTTTATCTCCTCGCCCTTGTCGTCTTTCAGCTCGAACCCTCTGCTTCCCAACGTCTTAGCAACGTCGACCACTTCCTCGCGCCAGTTTCCCTCGTACCCTTTGTCGAAGGCGCCTTTAGTTCTCAACATCCTCACTCTGTCACCCGGAGCGATGACGTCGACGGCGGACGTCTTTGTTTTTTTCTTCTTTTTCCATATTTCGTCGATTTGTTTGTTAGTTGGGAGATCTTGTCGGTAGAAAACTGTTTCGCTGTTTTCCGAGCTGACTTGAGCCGGCGCCATTTTCAACGTCTTGTGGTGAGTGCGATTGTAAGAAGACACTACATGGTGCAGTACGTCTACGTAGCGATACGTGCGCTTGTGTGTGAAATAACGCCACAGCTTCTCCTTCAGACTGCGGTTCAAGCGCTCCACTAGACTAGCTTTGATGTCGTCGTTCTCGCCAGTGAAGAACTCTATACCCTCGCTCTTCAAGTGATCTTGAAAGATCTTGTTCAAAAACTCTTTCCCCTTGTCTGTCTGAACAGTGCGCGGTCGTCTCTCGCCAGTGCCTGTCATCTCTCGGAAGGCCTCGGTGACATCAGCGCCGCTCTTGGATTTAATGGGAACGGCCCACGCGTACCTAGAGAAAACGTCGATCGCCGTCACCACGTACGGGAAGCGGTCGTTGTGAGACGCCAAAGCTTGCATGTCCATCAGATCTATCTGCCACTGCTGATCGATTGCGCCGGTTATAGTCTTGTTCCTTGCGAATTTTCTCCGAATGGGTTTATGTTTAGTGTAGGCGTCCAGCGACACTAAAGCATCTCGGATGACGGCCGGGTTCAGGTGGCGAAAATGATGTTTCTGGAGTTTAGTCACGCTAGTGAAACTGGAGGGCGCTTTGACGTCGGTATATCTAGCTACTACGCGCTTCTTTTCTTTTTCCTTCTTGGTCAGTCTCTTCACTGGTTTGCCCATGGTGGGCCTGTTGAGGGCGTGAACGACGAGCTCGCCGCTAGGCGGTTGCGCCCTCTCCTTTTCTTACTCGCCACGCTCCTATAGGAAGTCGGAGTTTGGAAAAGTTCACTGTCGTCCTCCTCGTCGTCAGAGGATTGATCGTCCACCTGGAGAGAAGAGTCTGCTGCTGCTACTGCTGCTGCTGCTGCTGCTGCTTCTCTTTCTTCCGAGTCGAAGCTCGGTCGTTTCCGACCTCTGTCAGCAAGCCGTGTGTCCAAACTTCGGCCAGGTCCGCTCGCTTTAAACAGATGGTTTCCGATCAAGGAGTCTGTGGGAACTGCTTCGCGCAGCGCTTTCGTGAACGGCGAGTAGCCCGCCGGTCTGGGCGCCGTCTTCCTGAACCTGGCAGCGTCGTTCAGTAAGTCCACTATGTTGATGCGATGCTCAGGTGGTATTCTCCGACCCGACATCTCGCGCACCGCACCGTCCTCGTTCCACTTGATCACACCGGATTTCTCCAATTGTTTGTACAGCGCCACGGTCCGAGTGCGATTCCTCTTGGGAACTTGGTTCACCAACCGCTCGAGTAGGGACGCGCTGGCCTCTTCAGCAGACTGACGGAGGTGAGCCGGGGGCGAAGAAGAGTAGGACGAAGAGATGTTGCTGTTGTGGGGATTCGCGAGAAAAAATTGCAATCTATTCAACAACCTTCGGTATTTCAACATTTTCTCGCGCGATTCCAAAGTGGGGTCGTTCAACACTAAATCCAAGTCCCTGTAGATAAACTGTAGCACCTGGTGCAAGGCCGCGTCGGGATGAAGGGACTGTTCTGCCTGCTTGTGGTAATAGGCCATGTCGGCAGGTAGGCGGGCGGCGGTGGCAGGAGCGGAACTCTCGTTCTTTTCAGTGCGCTCATCAGGAAGAGGAGGAAGGTTTGGAGCAGTAGAAGTACTAGCAGCAGCGACTGCAGTAGTAGCAGCGCTAGTAGTAGCAGCAGCAGCGGGCACATGATGAAGTAGACCTGCTCGTGATGATTTGTAGAGCGTCTCAGGATCCACGAGCGCTAAACGTTTGTAGTGTTGTTGCTGCTCTGAGTCCGTCATGGGGACGACGGTGGCAATGACGCTGGTGGTGGCGGTAGTGGTGGTGGTGGTGGTGGTGCTGTCGGCGAGTAGGTGTCGAATGAGGTGTCTCATATACGGAGAATGCTCTTTATAAGCGGTAAGGCCATCCCTATGAGAGCCGGAATGAGGAAACCTCCCTCTTGTACCAAGACGCGTCTCTTTTTTTTGATGGGCGTAGATTTTTTGCCGACCTCCCTCAACACGTCAGCCGATTCTCGAAGCTTGTCCAGTTGTTTGTCGCTGAGCGGGATGTTCCCTACCAGTAAATTGTGACAGATCTCACTTAACGCTGCGATCAGATCGTCGCTTCCAGAGTCTATTAGATGCGAGCAGTCCTTTGGCGAGCACTTAGCTAAGTGCTTGAGAGTACCAAAGTGTCTTTCGAGTAGATGAGAAGACATTTTTTTGCTACTGCTTTCTCTTGTTCTTTTTTTTGTCTAGCGGTACGAACACTAGCTGAGAGTGTATGGACGTCAAAGAGGAGCGTATTCTCAGATCGTCAGGTGTTGACTGCTTGAAGTCCAGAAGGAGGTATGAGTGAGGTCGCTTGAGTTCATGGGTAAATATACTAGAGAGGGCCGCCGCGTTGGACGGAAACACCTGGCGAGACAGACTAGCTATTTGCCCCATGTCGCGCGGGTTCTTGAAAACGATCATGTAGTGAGCGTTCAGACTCATAGTTCGAAAGTCGGGTGATTTCTGGAATAGGTTCTGAGTGATGTATATGACGCTCACGTTCCAGTGATGCGAGTATTTAGTAAAGATGTCGGCTACCACTTGCTGATTGGAACTGCTCATCAGATCGTCCAATATCAGTAGAGTGTGGGGTCGTAAAGCGTCTTCTGCTACTTCCACGTCTCCCGCTATAGACTCTTTGCTAGGAAGACCTTCTCTGAATTCCACACCGTACTGATTTTGCATTTTTTCAAACAGAGGTTGCCACTCGCCGTAATGGTAAAAAGTCTTTTCCACCGGCGGCGTGACCAAATTGTTCACGTCGCTCAGAAATTGATCCACCAAGCGCGATTTTCCACAACCCGACGGACCGCTAATGATACAACTAAAGGGTCCTTGTAGTCGAGCGTCGAAATGAATTTCTGTGAAGAGTTTGCTTTTACTACTGGACATTTTTTTTGTTTTTTTTCAGGACGCGTCAGAGAGCGGTTGTGTGTCTGACTGTCTGCTGTGTTTCTCACTCGACAGAAGTGACTTTTTTTTCTTTTTTTTTTTGCGATAAAATTCTATTTTCACTCAATAGTCATAAATGTTTGTATCAGACTCCAGAGGAGTCTGATACAAATATTTATTTTTTTTTTTTTTTAAAGAAGAAGAGGAGGAGGAGGAGGAAGAGGAGGAGGAGGAGGAGATTAATTTTTTTTTTTTTTTTTTTTTTTTTTGATCATTTAGGCAAAGCTCGTCGCTTTGCCGGTTTTTTTTCTATTTCTGTGTTGTGACACGATCGTCTCGAAAAAGCAATAAGGCGTGTGAGCGCGGCGGTGACAAATACATATTGGAGCGTATGGTTTAAAATAGTGCGTCCCTATCTTCTTCAATTCGGCTGCGTTGCAATATGCGGGATAACAAGTGACGACGTCGAAACGTTTAGAGACCGTGTTCACGTCGGCCACAACGCGCGCCCACCGAGTGGGAGCTGCAGTCGCTCCCAAGAAACCGATCGGCTTGTCGAATCGTTTCATAGCACTTATTCTCACTTTATAAGAGGAGGCAGGGTGAGGAGAGTAGCGGCGCTCTTTCTTTTCATGAAACGCCCAACGAGTGGGGGCGCTGAGAGCGGCTGTTATGCAATAGTAGAGTAAATGCTGTTCTGAGAAGACGGCTCTCGGCCATGTCGCTACGTTTTCCTTTTCCGCTCTTGTATAACGACGATGGCGCTCAGCTTTGCATTTCTCGAGAATTCGGTACGCTTCAAGAGAAGCGTGAACCTCAACTACGTGACGCTCTCTCCTTTGAGATAAAAAAATAGCCGGGCAGTTGAGGAGAGCACTTTGTTCGCGCGACCGTCTTTTAGAAACTCGCGCCCTCTGCAGCGCCATATTTCTTTCCTCCGAAACAAAAAAGACTGAGTGAAAATAAAAAATTTTAAAAAACAAAAAGCTCAAACAAAAAAAATAAGCAATAAGCAGACTCAGCTCGAAATTCCCTGCTGGTGTGATGGCGGTGACTGCAGGCGGTGGCGGCGGTCGGCTGGCCGGCGGTGGCGGTGTCGGCGGCGATGGTAGAAGGGTGTGTGGAAAGAGAGACGCATCTCAGTCTTTTATAGGAGCGGCGAGTCTGACATTTTCAGCTGTCGCATGCTGACCTGCTGCTATCATAAGAGAAACAAAAGCCCTAATCACGCTTTTCAGCTGGATCCTTCCACCCCGCCAGACATGGATCCAGATGGGAAGGTGGTTTAAAATTAAATCCGTGTACCGACTGTCATACAATAGAGTAATTAGTTGAACGCGTGTTACCTGTATAAAGGATTAGCGGGTCATGGGCTCAGCGTGTGTATAGAAAAACAACTACAGGTAGCGTGAACAAAGCGACCCCCTCCCTTTCTGTCACTCTGTCTGTGACTAGAGGGTGTGCGTGTGGTAAGCGGCTTAAATCTAAAGAAAAACAAATCACCCTCTCCTGTCGTCAGCAGTCAGCCGGCCGGCGGCTGGAAAATGCGATTAGAGGGATGATGAGCCGCGTAGTAAGCGACTTAAGGCTGATCTAAAGACCTGCCGTGAAGGGGCAGCTGGCCGGTGGCTTGAAAAAAAAGGGGGGGGGAGTAAGGGTATATAAGGGGGAGTGAAACCGTATTCGGCATCGTCATCATCGTTCACGCTACTACTACTACTACTACTACTACTACTACTACTACCACCACCAGCACCGCGCCTCAATTTGCAGATCCCCATGATGGAAAGTTGCTACCGTGACATGAAGCGGAATGACGAAGCGGCGCGCGAATGTGAAGCTGATGCTGTAGCCTCTGCTACTGCTGCTGCTAGTGCTGCTCAGCGTGCTACTGCTGCATTTACTGCGGCTGTTAGTGACGCTGGTTGTGATGACGTTGTTGTTGTTGCCGCTGCGGCTGTGACTGCTGCTGTTGCTGCCGCCGATGCAGCTACTCATGCCACCGATGCCGACGCTGCTGCTGCTGATGCTGTTGCGGCTGCCGATGACGCCGCTGATAACGCTGCTAGTGCCCGCTCTGCCGCCCTTGCTACTGTCGCTGCTGCTGTTGTTGCTAATGCTCACGCTACTGCTGCTACAGCTGCTGCTACTGCTGCTACCGCTGCTGCCGAGGCTGCTGCCGCTGCTGCCGATGCTGCTGCCGATGCTGCCGATGCTGCTGCCGATGCTGATGTTAGCAGTCGCGTCGACAAAGAATCGTCATTTGTCACTCTTAAACCTCCAGTTGAACGCGCGACGAGTAGTAGGGCTACCAACGCGACGGCCGGATGGTGCAACTGGTGTCGTCGCTTCTGCTCGTGCGCTTGCTTTTCTTCCAGTCCTACCTGCTGCTGCTACGGTATGATAGTGTTATAGTGTTTGAATGAGAACGTGCGTAGTTACACATAGACGCTGTAACAGATGTGCTTTTTTTTTGAAAATATAATTTTAACATAACATGGAACTTGTTGTGTTTATTTTCTATATATAAGTTGTTTGTTTACAAACAGTCACGTGTCACGTGGTGTTGTTTACAAACAAGAGAGCCATGTGGTGTTGTTTACAAACAAACCCTAAGTAGGTCACGTTACCCTAGTTACCAGAATGCCGGCTTCTGATTGGCTGAGCCTAAGTAGGTCACGTGACGTAAGCAGGTCACGTTACCATGGTTACCAGAATGCCGGCCTCTGATTGGCTGAGAGCTTCTAAGTAGGTCAGTAGGTCACCCAGAATGCTGGCTTCTGATTGGCTGAGAGCCCTAAGTAGGTCACGTTACCATGGCAACGGGTCACGTGACCAAATGGAGGCCTCTGATTGGCTGCATGTCGATTGAGTAATAAACAGTACTTAACTATAGTCCCGTTCCGATACATACTATACTACTCATAACCATGTAGGTGGGTGTCCAGTATTGAGTGTGTACCTCGTCCTGTGCTGGTATTGACGTGCGCCTTTATCTTAGTGTGTTACACTAATGCTGCTACAGATACAGGGGAGTCAATGCCTTCTCAGAAATATCAGATCTGGTTATTGGCGTTCAATATGTAGCCTATTTACATTGTCCCCCTTCTGTCCCATGTGAGTCTGTGTGTGGTTGCACAGCGGCTCCAGAAGGGCCAAAAGCGGCCATTTGGCGAACTGGGCTGTTTTCCAGGCTACCTGGCGACTTGGTACACTAATTAAAGCAACCTAGCGACGTAAAATAGTCTAACAGCCGACCTTATGACCTAGGGTCCTTTTTTTTGGTGACTTTTCGACCTGGGGGCGACCCCTCTGCACCCCCTGTATATGTGTGTGGGATTTTAATTTGAACCAGTTTGAGTATAACGTGTCCATAATTCAGGGGTTTCTCATGCCCCTAGTCACGTGGTCCTATTGATGTGCTACTTTATCAGCCTCAATAACTGTCACAGATTGTCTCAGAGATCAGAAGTCGATGCCTTCTCAGAACCCCCAGTCCTGGTATTGATGTACAAGGTGTCACCTGTTTGACACCTCAGCACCACTCCTTGTCACAGGGTCCCAAAGTCCATCTCATTCATACCTATCTCTGTCTGTGGTTTCTATTACCGTAGATTTTACTGATTAAAAAAGTGGCTATTTCTCTGCCTTGTGTAGCTGTACTTCAAACATCTCGCTGTGTCGTTTCATTGGTTATTTTACTAATTAGTAGAAACCGTCTTTAGCTTGAGCTGTAGCTTTGCGACTTTCTGGCTAACTCTGATGAAAGTTGGTGTCAAACATCAACTTGTCCCCAGCTTACAGACAGAGCGTACTCCACACCACCTACTGGTGGTTTTTTGTAGCCCATGTCCTGTGACCAAATATGCCAATGTGTGTGTGTGTGTGTGTGTGTGTGTGTGTGTGTATGGACTACCGTAAAACCTCGCGTATAAGCCGCACCGTGAGTTACGTCCGATCCTATAAGCCGCACCGCCGATCTGAATATGCCGATTTTAGTACTGTATCATAGTGGCAAAAACTCGCGTATAAGCCGCACCCCGATCCTGGGCCGATCCTATAAGCCGCACTGCCGATCTCATTCGCGTACTAGCCGCGGCTTATACGCGAGGTTTTACAGTAGTTGACGTAACTTCTCATCTGTCCTTATAGTCCTCACAGACACTCCATATGATGTATTGCCTCTACGGCAGAGAGTATACCACTCTTTGACAACCAAACTAAATATGGCCATCCTATATATGCTATCTACATCATCTAATCTCATTCCCCAGAATTCAGCTTGGAATTCAAATCAGATTTTGGCTCAATTTGCTACCTTTGGAGTGGACGCTTGCATTGACAACACACAGTAAACCCTATACCTGTTCCACAGGACCCCCCTATATCTATGTAGGGTTTGGTCTAACTTCCCATAGAGGACATTCTATTGTGCCCCATCCCTCAAATCTAATACTGTGCTAGCATTTGGAACACATTTACATGGATCAGAAATATGGGGGGAAATCGGACTATATCAATCAACCTTCCCTCTAAGGATATGGTTCAAAAACACTGCGAACCTTATAGATTCAATAACCATTGGGATTGAGGCACAAAGGATTGTAGATCCATATCCTGTCCAAAATGTCCTCATTAATTCCCTCACCTTCCTTACTATATATATATCCTTACTCCTGGCTACATTAAATTTGGGGCCATCCATTAATTACGTACGCATAATTTTGACCAAAATTGACCCCCCCACCCCCCCCTGTTGCACCATGTACGCATTGGGATACCCCCCCCCCATGCGTACATACTCAAATCTCGTGGACCCCCCCCCCCCCCATTGCCAACCTCAGGAGGGAGGGGGAGGGTACTGGGGGATGAAAATTAAGAAGTGCATTTATGGTATATTTGAGTACCAAATTAAAGAGGAGGAGACAGTTGCCCCCCCCCCCCCCCCACTAAAAAGAAATATACTAAGGGAGTTTTCATTTATTAATTACAGAGGGGTGGTGAGAGGCCCGAAAATCTTTCACGCCCCCTCCAGAGCACGTAGAATGTTTCACGCCCCCCCCCCCCTCCTTTGAACTATAGTAACGCACAGGCTTTTTTGCTTAAAAGGTGCTGAATTTTTTACGCCCCCCCCCCCAAGAGGGGTCAGAATGTTTTAAGCCCCCCCCCCCCACCCTCCCTCAGGAGGGGTTGGACGTTTTTACGCCCCCCTCCCCTGTAAATGAACGGTCCCTAAGTAGAGGGGATTTTACCCAGAGTGAGGTATCAAGAAATGTGCAATCGTGAGAAAATCAACTGAGCACCCCCACCCCCTCAAGCTATACAAATTATTTGACCTTGTGCGTAGAATACCCCCCAGAGTTGAAAATTGTTCTTAGACTGGTAGGTACAGCAAATACACTTGTTAGGCCTCCTACAAGAGGATGTCTAGGAGCTATAGGGGTATGTTTCTCCCGGAAATTTTTTGAATTCTGGTTGCGTTTTGGGGGCCAAAAATACCCCTTTTGGTCCAAAATAACCAGGAAAACAGCCCTTATGCGTACACAATGCGTATGCCCAAATGGGCCCAGACCCCCCCACCCCCCCTGTACACATCTGTACGCATTTGGCTTGACCCCCCCCCCCCCACCCCCTCTTGATGCGTACGTAATTAATGGACGGCCCCTTTGCAGATCTCTGGCGTCAGTTATAGAAAATATCTAATTATTCAGCTTGAGCTCTATTTGCAACAACTTTCTTGAGGTTCCTAAATCGCAACAAATTGCCAGATAACGAAAAGTTTCCACCGTTATTCACCTTGTGGGTGTTGGCCTTTAAGTCCCACACTTACGGTGTTATTACAAGTGGAGTGCTCCCTAAGTGTTATCAGTTATCTGTGGTTCCCGGTACTCCGTCTGCTGCAGTGCGGAGGTGTGACGTGTGGCGCACGGTAGCCGCAGTAGGCCATGACATGCCGCAAGGTGGGTTCTTATCACCACGCACTGAAAAATAGGACGAGAGCGTTTTGGTTTTATTTTATTTATTTTATCTTGGGGCCAAAATATATGGGAAAATATAAACTTTTCGCGAACAAATATCACATTTTGGTAGTTAAGAGTTTGTCGGGGAAATGTATGTCATTCCTCACCCACTGCATTATGGACAATTGAAGCTTTATTAGTTTGATACCAAGTATGCCAATATTTGTCCATTTTGAACATATTTTACATCAACAATGTAAAAAAAGATTCACCAAATTTTCCCATTTTTATTAAGTGCGCAGTGATGAGAAACCAACTTTATTCTGGGTGGCCTTAACCCTTTTTTAAGGGTAGCATGGTGTCTGAGATGTTAATGTGTCGGCATGATGCACCAATGATGTTGGTGCATCATGAGGGCCTTCAGGAGTGTACCACCACCCCCTTTGGTGGCCTGATGCATGAATGAATTTCTCACCAGTGCTGCATGCATGCATGGCACCATTGGAGGGCTCGGTGCATTAAAGCCCCATGCTGCCCTTACAGGGTTAGCTTGTTATACCACCAGGGGTGACTTATGACGTCCACCAGTCAGACCCGTGCCACACTGAGGGCTACTGTGTGTGCCGTCTGTGCGGGGTTCTACAGAATCTACGGCAGGTTATCTTAATGATAGTTACAGGCAAATACTTGAGATATAAGACAGTGGGAGTACCAAGTAGACAATCAGTCACTGACTGCCGCTACTGTGTGGACATACCTTTCTTCTTCTCCTTCTCTGGAATGTTATCTTAATGAGAATTAGCAGGTAAGTACTCAGCATATAGCATGTATAGTGGTACAGAAACATGGGAAACCCAGCCATCAAAGAAAAAGTCAAAATAACGTTTAAAAAAATTAGATAACATTATGCCATAGTAAGGAGCCTTAGGGAAACGTTATATAACGTTATAAAATGTTGTATAACGTTTTTTCTTTACTGGGATTGCTATTCTAAAAAGGCTTTATTCTCAGGGTAATTGTTTTAAGGATTCTTGTATTGAGCTCTTTCTTACTGAGGTTCGTTTACAAAAAGCGTCCTCATCAACACAACTTATAACTTACAGCAATTTCACCTTTTTGCTCCATGTTTATTTACAGCAATGACTTCCACCTGCACGTGTTATGCGTTAAAAGTGCTTATGATTTCTCAAGAAAACACAAACCGATTTATTTCTGCTTTTCATTTCTTCCTCACAGCGATTCCCAATGTCCCCACCATATCAAGGCCATGGTGAAATTCAAGATGAACCTTACCCAGTAAACAAAAAACGTTATACATTTTATAACGTTATTTAACGTTTCTCTAAGACTCCTCACTATGGCATAACATTAAATAAAGTTTTAAAACCTATTTGAATGGGTTCCAAATGATAGAACAATATCATATATGGATGATAGGGCACAATAACATGCAATAAGAGCCCAAACAGAGGCTCTCATGTTACCCAGGTATAGTCTTTTACTGTGCATACTATATTTTCAATGGGTGGACTTAGATGGAGTCTTAGATTGAGCATAAAACTGATAATTAGTTGAATTCTAAACTGGATTCTGGGGAATGATTTTTACTAAAGCAGGTAGGACATGTAGTAATAATGTAAGTGGGACATGACATTTGTGCATATTGAACATTCTGGTTCATTGTAAACCAAAGTGACTTCATTTTAAGCTAGTATGCTAGTCTAAAAGTAAAATAGTTAAAGTTTGAGTTACATATTTTATTGGCACACAAATCTCATAACACAATACATTGGCCAACACCAACAATGCAATTTATTCGTTCAGAAACTGAATTAGATCTATTGCGAATTTGAAATCGTGCTTCGACCGAAATAACGTTTTGTGCTTCTGGTTGATCATACCCATTTTGGAAAGTCGCCCTACCTAGCTTTTTTTTCGTTTCTAAACTACTTTTATTCCCTTTTGGAGTATGATTCGCCTGATTCAATATTTCATTTATGTATCGGTGAGATGTAAATATGCATGTGACGATGTTTTAGGGCAGATCAAATCTCGAAATGTCGAATGTTCCATTGTTTCATTGAAAGGGGTTCCAGATGGACTCACAGGATACCCAACAAATACCAAAATAAATCTGTTTAAAAGGTGGGGGTTTACAGTAGTCGTGAAATGTAAATCCATAAAAATTTATCCCCAACTCCCTACCCATATCTTTGCCGGAATGTACTAGAAACTGTTCTAGATTTAGGCCTAATATTATACTCGTGTTGGTAGTGCAGGACTCATGTATGCTGCACACTATTGGGTGATTGGATTAGATGTTAAACTGTAACCATGTCACATGTAGTTTGTCCTGTAGTGTAGCTATCTATGTGCAGACAGTGCTAACCCATGTCAGACAGTGCTAACCCATGTCAGACAGTGATATAACCCATGTCAGACAGTGATATAACCCATGTCAGACAGCGCTAACCCATGTCAGACAGCGATAACCCATGTCAGACAGCGCTAACCCATGTCAGACAGCGCTAACCCATGTCAGACAGTGCTAACCCATGTCAGACAGTGATATAACCCATGTCAGACAGCACTAACCCATGTCAGACAGCACTAACCCATGTCAGACAGCGCTAACCCATGTCAGACAGCGCTAACCCATGTCAGACAGTGCTAACTCATGTCAGACAGTGCTAACCCATGTCAGACAGCGCTCACCCATGTCAGACAGTGGTATAACCCATGTCAGACAGTGCTAACCCATGTCAGACATCGCTAATCCATGTCAGACAGCGCTCACCCATGTCAGACAGCGCTAACCCATGTCAGACAGCGCTAACCCATGTCAGACAGCGCTAACCCATGTCAGACAGCGCTAACCCATGTCAGACAGCGCTAACCCATGTCAGACAGTGCTGACTCATGTCAGACAGCGCTAACCCATGTCAGACAGCGCTAACCCATGTCAGACATCAGTGAGGGAACAGGCACAGAGCTGCCACACTTAGACTAATCAACAACAAAACTGGTTTCTCATCACCAAGGACTAACAAATATTAGAGGCTTTCTTTCTTTTTTTACTCGTGGGCTAAGATATATAGGATAATATATCTGCTTTTTGTTACAAAAGTTCATATTTTTATAGAATTTATTGACCTTTAAAAGTGGGGGAAATGTAAGTTATTTTTATCCCACTGGATTATCGGCATTAATTGTCTAATTTGTGACGCGCGCAGAAACCAGTATTATTTTGAGTGGTCTTAGAGATATCAGGTAAGATAGCATTCATTGTACACAGGTTCTTGGAACTAATCAATGCCAAGATCAGTGTTTCATATATATTCTGAACTCACTATGGATACAAAATATCTCCCCCCCCCCCCAAAAAAAAAAAAAAAATTAAATAAATTAAATAAATTAGATAAAAAATGTCATGAAAACTGAACATTGGAGCGTGGTGACATACATGCACATCATATTTCACGAGTTGAAGCTGGGTCATATCACACAATGCCGAAGGGTGAGTGTGATATGACCCAGCTTCAACGAGTAATGTATGATGTGCATTTATGTTAATAAGTGGGGTTTTGTGTTTATTACATGGCCCTTCTGTCTTTAAATGAAGAAAATCAACAAATTTGGGGGCATGGAGTACGGAGGTCCCATAGGCTTAGCATAGAGAAGGCCGTACCACCATGTAATAAAAGAGGTTTCTACACGTATATAAAATTATCATGTGAACTACGTAGGTAGAACACAAAACTGACACACATCCCATACAGCAGGGGGACCATCGAATGTTTCAGTGTGTGTGCAATCTACTAGTACGCAGATACACCATAGACTGATACATGTCGCCCCTGCCTCGACATCCCCCCCCCTGCCTCCAGATGTCCCCCCCCCCTGCCTCCAAATGTCCCCCCCTGCCTCTAAATGTCCCCCCCTGCCTCCAAATGTCCCCCCTGCCTCCAAATGTCCCCCCTGCCTCTAAATGTCCCCCCCTGCCTCCAAATGTCCCCCCTGCCTCCAAATCCCCCACTGCCTCCAAATGTCCCCCCCCTGCCTCCAAATCTCGCCCCTGCCTCCAAATCTCGCCCCATGCCTCAAAACACCACCCCATGCCTCAAAATTCCTTCCGGTCCGTCCAAATCCCACGCCAATCCCTCCAAATGTCCATCCCATGCCCCCCAATTCATCGTTCAACTGCTATAGTGACAAGAGGTATACCGCATCGAGAGTTAGACGAGTACCGCTGTCCCGGTTTAAATACCTCGTTATACTTGTGATACCTCAGATATTGGATTTTACTTGGCACATGTTGGTGTTGATTAGAAGATACTGATGTTCCAGGAAGACCTGCATAGTAGACGAGGTCACGGCATGTGGTACAAGGCGGCTCTGTAGTTTATTTATCTTATTGTGACAGTTATCTCTGTGTCAAGTACACACAGATCATGGTGCAGGGTGTCAGGGGTCACGTGGGAGACAGGCGCTGTGACTGCAGATATATCTGGTTATTTACATAGTGTACCCAGGGTCTGGTCAAGTTCATGAATTATTTAATTGCATTTCAATTATTTTTGTGATGGACTAAAGATTGGGTTATTACTATTGCCTGTATTGTACATTTATATTTAAGTCAGGAAGTTTATAAACAATAGGTGATGAGGCCAAATAAAAAAAGGGTGTGTTTCAGGTTACCCGACCCTACCTAGGAAAATAGGGCCGACCCTAGAAATTTTTATGCAATTTTGAAAAAATATTTATATTTTGGGTCATTTTGGGGCTATTTAAGGGTGGATCTGATAGTTAACGAGTCGAGATGATCGTCGGCGAGTCGGCATTATAGTTCGTGAGTCGATTTCTGGGTACTTTTTAGGCTTAAGTAAAAAAAAAAAAAGAAAAAAAAAAAAATCCGACCTACCTACCCTAGATTTTCAGACCATGTAACCTGAAACACACCTTTTTTTTTGGCCTGATCCAGTAATCTGGGGTACTCAAAATGAGATCCGCACGGACTGTAGTCAATATGCAATAATATAATTCTGTTGTCATTTTTATATTTTACAATTTTGCCCGAAAACTCTTTTTTAATTTCTTCAATTTCTTAATAATATATGATAAGTCAAGTTAATTATGAATACAATAAGTGTCCAAGATCAGCACAGCTAACAATTATTTGTGAATGTTAATAAACTTTCAGTGTTATTCTTTCTGCGCAGTAAAAGTAGCATTGTACATGATAACTACTAGATAGAGTCGGCGTGATGCAGCATCTGTGAGTTTCTTACCAGTTCAGCATTGAGTGCAATAAAGCAGTGTGCTGCACTTAAAGGGTTAAGTAGGGGAATGTCCAATAAAACAGCATGCTGCACCTAAAGGGTTAAGTAGGAGAATGTCCAATAAAGCAGTATGCTGCACTTACAGGGTTAAGTAGGAGAATGTTCAATAAAGCAGCATGCTGCACTTACAGGGTTAAGTAGGAGAATGTCCAATAGAGCAGTGTGCTGCACTTACAGGGTTAAGTAGGAGAATGTTCAATAAAGCAGCATGCTGCACTTACAGGGTTAAGTAGGAGAATGTCCAATAAAGCAGTGTGCTGCACTTACAGGGTTAAGTAGGAGAATGTTCAATAAAGCAGCATGCTGCACTTACAGGGTTAAGTAGGAGAATGTTCAATAAAGCAGTATGCTGCACTTACAGGGTTAAGTAAGATATATGCTATATGTACATTATAAAGAAACTATTTTGATGTTTCTCTATTTCCACTTTAAGAAGAAGTAAATGTTGTTTTTGGCTTTCCCACTTGACAATAAGTTTATTTACTGTAATTACCAACAAACAACCAACAAGCACGACATCAGCAGTTCAGGGTACTATTGACATATTGAACATTGCTTCTTGAATTGTTGTGTCTTATCTTGTTTCTGAGAACACGGTGTGTGACTACCTGAGTGTAGAACCATGTCAGCTCCATGTTGAGTGCTGACATGAGTTGTTGATGTTATATTTAGTACAATGCCTCCTTACAGACGCGGGTATCAAACATGGAAGCAGGCTGCGATTCCCGGAACGACGCGTGGCCGGGGTCCATCAGGATATCACCGACCAATCAGAACACAGGCAGGTCTCCCACCTCAAGTATGTCATCAGTAGTGCAGCTATTCCCCCACTACTGTAGATATCTCCCACCACCTGTGTATACCACAGCCTACCTGCCCCCCCCCCCCCCCCCTACCTGACCCCCACCCAACCACTTGGCCCCAATTATGGGGTATTTAAACCCGGCTGATCACCAAGATCCTCACACCGACTAAGCTCGTCCTGACACGATACCACAAGACGACACTCTACCCAGCTACCTACAGCACTCTCTGCATCTACAGTCACCTACAGCACCCTACAGCCTCCAGGAGTCAGACTCAGAGTTAGACCCAGAGAGTGTCCAAGATGGTGGTCACCAAGGACACCAGGACTGAGGACAAGGTCATCAGGCCCCGCATCTCGCCCAAGGTAAGGCACATTTACTGTTAGCCCTTTAAGGTAGGCAAGGTGCCTTAAAGTTCATGTTAGCAATGTCCTGACTGTGAGTAACTCCCTGTAGGGTGGCATGATGCACGAATGCAGCACTGGCAAGTCACTGGCCAGGGCTGCATTCATGAATCATGAGGATAAAAGTGCATATCTAAATAAACTGCTGCACTGTTTGAACACCTAAAATCAGTGTATAATTAAAAGGTATGCTATTGAAAAAGAATACCATTGTCTATGAGTTACTGGTGAAGGGGAAGGAAACAGCGCTACAACTGTTGTCCAAATGCAGTGTTAGCATGTCAATCTTTCTCTTCCCATGCATCTTTACAACTGAGTGAGACATGGATGGGTTCTGTATTTACTATAACTGAAGTGTATTGGCTTTGTCCTTACAGGAGATTGTCCTCAACAACCTGATTGAACACACGGCGGTCAACGACACTCTGCACCACAATGTTGTTACGGTGAGTGCCCGTGTAGGTCTGTAGTATCTGAGTGTATCTTGTAAATCTGTAGTATCAGCGCTATGAGTGGGCTATGTATCTGTAGTATCAGCACCAGGTATCTTGTAGATCTGTAGTACCAGCACATAGTGGGAGATAGGTCCTGATAAGTGACAGATATGGAAACCAGGTGGTACACATGGATATGGGCTGGGAACAAGATATCATTTGGATTTCACTGATTTACTTCAAGAGTTCACTAAGTCATGCAGTGGGTCTTTGCCTGATCTTTCAAGTAGCACTTTTTTTAAACACATCTAATTGAAACCCAGTGTTTAGGGAGAGTATAGTGGAAGATGCATCTTTACAATGACCTGACTCTGCCCTCACAGACTAACCCCACGTGTGACGGCAAGGCGTGCGGCGGCGCCCTCATGGACCCCGGCTGTGGCGCCCCCTGTCAGACACCATTCCAGCAGAAGGTGGTAGAGGCCCAGGACTTCTACAAGCAGTACTACCAGTCTCTACACAAGTAAGTAACAATATAACTAACCTGTCTCTACACAAGTAAGTAACAGACAAGCAGTACTACCAGTCTCTACACAAGTAAGTAACAGACAAGCAGTACTACCAGTCTCTACACAAGTAAGTAACAATATAACTAACCAGTCTCTACACAAGTAAGTAAAACAACCAGTCTCTACACAAGTAAGTAACAATATAACCAGTCTCTACACAAGTAAGTAACAATATAACCAACCAGTCTCTACACAAGTAAGTAACAATATAACCAACCAGTCTCTACACAAGTAAGTAACAATATAACCAGTCTCTACACAAGTAAGTAACAATATAACCAACCAGTCTCTACACAAGTAAGTAACAATATAACCAACCAGTCTCTACACAAGTAAGTAACAATATAACCAGTCTCTACACAAGTAAGTAACAATATAACCAACCAGTCTCTACACAAGTAAGTAACAATATAACCAGTCTCTACACAAGTAAGTAACAATATAACCAACCAGTCACTACACAAGTAAGTAACAATATAACTAACCAGTCACTACACAAGTAAGTAACAATATAACCAACCAGTCTCTACACAAGTAAGTAACAATATAACCAGTCTCTACACAAGTAAGTAACAATATAACCAACCAGTCTCTACACAAGTAAGTAACAATATAACCAACCAGTCTCTACACAAGTAAGTAACAATATAACCAACCAGTCTCTACACAAGTAAGTAACAATATAACTAACCAGTCTCTACACAAGTAAGTAACAATATAACTAACCAGTCTCTACACAAGTAAGTAACAACATAACTAACCAGTCACTACATAAGTAAGTAACAATATAACTAACCAGCCACTACACAAGTAAGTAACACTATAACCAGTCGCTTAACAAGTAAGGGTTAGATATAATAGCAGTTACTCAAGAAGAGAGGGTTAAATGAAATAGTCATTTAATGATATACAATTCAATCCACAGGAGAACCTAACTAATATTTAACCAATTAATTTTGTCATACTGTCATTATTCAATATTGATACAGCTTTCAGCTTATTCACCTGGGATGATGGAGAGTTAGATTAGTCAGCTGCAGCGATGCATCCCTGTGTGGTTATCTTTGTTGTCACAGATAGAACAGTGCAGAACTCCTCTGCCATCTGGTGGTTGTTACAGATACTAATCCATGTCTATCTGTTACAGAGAGAACAGCCCCGAGCACCTTTCCCGTCTGGCGCACGTGGAGGCCTGTATGCGGGAGACAGGGAGCTACGAACACACGATGGACGAGCTGGAGTTTGGCACCCGGCAGGCGTGGAGGAACGCGGCCAGGTGCATCGGACGCATCCAGTGGAAGAACCTCAAGGTACGCAGTAACACTGTCACAGTATCTACCTCTATATTATATGGGGCAGTATCTATTGCAGTATTACATTGTTTACATTCAGATTTCCAGATTTGATTCCAAACAGTTCTGGGACATGAAGTTAAAAAAAACATCACTGTAAATAGGCAGAGTAATTGAGTAAAACAATGACCCATGCTACATCATTAGGAGACTAACCTGCTGTGTTTGTTGCAGACGTTTGACGGCCGCCATTGTCAGACGGCTGCTGAGATGTTTGACTGCATCAAGGAGCACATGGCATATGCTACAAACGGCGGCAACCTCAGGTAGGGGCTCAAGTCACTGGGTAACTACTGTAGTACTAGCAGGAGTTAGATGGGTAAAGGGGGCATTCCGCTGCTGACAAATTCACTGGACTCGGTCATTCATCACACAAACTTAACAATATGAAATAAATAGAAAAAGATAATTCATTAAAATATAATATATATTTTTCTCTCCAATGCATTTAATGAGATAACAGATTTATAAGAATTGTGCCTTGCTCCCCTCAGGGCGGCCATCACCATCTTCCCCCCTAAGCGGGAGGGTAAGGAGTTCCGGGTGTGGAACCCGCAGTTCATACAGTACGCCGGCTACAAGAAGGGAGGCACCATCGTAGGCGACCCCGTCAACGTGGAGCTCACTCAGGTAATAAACTAAACATTTATGTGTGCAGTTTTTTTTTGTAGATTTCATAATCTTTATATATATTTCATATCTATAATCTAATCTAATTTATTATCTAAAATCTCAATCAAAAATAGGCTATGGCCCATTTCAATATCAAAAGTACAGTATTTTGTACAATTACAATTCTGCTGTTGTGAGAAATGTCTCCATATGTCAACCTTAGAACCAGACAATTCTAATCATCATTTAGGCTAACAGACCCTTTATCCTTCACTATAACAGTTGCTGCAGAGTCTGGGGTGGAGGGGTAAAGGCGGCAGGTTTGATGTCCTGTACTATATGATGTACTTTATTATTACAGTTGCTGCAGAGTCTGGGGTGGAGGGGGAAGGGGACGCAGTTTGACATCCTGCCGCTGCTGCTGCAGGCTAACGGGGAGGACCCCGAGTGGTTTGAACTGCCGCCAGAACTCTGCCTGGAGGTGCACCTCAGACACCCCGAGTAAGTTACGATACAATACAGTGACAAACTCTAAATTCCAAGTATTTAATACAATTCTCTCCTAGAACAGCTTGTGTTATTCATGTGAATATTATGTTAGAATTATGAAAAACTCATCAGTGTTTGCACGATACTGATGTAATTGAGAGGAGTGGTGCTACCAGGGTTGTGGCTTAGTTATGTCACAGACCTATATCTAGAGATATAGCATTGACTTTTATTGTACTTTTCCCCTGTCACCTTACAGCTACCCGTGGTTCAAGGACCTGGGCCTGAAGTGGTATGCGGTGCCGGCGGTGGCCAGTATGAGGTTTGAGGTGGGAGGCTTGGAGTACTCAGGGGCTCCCTTTAATGGCTGGTACATGGGCACCGAGGTCGGAGCCCGCGATCTGTGTGACGAGCAGAGGTACAACATGCTGCCGGTTAGTATCCAAAGTGTCTTTTTCTTTTTCTCCTGAAATGGATACAGTAACTTTGATGCTCTTCATGTACTGGACAATATCTAGAAGGCTTTTTACTTGATATCAGCGGATTTATCACCAATACAAATTTAACCAAAAATGTATAAAGTGTTCAAGTTTAACACCAAAAAGATACATTTCTAATCTAACCAAAAATGTATATAAAATCTGACCCATTTATTGAAGCCATCTAATAATAGAAATGCCACAACAAGTTCTTCATTGACATTGTGTGCTGATATACTGATTTATTTTTTATGAAATACGGCAGACCCATTGATTTAACCAAGGACTTTAACACCCCCCGTTAAATAACCCATGGCCGTATTTAACGGCCTGTGACGTCATCAAAAACAGCGGTTTGTTTACATTTGAATGGTGTAGGAGAAGGCTATTTCAGCTAAATTAGGCCCTCCCCCGCTATAATGATTTAATTTGAATCGAAAAACATTAAAAAATAAACACAAAGGCACACTCGTTTTAGTCTCATGACTGGGTTATTTCACTTGTTGAATGTCAGGCTGCATTTCACTTGGCCTACGGCCTCGTGAAATACAGCCTGACATTCAACTCGTGAAATAACCCAGTCAACAGACTAAAACTTGTGAACCTTTGTCTATATATTATGCCGTTTGTTGTAACAGAAAATCGGAGAGCTGATGGGTCTGGACACGGAGCGTCCCTCCTCACTGTGGAAGGACCGAGCCATCGTGGAAGTCAACGTGGCTGTCATCCACAGCTTCCAGGTAACCGGTCTATCTAACCCCTTAGGGGTAGCATGAGGCTTAATACACTCATCCTTTGGTCAGCATAATGCCAGTCCTGTATAATGCCTAATGCCCTACAAGATTGTATACACTCCCAAAGGAAGTGTCCAGAAATGATTACTGCTAAATCTAATTTAAATCCCCTCGACATAACAAACTATCACACAGTATCATCAAATGTAATTGTGGAAATCTGCAGTAGGTAAAAATATGATCCAAGTTTCCTAAGAATCTACACAGACAACTAAATAGATTGCTTATTACCTCCCACCCAGACGGACCGTGTGACGATCACGGACCACCACACTGCGTCTGAGTCGTTCATGCAGCACATGGCGATGGAGCAGGCGGCGCGGGGCGGCTGTCCCGCCGACTGGGTGTGGATCTGTCCTCCCCTCAGCGGCAGTGCCTGCCCCGTCTTCCACCAGGAGATGGTGAAATATGTCCTGAAACCCTCCTACGAGTACCAGGTACGTGCACAGACTACACAGGCATGACGACCAAACACAGACTCAGTTATTGATAAAATAGAAAAAATATACATAAATGTATTCTCTTGTAGTTTTGACTTTATCAATTCAACTAGCAAAATAATACTACCAAACACTGAATTAGTTAAACACTTCATAGCCATAAGGACTGAAAGCAGCTCATTTATTCATAAAAAGTATACATAAACACATTCTCTTGTAATTTTGAGATCATCAATTCAACTAGCAAAATTATACCAATACACACTCAACCTCTTCTTCTCCTCAGGCTAAGGCCTGGACCAACGACCGCTATGGCCGCCCCTGCCTCCCCAGCAAGGTGGAACAGATCAACAACCAGAAGATCCGGCTGAGCTTTGAGAAGCTGGTGCGCTGCATCATGGCACTGCTGGCACTGAAGAAGGGGAAGCTGACGGGAATCAAGGCCCAGCCTCGCATCACCATCCTCTACGCCACCGAGACCAGCCGCTCCCTTGTCTTCTCACGCTCAGTCGCAAAGACCCTGCAGAGGAACAACTGCATACCTAAGGTAAAGGTGCTTCTATGTATATCCTAATTGAACATTTAATTTGATATACCCCCAAAAGGGTTGCTATGATGCACTAATGCTGTCAATTGAAGGATGGGCACCATGCAATCTTTAAAGGTAGCTTACAAGTTTTTGTATATCTGGCTAAACATAGATGTAAGTGTCACCTAGAAATTATACAACTGGCTTAACACAAATGAAGAGCAACGTGCCATCTGATGATCCTACTATATTTCCGTTACATCATCAGGTGGTGTGCATGGATGACTATGACATCAGCAAACTGGAGGAAGAGGAGGCCATCCTTGTCGTGGCCAGTACCTTTGGGTCGGGAGACCCGCCAGAGAATGGACTGGTGAGTTGATGTTCATGATAACAAGTTATTGCAGCATATACGTTGATCCATGATCAAAATACGACAGCTTAATGAGTTCCTTGTTAGACAGCTACATTCATTATTATTTTGTTAGTGCTAATACCATTGTTCTTTCCTAATGACAAGTTTTTCTGATTCACAGAAATTCTGGAGGGCCATTGAAGAACTGAAGGAACTGCCAAACCTGGAAAATGTGGCGTGAGTAAAATATTGCTTCAAACTCTCACTTGTAGAATCATGTTACTCCAGTCATCTACAAAAAGTATTGAAGTTCAGTTTGGTATTCCTTAATACATAGTGCTTCTAAACATAACTTAACTACAACCCTAATGTCTCCTACATTCAAATTATGTTATTCTCCATGGCTTGGATATAACTTTAAAACTTGATGGCTCTATGCATAAGATGTATTATTGTCCCTAATTTCCCACTGTCCTTATCATTATATATGTTTTAATCCTGCCCCTCAGGTACTCTGTGCTGGCGCTGGGCTCCACCCTGTACCCAGACTTCTGTAAGTTTGGTAACGACGTGGACAAATTCCTGTCAGAGAGCGGCGCCTACCCCATCTGTCCCATCCACGAGGCAGACGAGATGAAGGGCCAGGACTCGGTCCTCAAGAAGTGGTCAAAGGCCGTTGTCGAGGTATGACACCTTTCAATGTTTGTTCAATGGGTTAACTCAAAAGGTAGCACACAGACTATTATTCTGATCAAATTTGTGCCATGGGTTATGGAAAATGAGTCACTGGAGTGGGTAGGAAGTAAAGAAGCACTCACTTTTATAAAAAAATATTTTTATCAACTTTTTCAGTTCTTCACTGATGAGATTGTGGAGGAGGTAAAGACCGTCTACAGATGTAACTTCATCAAGAACAGCAAGTCTACGTCCTCAGGCAAGAGTAAGCACCAACTACTTCATATCCAATACATGTATCCAAGGTCACATTTTATGGGCTTTATAATGTTTAGTCATCAGTACAGCTCTGCATTACCTCACCATGTATACCACATTAGAATTAATAACCAATGCTATGTTATTTATTAGTATTACTATTTACCAAGTAAACAAACAGTATAGTAGAGCAGTCCCAGTATGCTAATGTCCTTTTACTGAACAACATAATGGGGTTGGTGGATTTAGAGGGAACCAAAAAATTGTGGGCCAAAGGGGAAAAGCCTGTAAGGAACTCTAGCTAAGAATGGGTCAGGGCCAATCAATTTTGACAAGTATGGGGGATGGAAAATTTGGACTCCTCTTGTTGGAAGGGGGAACCGAAACAGTTTTGTGTCGTAACTAACTTTTACTTTTGTGTTTGTAGTCCTGACTAAACTGCACAACACTGAGACTAAGCTGGTGGAGGTCAGGCAGGTCAAGGAACTCCAGGGTAAAGGCACCACGTAAGTGTTGTCTCTGTAGTCCATACATACATAACAGAGTGGTCAGTAATGAATACACTCAAATACTTGAAGCCCATTCACAATGTGTGCTTCATAGTGCAATGATGTTTTTTTTAAAAGGCTTAAATCCTAGCTAAAGGCAATCATACTATTTCTTATCATTCATATTAAAATCTAGATTTTCTCCAATATTACTGATTACACTTAAAATAATACAGACCATTGGTAGGTGTCATAGATCCTTCATCTAACTCTGTCAGCTTCTAGCTAAGCAGACAGAACTTTACCTCACCCTACCTAACTCTATCAGCCTCTCGCTAAGCAGACAGAACTTTACCTCACCCTACCTAACTCTATCAGCCTCTCGCTAAGCAGACAGAACTTTACCTCACCCTACCTAACTCTAACTATGTTTAACCTGCCTGTCCTGCAGCCCCAAGTACTTTGACGTCCAGTTCAGCGGGGAGAACAACAAGGAGAACATTGCGTTTGAGCCGGGCGACCATCTGCAGATCCACCCGTCCAACTCCAAGCGGCACATCAAGATGGTGCTCAGCAAACTACGGGTGGCCCCCGACCAGTACGACGAGCCCCTCAAACTGGAGGTGTTTGGTACGTGCAACGTTTAACCCTTTAAGGCATGAAGTCTAATGGTTCATGTCCAGTTGTTGTTCATGATTGAGGCAGTATCAATCTCCTCTACATGATGCTTGAATGCAGCACTGGTAAATAACTTGCCAGGGCTGCATTCATTCATTATGATATCAAAAGCAACAAAGCATAATGTTTAAAAAATTTCCTATATTCCAATTTTGTCATTTCATTTTCCACACCTCAAATGCAATACTGGCTCTTGCCTTGACTCTCTGAACTACCTACATGGACACATATATAATACAACTGCAGACACAGCAGGTTTTGGTGTTGTTCCACTTGTACTCAATTATTTTTCTCTGTGTATATTTCTATACATTTAAGTGTGAAAGTATTACTTCCTTGTGCCTTGTCTGTCCTCAAGTTAATCTGACCAACTCTTGTGTGTCCTGCAGACACGGAGACTGACACCTGGATCCCGGACGAGCGGTTTAAGGACGCGTTCACCCTGGACCAGGCGCTGCACTGGTTCCTGGACCTGATGGCTCCCGCCAGTGAGGAGTTCATAGAAGCCATCCAGGACATGAAGGGGCTGCGGAGAAACAGCGCGCTCAGTGCACGCCGGAACAGTGCTGCTATACTCAACAGGGTCAGTAGACTCAATGTGTCATTGTACAGTACATTATGTAGAATACGAACAGCGCCGCTATACTCAACAGGGTCAGTAGACTTAATGTGTCATTGTACAGTACATTATGTAGAATACGAACAGTGCTGCTATACTCAACAGGGTCAGTAGACTTAATGTGTCATTATACAGTACGTTATATAGAATACAAACAGCGCTCCGATACTAAACAGGGTCAGTAGACTTAGTGTGTTATTATACAGTATGTCAGATAGAATATGAACAGTGCTGCTATACTCAACAGGGTCAGTAGACTTAATGTGTCATTGTACAGTACGTTATATAGAATATGAACAGCGCCGCTATACTCAACAGGGTCAGTAGCCATCATGTAATAACTTACTGTATAGTGAATTATATAGAACAGGGACAGTACCAATTTATGGAACAGAGTCATTGTGAACCTTAAATTGACTTATAAATAGCTTCTAGACAGTCGGACAGATGGGTGGGGAGACCCTGTGGAGGCCATGGTTGGGGTTAGTGGTGCCCTCTGCAGGTAGACTATGGAACTATCATAAGGATCTGCCAGTAGATATAAGCCAGCAGAATAGTTTGGCCATTAAAGTTGTATTTTTCTTCAGAGCATACCATTACAATAATTCAAAAGATAGAATTCAAATTTATAAATATGAGAATTATAGCCTCAGCATTATTTAAATGTATCTTTTTTCCTATCTGCAGGGCCAAATGAGGAGAGGCAGCTCGATGGGACAGAACAAGGCCTTTGCCAACTTGGTAAGATATATTCTTCTCTCTTTCCTTTTGGTATTCTGATCAACTTTTGATATAATCTATAATATTGTAACGGTCACGGAAAAATCATCTGGAGAAAGCAGGACTCGAACCCATGACCCTCAGATCACGTAACCTGCTGCTCTACCAACTGAGCTGACCACGCTGTACATTACTGGGTCGGTTCGGTGCACAGAAGGGAGTGGTAACCACGTCCCTTACAATATATACAATTATTTTGTTTATAATATCATGTGAAAATGCCATGTTACATATTTAAAAAAAATTAAGTTTAATCATATTAAACTAAAAATGTCAATGTCAAATTAATTTGTGGTATTTTGTGTAGGATATGGTATGGCAATTAACTGCTTGTCAACTGATAATCTTTATTCATCCACAGGAACGGCTGAGCATCATCTCCAACGCATCCTCAAGCTTTGTTGAGGTAAGTTTAAATTCAATTGCTAAATGAATCAAATGACAAAAAATGAACATTATCAGAAATATTCTTTCTTTATTCTGAACTCTGAAAAATGAGAGCTCTATTCACGGATACTATAAGGTAACTCTTCCATAACTCATAATAATACATTTTCGAATACATTTTTCTTTATTCATCTAATATTTAAAACACAACTGTAGTCAGACCTATTATATTTGCATTAAACCTCATAATCATAACATCATATTTCTGTTTCCATAGGAGGAGGATGAAGAAGCAGAGGAGCCCAAGAAGGCAGAGGAGCCCAAGGACAAGATGCCCTTGACCTTCCTGGAGGTCATCCAGAATGCAGACCCTGAGTCCATCTCCCCGGAGATCCTCCTGCGCTACGTGACGACCATCAAACCCAGGAAGTACAGCATCAGCACTGCGCCGCTCTACGAGAAGAAACCTATCTATGACGTCACCTTCAAGGAGATTGTCTACTCCAGAAACGGGAAGGAGTTCAAGGGTCTGGCTACAGGCTTCATGACTGGCCTATCCGTGGGACACAGGACATACGTCAGCTTCTCACAGTGAGTGCATAATGCCTAGTCACTGTCTCACCCAATCATACAGCACAATGTAGGTCAATAAGTCTCATTCAATAAGAATATTTAGAGCAATGAACTTTCACGGTAAGCTTCATGATCTTGAAATTAGGTTCCGGAAATTGTTATTCCATTTGCTACGTTCTTTCAGGATTTTACAATTTCATATCCAGTGTGGGATGCACTAAGTTCCAAACATCAATAGCTCCAAAAATAGAATCACTTAACTGCATGACATCACAACACCCAGCCATTGTTCTGCTTATGTTTCCAGGGCCTACAACTTCCGTCTGGCACTAGCAGGGTCCAAACCGTCCCTGATGATCGCGCAGGGCACAGGCATCTCCCCCTTCAGGTCCTTCTGGAGGCATAAACTCGCCATTCATCAAAATCCTCAAATCTCCAACGATGAAACAGGTAAATGCCTTATGTTTTATCACAAAAGAAATTCAAAATTTGAATTATACAAAAACTATATTTGTACAGCTGATAAAAGAATGAATACAAACATTACACAAACTATTTATAAACTGGAAAAAAATGGTTTGGTTTATCTGGAATTCAGCAACTGGTAGTTAATTGATCTTTCTCACTTCATCAAAATTAACTAACATTGGTTGGTGGCTCCCCCAGGTGAGCTGCAGCTGTACTACGGCTGCCGTAACCAGGACATTGACTTCCTGTACAAGAAGGAGATCCTGGCCATGAAGGAGCGCGGCATCCTGGAGGACGTCAAGATGGCCTACTCCCGAGACAAGAGCATGCCCAAGGTAAATGCACATTACACACTATGTACATCATGATACCCTCAGGGGCTCCCACCAGTGCCATGAGTCCAGGGCAACTATCTCAGAGGTTGGCAGATAGACAAACTAATAAATAGGATATGAGAACTATACAAAATATAGTCTCAGGTCATCATGGATCTCATCAAGAGAAATCTAGTTTATTAATTGGGATGATAAGTTATTGTCTTTTTTATGAGTCTCATAATAGATTAATTATATTCTGCCACTTCAAATTTCTGTATCCAGACGTCACATCAGTGATACATTGTAGAGTATATCCTATTTGTGTAATTTTTTTTTCATGATTTGATTTGTTGTGAATCACTATATACTGTGTTAATAAAAGTTTCCTCTAAGGATCTAATAGAAAATAGTTAATATTATTCACCTAAAAGCTTAATACAATATAACCAAGAACCTGATTAGTGACACGCACAAGTCTTACCCACTTGTTTCATCATTCAGACATACGTGCAGCACTTGCTGACTAAGAATGCAGAGAGTGTGGGTAAGCTGATCTATGAGGACCAGGGCTACATCTACTACTGCGGGGACATCAAGAACTGGGACGAGATCTGTAACCTGCTGAGTCAGGTGCTGCAGCAGACGGCCGCCATGTCTGAGGAACAAGCCAAGCACTACCTCAAACAGATGATGGTGAGTACAACTCAATATCCCTTTGCTGCGCCAGCGAGTAACTTAGCAGAACTCGTACCATGCATTATGACAACCCCATTCTGCACCTAAAAACTTTGCCGGCCAAACCTAACTCAATATTTTATACTGATTGGGTCTGCATAAATAGCTTTGAGAATTGCAATTTTCATCAATGCGTGCCAATGCCAGCGTTGAATGTCTGTAATACACTTAGATTTAAGAATTTAGATATCTGTATTGTATGCCTCCTAGTAGTTCACAGTCTAATGTCTGCTATTTCTGTTGGCTTTGCAGCAAGAAAACCGGTTGTTGCGGGACATCTTCATGGACTAAGCTGCAACTCCTCCTGTACTACTCCCCTACTCACCACACCTCGAGACGACCATGAGACAACACGCGATATAGTCTTAGACGCTGATACGCCACAGATACAAAACCATACTCATAAATGCAGATACTCGCTGTACTCTGGTACAGAGCTACATTTAATGTTATATCATGACAAATTAATATAAATAAGTTATTTCCCTCTAGATACTTTGATAATATGGGAACATTGCGAAATTGGAAAGAGTCATATAAACCTAGTTTATGTGAATTTTATACGTGATGTGGAAATAATGATTATATCCTTGAAAAGTACAACCTGTTCATTCTGGAATATTATCTCTCTGGAATGTTATCTCTCCACTGTGAGTTGCATCGTACAGTGTGGTAGTAATATATCATTATTATTTGTAAATAAACATGTACATAAGTTGGAAGTTTGATGAAGGAACTTGGCAGTTGATGAATAAAGATAACCTAAAACTGGAAATATATGTTTGTTCAGTCTTCATTTCATATCTTGTAGATGAGTATACCTGGTGCACTTCTTAATCATAGATTTAGCATGGAATTAGACTCTCAATCAGTGAAGTAAAGATAGTGGCCCAAAATAGACCTTCTTATACTATTGGTACTGGAATCTTAATAACATTAAGGACACAGGAATATGCAGAATATATATGAAATACACTCTGAAACTGCTGCCTATACATAATGTAAAAAGGTTGTACATCAAAGGTTCGTCTATGCCAAAGATCAGACTTGATATGGATTCTAAAGCTGCAGTGATTTACTGTACCACATGGGCCTACGAGCACATTTGTTTAATACTGAAATTGTTATGAATAAACATTTATTTAGAAAGAATTGGCAATGTGCCCTTAGCATAAGGGAGTGTTCATTTATCGATAAGGCAGAGAAAAAAATGTGTGTTTCAGGCAACATGGTCCAAAAATCTGGGGTAGGTGGATAGGAATATTTTCTTTTTTTGCCCCTGAAAGTACCGGAAACGTGTCGCAAATTGCAACATCGATTCAGCACTCATCCGAATGATTTATCAATTACTGCAGTAAATAGAAATATCAAAATGTTCTTTGATATTAATCTTAAAAAGCCATTTCCTGAATTTAGACTTTATGCAGCTGATGGGGGTGGGAGTGGGAGCTTCTGAGACTTGAATTTAAAAGAATTTAAATTCCCAAAATAGGGAAAAATATGCTTGGGTCGGCTCCCTTTTTTTCAAATAAGGGTCTGCCTGAAACCAAGAATTTCTTGAAATTGGTTTCGAGTAATATGGTCCTATAGAATAGATCAGTCAAATCGGATTTCTTTTTTGCTTTTTATCACCCCAACCCGTCCCCCGTATTAATTGCAGGGGTAGACGCTAATGCTGGCCCGGGAGCCAATGGCCCGTAGTTTAGGGTGCGGGCCCGTAGTTTTCTGATTATCTACATTGCTACGGGCCCGGGTGGCCCGTAGCTAAATGAAGCTCTATTCTCAAGAGCTTACAACTGTAAATATGGGTATTAAATTCGATCTCCATGAAGCATGCCATATATCGTTGGATAGGAAATTTCATGGTCATACCAAATAGGTCTGATGGCAGGCATAGGTGGCGGAACAGGGGTCCAGGGCCCCAAGATGTTATACATGTAATCGGTTTGTAGGGGGTGTCTACCCCCACCTCCAACATTTTTGGGAAAAGGGAAAGAATTATCAAGAACAATCTCAAGATCATTTTCCAAAATGTTGAAAGATAGCTGAAAGCTCCAACAGAAATACATCAATCTAACAAAATATTCTTTTGAATTCTATAGCCTATGCACTGAACCATTCCCAGCTAGCAAGGATACGTTGGTAATGGTCGGCACCGTCACAGGCAATATCTCAACGTTGTGCGAACGTTGAACTGCCAACGTTGTACCAACATTGGCAAATTTAGGTTGTACCAACATGGCCAATGCTCCCAGTGATCTACCAACGTTGGTACAACATCAGATAATTTATGTTGTGGCAACGTTGGCAAATCAATGTTTGCCCAACATTGAAAATACTCCCAGCAATGAGAAGAAAACCAACGTTGGCCCAACGTTGCATTTATAACATCCACCAGAGGGCATTGATGGTTGTATGTAGAGATTTTGACCAGGCAGCCCCATTATTCTTCATAATGGGGCAATGATATCACCCGTCTGGGTTGTATAAATGTTTAAGCAAGAGTTATTCCATTTATAAGCTATAAAATGTTTAATTACTAAATTATTAGGTGAAATAACAGAATCCCGGCAATAATTGTATGAGGACACCATTTTGTGGGGAATGTAAATAGAGAACTAAATGGCTATCTTTATAAAATGATGACATGTCGGTACAATTTGGTACAACGTTGGGCCAACATCAAAAATGAATATTGGGTCAATTTTGGGAAATATATGTTCGAACAACATTATCTTTAGGCTCTAAATATGGTTGGCTAGACGTTGGGACATCGTCTATGTCCAACAGTTGGTGCAACGTTTGGCCAACGTTGGCAAACAGTGACGTTGGGCCAACGCTGTACCAACATCACTGTTTGCCAACGTTGGCAAAGCATAGAAATGGACAGCCAAAAAGCACTTTGTTGGCCCAACCCCAGCCACTGTTGGCCCAACGTTGAATTGCTAGCTGGGTTATTCTTAGCCCCTTATTCTAAAGATAGAATTTTGAAATTCTTCTCGGGCCCACAGCTCCTATGCCATGTCTCAAAAAAGAGGAAATTGATTTTCTGTGTATATAGGATGACTTGAAATCCCGGGCCCACAGTTTTTTTCTGGGCCCACAACATTTTCAGGCTACGGGCCTGGGTGGCCCATGGTCTAAAATGTTAGTGTCTACCCCTGAATTGTCCACAAAACCATTAAGAAATGGCGCAAAAAAAAACCAACAACCATAGACCCCGAAAAATCTTGGTGAATCAAAATGTCAAGAGATCTTTTCCCCTTTAAATTCAAAAAAAGGGGTCGGGTCCACACCCCCATGACCCCCACCCCCTCCTATCTGCCCTCGCCTGATATATTTTAAAGGGACAGTGTATACGTGGGTTTAGCCGCCATTGCTGGCCGTTTTGGGTGACCTTTCACCCTGTTTTACATAGTAGATCCCGCCCACAGCATAGTAGATCCCGCCCACAGGTCATTACAGGTCATGATATGCAAAGTAGGCAAGACCAGGCCATCTGATATGACCTCTGTCCCTATATATTCTAAAGTAACTGTGTACTTACATAAAGAAGTGGGAAATGGGTACTTTTGGGCCCTATTGGTGGGTCTGGACGAGCCTGCCAATAGCAATACATTTTGGGCCATCATTTTTCGGGAAAATGTTTTTAGGTCAAAGTATCCAAACAAAAAGTGCAAAAATTCCTGCGAAAAAGGGGTATTTTCTAGCCCTGGCGCCCTACATTTGTGATTATTTATTGTCAAATAAAATAATTAAACTACAACTACAAACTACACTAATATCACACACCCTGTAGCCTATATTATTGTATTACAACATAATATATTTACCCCCCCCCCCCCCGAACCATTTATAAATATGGGGTATCCTACTAAAGGGGATTTACTTTTTGCCAATTCAGGGTGGTGACCCACAAAAATGGGTCTGATTTCTTCTTATCTCAGGGGGTTATTCCGCTAAAAGAGGTGTGTTTTGGAGGAATTCAATTCCACTATAAGGGTCTCTAAATGAGACACTTGTACGCACAGGTTAGGTATCCATCCAATTGAGAGTAGCCCCCTCCCCGGCCTCTGTGTGCCACTTTCAGTACATTTGGGCTATTTTCGGTATGGAGTGGCCATTATCTTATACATTGGGTGTGTCTGTAGGGGGGGACGATGTAGGGAGTAGCTGACATGTCATGTCCCATGTCGAATTTAAGAAACACCCTATGTCTCATGTTAATTTTGATAAAAGGCCATGTTGCCATATCGAATGTTGGCCGTCATCCCCATCTCACGGCAAGGTAACTCCCCCCCCCCCTTCCCACCCAAAGATGACCAGTCCCTTACCTGAATGGTGTTTACGTCTGCAGAGTTATATAACCATTCAGTGTGCAGTGCCACTTGATCCCCGCCACCCATTACAGGTAGGCCCTACTAGGCATGTTCATTACATGAAAATACAGTGGTATCATTTTATGATACAGGATATATCTTTCCAAGGACACAAGGGGGAAGGAACTACTGCAACCACCATTTGATATTGAAGACCCCGCTCCCCCTCCTTCTTTGGTTCCGGTTAGCATATTTATAAGGGCAAAGGTGCTTGCATTCACCTTCCTTTCATTATGTAACAGAAAGTTGTGGCAACCTGGCATTCTGCTGTGCAGCGGGAATTCACAACAAACACTCAAAGAATTAAATTTAGAATTTGCACACTTCCTCAAGGAGGTAAAGGTACTATAGGTCGAGTTATGTATACACACATGTACTTGATTGTTTCTATTTATATTTGGAGGTGAGGTGGGAGATGGGTCTGTTTGCACAAAACGGTTTGCACTCCACACCTAACATATAAATAGAAACAATCATGTGTATGTGACTCTATCCATTCCACAGTCCGCCTCACCATCATACCCTACCCTCAGGGTCATAGCTTTGCACAGAGATGAACCATGACGACCTAGTTCTTCACTGGGGTGCATCTTGGCTGTGCTATAGGTCGAGTTACATATACAGGTCTTCTACGTCACATTGTGGGCAAACAAAGGCAACACGTGCTTAGGTAACCTCACCATGATAGTTACACACCAGGGTTGTTACACTAAAACCCGTTTTTAATTACCCCTTGGTTATACTGGTACATAGCTTTCACTACACAATATAATATAATAATAATAGCTTTTATTGACAACAAAAGGGAGGTCATTACTGACCTATGTGTCATACAGTAAATTCACTACAGTACACTATAAAACTATTTTCTACAAAACTAAAGAGTATATGCAATCTACAAATAATGGTGTTTAGCACACAGAGACAAATTCATTCACACACCTACACACACCCACACACACATACATACATACAGATACAGGAAGACATACTTACAGAGTCAACTAAGATATAGATCTACACACATGGCATACACAACCAAGGCGGGTCACTCACATCTCTAATACATACATTTAAATACAGGCTATGTATAGCACATATGTCTCAAAATAATGATATTTGCTGCCATAAGTTAAAGCTGCTGCTGCCTTTGTTTGAAGGCAGAGTATACAAATTTGGCAAGAGCATTCATAATACCATGGTCAGTTTCCTTCATAACTACAGTGAACTTGTCTAATGCATGTATGTATTCATGTGTATCTAATGATACATGTATGGCTATTTATAATTATACATAACTAGTTGATTCAAAGTCACCCTACCCAGTGGTCACAGTCCAGTGGTCTGTTTGCCCACCGCACCTCACATAGGCCTATAAATAGAATAATCAAGTATATGTAACTCGACCTATTCGGACCTACAGACTAGGTCAACTGGGCGTGACCAATTGTGGAGGCAGGGCCAAATTGCAGCGCCAGTAGTGGCAGCCTGATGTATACAATGGACCTTTAAAAAGTCCACTCTAGAACCCTAAATAAAAATAGAAAAAGGGGAAAGGGGAGTTCGGAACTTTTTACGCCCCACCCCCCTGTAAAAATTGAACACTTCCGAAAGAATTTTCCCATCATCCACTAGTCTCAGGGTTTAGTTGTAGACCTACATTTGGAGCTGTATGCCTATTGTTGGGATATTTGTCCTTTTTGAGATTGACAGCAGTGCAAACAGCGTTGTCAAAATGTCTAATACAGCTGATATGCATTACTGTGTTGGGGGGCGCATCGGACGTGCGACACCAGAATCCAAGATGGCGGACTTGAGCGCACATGGCAGACAGTGTCCCAACATGTATTGATGTAGATCTACTGGTAACTCAACTGATAATAAAGAAGTCTAACATCACTCTGACTCACAGCTTGTATGCTCCAACTTGGTGTCAGCAGTGGGGTCAGTTTCAAACACAGGAGCTGTCAAGAGCCAGAGTCACCAGCAAGTCACAAGTGGGTATCACCTTCAATTTTCATTCAGACTGTCTGGAAGTGGAAATTATAGTGTAGGCCTAATTGCACCAGATCTAATAGTAATTAGCACACTAGTAGCCCTAATTGTTCCAACTCAGATCAGGACCCACCTTCATCTACACTATGTCTAGGCCTAGAAAACCAGAACTTAGCCTGTCAGGGAACATCTCAGAGAACTTTAAAAATTTTGAGATGAGGTTCCATGACTATTGTACAGAGGCCGAATACAGAGATTTGGCCAAGGACCCGGCGACTCATAGAGTCGAGTATTATGCCAAGCCACTGATGGAGATCGCGGCGCTCCGATCGTCCATGCCGGATGAGGCACTACAGGTCATCCGGTACAGCATAGAGCCCCAGATCCCGGTTGCAGACAAGGCAAAGCCATGGGTCTGGATGGAACGGCTCAGAATACATTACACCGGCACAGCCACTTCCTCGCTATTGACGGACAGATTCACCTTCTGGTTGGCCACACAAGGTGCTCACGAGTCTATACAAGACTGGGAGACCCATGTACGACGTGACTGCAGCCTTTGTGGCTATGATGCCTTGACGGATGAGATGAGTCGCGACAAATTTTTCTTCGGACTCCGGAACAGTGACATACGTGCCGATCTACTAAAATGCCATGTCAAAGCCGACGACACAAAGAAGACCCTGAGTGACGTGGTGGCGGAGGCCAAGACACTTGAGGCGGCTAAAAGAGCGAATCAGCTCATTGGCCCGCATCCCTGGTCGAACTGTCCTGCCAAGGGAAAGACTTGCGACAAGTGTGGCGGTAATGATCACTTCTCCCGCGTCTGTCTCGAGACACAGGGGGATAACCGCCGTCCACAGTCCCAGGGCCGTGGTGCTGGCCAGTCACGTAGGAACCGCCGAGGGAGGGGAGGTTATCATGGAACTCCGAACAAACCTCCGACCGATGATCGAGCACGGCAACACAGTGTCCATGCAGTTCAAGCTGATGGCGACCAGGCTTGCGCACCTGAGAGTGCCTACCCTCATGATCAGTACGACGAACAGTGTTACTCACTTGGTGATGTGGATGCATTTCAGGCCGGTGCAAGGAAGGGTCGTAAGTATTTTGCGCACCTTCTCTTATCAGACAAGGGGGACAGCTTTGTCAGAACCCCGGTACAGATTGACTCTGCAGCAGGGATCAACACGATGCCTGAGCGCCTAGCTAAGAGTCTGTTTCCCACCATCACCATGTCACGCTCACCATATCAACTTTTCCCATACAAAAAGACCTCACCTGTGAAACCGCTTGGTCAGATCAACCTCCTGTGTGACCGCGGGAATCGATACTATAATCTAGTATTCCAGGTGCTAGCAGACAGTGACATTGGTGACAAGCCTGCACTGCTTTCTGGTGAGGACAGTGAGAGTTTAGGTCTCATCAAGATCATGGCAGATGAGGTCCTGTCTCTTTCCCCAGATGTGGTAGATGCAGCAGATCAGGGGCAATGCCCACCATCTCCAAAGACTATCCAGATTCCGCTCTCCAGACGCCTACCACCCGCTGGCAAGCTAACTAAAGATGCCATCTTACGTGAGTACAAGAGCAGCTTTCAGGGCCTCGGATACCTTGGCCCCACTGTACATTTTCAAATGAAGGCAGACGTCATGCCAGTTCAGATGCCCAATCACCGGGTACCAGTCGCCAAGAGGGAAAAGGAGAAGGAAGCCTTGGACAGGTATGTGGCCCTAGGGATTATGGAGAAGGTGGATGAACCCACCCCATGGTGCTCAAATGCCCTCATCAGGGAAACCCCGAAGAAATTCCGGGTGTGTATCGACCCAAGTCAGACAGTTAATAAGGCGATTATGAGGCCTTTCTTCCAGATCCCCACACTGAAGGAGCACTTGCACAAGTTGGGTGACGCCAAGTGTTTTTCCCTCCTTGATGTCCGTGAAGGATTCTTACACATACCTCTTGATGAGGAGTCTTCACTGCAAACCACTATGCACACATCCTATGGCCGATACAGATGGCTGCGGCTGCCTTTCGGCATATCGAGTGCACCAGAGGAGTTTCAGAAGAGGCTCTTGGATGCCCTTGAAGGGCTTGAGGGCACGATATGCATAGCGGATGATATTCTAGTGTATGGCGAGGGTGAGAGCTATGATGTGGCAAAGGTCAACCATGACAGGAGACTAGTGGCTTTAATGGAGCGCTATGTGGCCAAAGATATCAGACTGAACCCAGACAAATTCAAGTTTGCTCTCAAGGAACTCAAGTTCATGGGCAACATTATTACAGACAATGGTATGCGACCTGACCCGGACAAGGTGGCAGCCATCGTTGGAATGCCGACCCCGACCAACAAAGCTGGGTTGCTCAGGTTTATAGGCATGGCCACATATTTGTCACAGTTCTGCGAGAATTTGAGCTCAACCCTACAGCCACTTCGGATGCTGACGAAGGATGGTGCAAGCTTCATATGGTCAGACACACAAGAGCAAGCCTTCCAGAGCGCCAAGGCCCTCATCACATCGGCACCCACACTCCTGTACTACTGCTTGGACAAGCCTGTCACCTTACAGGTGGATGCTAGTGAGTCAGGACTGGGTGCAGCGCTCCTTCAACCAAATGCCAAGGGTGAGTTACAGCCCGTAGCATTCAGCTCATGTCACCTCAGTGCGACAGAACAACGCTACTCCCAGATGGAGAAAGAATGTCTGGCAATATGCCAGGGACTACACAAGTTTGACCAGTGGCTATACGGGAAAGCTGACATTACAGTTCACACAGATCATAAACCACTTGTCCCGATCATGTCAAAACCACTACACAAGGCGCCTGCCAGATTGCAGCGGATGCTAATGACCCTGCAGCGCTATCGCTTCGCACTTGAGTACAAGAAAGGCACTACCCTGCTCATTGCGGACACGCTCTCTAGAGCGGCCCTGCACACCCCAGTCAACACGCCTGTAACTGGGTTTGAGGTGTTCAGGCTGGAATGTGAATCTATCTGCCGAAGCCCCAGGCTGACTGGAGAGACCGAGAAGGAGATAGTCCTACTCACCAATGCTGACGAGACCCTCAGTGCTCTTCGGGACACAATCATCAATGGATGGCCCGACGATCGTACCCTGTTGCCCAAGGATCTTAGGCCATTTTGGGGATACAGGGATGAACTGTCTGTACTGAATGAGGCTATATATAAGGGGGAGACTGTGTTGGTGCCTCAACAGCTCCGGGCCAAAATGTTAGGCAAGATCCATGCAAATCACCTTGGGGCTGAGTCAAACTACAGAATGGCAAAGCAGGTATTGTTCTGGCCTGGAATGAGAGCGGCAATCAAGGACATGTGTGAGGCTTGTGGGACCTGTGCATTGTATGGCTCAGCCTCACAAAAGGAGCCCATGCTGTCACTACCGATACCAACCAGGGCTTGGGAGCTACTCAGCCAGGACTTGTGTGCCTTTGAGGGTAAGGACTACCTAGTAACCGTGTGCCATTTCTCAGACTGGATTGAGGTAGATGAGCTGGGGGACACTCTGGCCTCCACAGTTGTAGCCAAGACCGAGGCCCATCTAGCCACTTTTGGCGCCCCAGCAAGAATACACACAGACAATGGCCCTCAATTTATAAGTAAGGACTATGCAGATTTCGCGATCAGGTATAACTTCAACCACACAACGTCATCTCCTTATTACCCCAAGGGAAATGGCCGAGCAGAGGCGGCTGTGAAGGTAGCCAAAGGCCTACTAAAGAAATCCACGAACATCAGCCTGGCCCTACTCCTTCATCGGAACACCCCTCAATCTGGCTACACATACTCACCTGCGCAGCGCATGTTGTGTCGCCGAACACGCACCCCTCTGCCGACCTCAGACAGACTGTTGGACCCTCAGGTGGTGGACACTCGTGTGGTTCAGGAAGAGATTGAGGCTCGGAGAGTGGCCAGCAAGACATTGTATGATAGGAATGTGGTCCACCATTCCCCACTCTCAATTGGGGACTATGCCTACTTAAAGCCCCCTCCGAACAAGCGTGGTCAGCCATGGGCTTATGGGCAGGTAGTGGACTGCAAGGGACCTAGATCATACACCCTTCAGACTGACCGTGGGACAGCTAGCCGTAACCGGGTTCATGTGCGACCAGCTGCTCCCCCACAAAAGGACCTTGGATGCGTACAGGGGGGGCCCACGCCGCGGCTCCGACTGGTGTCAAACGCATGCGTAACTTTATCCACTGACCTGTTAGCACTTCAACTCAGCATGTCTGGTAAAATGCCATAATACTCAAATACTACTAAATGTGAGAAGTAGTCAATGCTACATCCACACCAAAAAGACTTTCCCCTTTCAGTGTGATACGAATTAGAGGCATGGCAATGTAGGAGAATAGAGAAATCTATGCTAGTTCACCTGACATTGGGCTGTCCATGAAGCCTAAAATCAGTCAACTTTGAACTGTTTCTGTAAGTATTTAAGGGATGTTCAACTGAAGCTAAAATTGGAAACAATTAGAAAGATATATGATGTCTGAAAATGTCCAGTGGAGCATATGGGAGCATTAGTGCTTGTGGTTGAAAAGAATATTTTAGATTGTGTCTAATCAGCACAGCATGCCACTATGAAGCATAGTAGCTAGTTCCTCTAAATGCCAGTGGTGTCACCACTTGATGGCTCTTTCACCACTGACCACCCACTTGGATACTGCAGTGGACAATATTACGCACGCGTTTGTCACCAGGGCGAGCCGCGGCGTTTCCCCCCCCTGGATGCGTACAAGTGCCACAGGTACTGGTACCTGGTGGCCCACCTCTGGTGAGGGCCCCAGATCAGCCAGACCTACAAGACAACCAGCTTGAGTCGCAACCTGGGGTGACAGCACCTCGCTCTCCAGTGCGGTCCCCAATGGGTCCTGCACCGTCTACTCCAAGTGTTGGTGCATCTCGGCCTGGTGCTGGTAGTGGCCCAGTTATGAGCAATAAACTGGCCCTCGCACCAAGCCCTTCACCTGCTCGTCGTACAAGGACGAGAGACATATATCGACCAACAAAATATGATGACTACGACCTCACATAAAACCAACTTTGTGACTTCATTCCCGGTCTACCTGCTATGTTAAACCCTGTGACATTATTTTATGCCTCATTGTTCCCAGTTTCTTTCCAGCAAAGTACTGCTATCATGGGATAATATGACTATGGAGGTCGTCACTATTGTGTTTCTTATGATTTGGACTATACATGTCTGCGGGGATGTTTAATTCTTTAAAAAAAATATATATATATAAAAAAAATATATATATATAAAAAAAATTCTTTTAATAAAAGGGAGATGTTGGGGGGCGCATCGGACGTGCGACACCAGAATCCAAGATGGCGGACTTGAGCGCACATGGCAGACAGTGTCCCAACATGTATTGATGTAGATCTACTGGTAACTCAACTGATAATAAAGAAGTCTAACATCACTCTGACTCACAGCTTGTATGCTCCAACTACTGCCCCTTGTTTTATCACAGCGGGTTACAATACAATAGCAGGGCTGTATATAGCTGTATTGTGCTGTCTCCATGGTTGACTCCCCGCTCACTGAGTCGTGGCGGGAGGCGGGCGGGGCCCGGTGGTCGCGCGTTGTGATGTCACGGCGTCCGCCCCACCTCGGCGACCAATCAGCGCCGCTTCCGCCCAGACAGAGTTCAGGAGGTACACAGACACTGACACATCACCGGCTTTTGTTGTCAAACCGCCGATTCCTGCCCCAACTAGCCGCACAGTTACTCGGCAAAGCATGTGCAGTCTACACTGACACTGCAACTTCCACCATCCGAGATAGTGGAGCCGCTAAGAAGGTAAAACCATGTTGAGATCCGCCGCGCCGGCCCTGGGGAGGGAGATGGTGGCCATCGGACTGTCACCACACCGCCTCAGTGCATCTATTATCGCCCGGGCTACCCGGACTGTTACCCAGGGTAGTCGGGGGGCCACAGGGACCCCAGGAAAGGTGAATTTCAGCACAAATCAACGCTCAACGCCGAGATTAGTGTCCTCGGAAACAGGCAGCTCCCTCTCCCGGCTGTGTAGGGAGACGAGGCAGGGGTTGCTGTACCGAGGGGCGTCCGTGAGCGGGGTTTGGGGCAGCCACAGTCGGGCTGCTTTCTGCACTGCCTACTTCTCCAAGCCTGCTGTCAATGTGGCGCCCCAGCCCTCCCTCCCCGACCCCGCCCTCAGCGGCCTGGGACTGGGGCCTGACGACAACAGTGGGGATGAGGCAGACCTAGAGCTGCACCCTGAGTCCGACCCGTGGCTGCTGAGGAACCGGATAGTCACCTTCAACACAGACAAGCTGGCGGAGCGGCCTCAGGGGGTGAGTTACAATGTGGGCTACATGGACTCTGGTAGTGACTGGCATGAGGACAGGAAGCGTGCCACTCCGACCATCCTAGCCATCCCCGGTCAGCCGGGGAGTCACGAGGACATGCTGCCGGTGGTGCGGGGTCTCCACGAGGAGGAGGGGCACCGGGTGGTGGTGGTCAACATGCCCGGCTACGACTTCACCCGGGGGCTGACGGCCGAGGACGCAGACTTCTACGACAACTCGTCCACAGACCTGGCGGAGTTTGTGTACCACTTCACGCGTGAGCTGGGGCTGGAGCGGATAGACATGGTGGTGACGCACAGCGCGGGCAGCATCCCGCTCTTCATCATGATGGCCACGTCTCCCGTCATCCAGTCGGCCATGGTGATCTGCACGCCGTCCCTGCACACCCCGAGCCGTGTGTCCCGCCCCATGTGGTTCATCAAGGGCCTGGTCCACACTTGGAACACGCCCGCCGGCCGCGCCTTCCTCCTCTGGTTCCTGCCCAAGTTTAACAACGTGGTCGGCTGGCTCAACACGGACGACTGCTGCCAGCTCATCGTGACCGCCAAGTTTGGTGCCAACAGTAACTTCCCGCTCATGAGCAGCCTGGCCCCGCAGATAGCCGCGGACAGGAAGCCGGTGGTGTACGTGGCCAGTCAGAACGACCGTCTGGTGGAGCTGAACCTGAGCCAGGACTGGGCGGCCATGTTGGGCATCACCAAGCGGCAGTTTGACGTGTACGACGAGGAGTACAAGATGGTGACACGCGCAGACACCACCCCCGAGTACCCCAAGGGCGTCCTGCTCGCTAAGGGCGGCCATTACCCGCAGCGTAAGGAGGTCGCTCTCCCCACGCTGGTAAAGGAGGCTAGAAACCTCCTCAACTTTGTTCTCAACAAGAACAAGTAAAACAAGGGCATTACGATCTGGTTATTATTGATCTGCTTAAAGTAAGAACAACCTATTGGTGTGTGTCTGTTGCTGTCTAGAATTTAGTAAGATAAGAGCATGTTGTATGGCCAGCTCTCTGGCTCTAGATCTGTTATAACAATAAGTAGGCCAAATCAGAAAATGTTATATTCTTCTAGACATATTTCTGGCTGCTACTCTTGATGAGAACAAGTAAAATAAGAGCATAATACATCATATGTAATGCATAATTCTAAGTAATGTATTACCTTTTGGTATATCAAGAGATCTTTTCTCTCTATTTCTAATTATGGACAGTGTAATACGACATAAGGGTGTCCTAGGTCTGAACTATTTGTAAATGTCATCCTCCATGTCTGTTAAGATGCTGTCTGCCTTGTGCAGTTGGATGAAAGAAGCATTGTGATTTATGGTAGCCATGGTTACCATGTTGATGTATTCAGTGTGAATCAGCCCAAGGACACCCACTATAATGTCATTAATACACAGGTATACTGAGGTACATACACCCAAGGACACCCATTATAATGTCATTAATACACAGGTATACTGAGGTGTCACACACCCAGCCTCCTGTTCTGTAGATCTGGTTGCCCTGGTTACATCTCATTTGTCCTAACTAACTCTGTTCCTCTGATTTTATCAGCACGGTAACCTCTATGGAGAATGTGATTGCCGCGAGGTATTTGTCGCTATCTGTGCGACACGATCTGTAAACCCGTAATACAGAGGTGTCAATGTCATGTCATTCCAGTAGGCCACTCGCTGGATCAGTTTGCTTTGGAGATGTCCATTAAATCCAACCCAGGCTCCAGGTATTGAAGCTTAATGGAAACCTTTAGTTTTGCATCCAGGACTTACCTGTGTATATTAGTGAGAAGGTTATCCAGCTTTACATATAGTAGACAGGTTCCATGGCAGCTCTGCCCGGGCCGGTTGGTGTCTCAGTGGATAATGACCCCCTGAAACTTGAACCAGTGGTGGTCTAATATATGTCCTATTCCAAGGTCATCTAGTGTGTGCAGCCATTACCTTATGCTGGGTGCAGAGATTACTATTGATAAGGCCAAGAGAAAAGTTGTGTTCAGGTATCTACTCTATTTTTTGGCCCTACCCTAATTCTTTTTTCGAGATTTATGGTGTGTCTTTTTTTTTTAAATCAAAAATTATTATATATTAGAATACTTGTCAATGTTTCTCATATTACATTATATAAAAGAATTATTTTAAAATCTACCCTCTGTACCCTATTTTTGTCTGAGCCATGTTACCAGAACACAATTTTTTTTAGGCCTAAAAACTACCCCGGTGGGCCCCGAATGCAACTTATGCATTGCGCGGTAAAACTCAAGTAATTATCTCATTGGTGTCGCTGTGTGTGAATACGGCAGCGGTCTGTAGTGCCCGGCGGCACGAGGCATGGCAGGCTAATGGGGGCGCGTTGTTGCTAATGTCATATGGAGCCCCACAGGTCTCGGTAACAAGAGTCACAACAACCCTGCAGCAGTCTAGTATCAGGGTTCCCACACCTGGCTGAAATTACATCCATTAAGTCTATTGATCTTATAAATTACCAGTTATTTATTAGATTGTAGAACAAGTCAGCTGCTGGGAAGTTTCCTCATGAAATAGACAATCAGTGAGGATAAGGACTGGGGTGGGGGGTTTACTTCCTTTAAAGTCATCACTTCCGGAATGGGAAATGAGAATGGGAAATGCTTAACTACCAGGTAATAAATGGTAGGGAATTGTTTGGACTGAAGATACATTTACAACTTTTTTTCCTGTCTGTTAACTTTGAATTGTGCCAAGAAAACGGCATTTAATACTGATGTGTTCAACCAGTGGGAACCCTGAGTGTGACCTCAGGAGGTCAAGGTTAACCCTGAATGTGACCTCAGGAGGTCAAGGTTAACCCTCAGTATGACCTCAGGAGGTCAAGGTTAACCCTCAGTATGACCTCAGGTCAAGGTTACCATTACAACAAGGTGAACAGAGGGAGATATTAATTGTCTACAATCACTCTCCATCTCCCTCTCTATGTAATATATACAAGGTCTGAATACGAGATAGTTTAGCCTCCTATATCAAACAGAGGTGCTAAGATGATATAGCCTATTTTTGCCATAGACGTTTTTGCCACAAATTAAGGTATTATTTTATGGTGACATTTTGCCACCTAATAGCATTCCCTGTTCATGTGTCTAGATGAGTCCTTGTGCCCCTGTGTGCGGCATGTAGCCTTGTCCTGTACAATGGGGGACAATAGACGTGTCTCAACAATAGGCCGCCCAGCTGTCTGCCATCTACATGTATTATCGTCCACAGGGAGTCTGACATACAATAGGCTTGTGGGTCACATGATGTTTAATACATGATGTACGGTGTGAGGAGATCCTCCTGTCCTGTACCCCCCCCCCCCCCCACACACACACCCCTCCTATTGTGACCTTGAATGGACATAATTGCTTTCATTGTATTTTTACACCCTATATACTATCGTTGTTGCATCTTGACTATTATGTCTAAAAGTGCATATTATTAAAGGCCTATTTTTATATGAGTACAAACTATTATACAATATCTGTATCAGCTGCAAATACCGTAAAAACAAGCTTGTGTTAAAACCAATCCTTTTTGGCATTTGGTATGTTTTTCCCTATATAGATGCCAAATCAAAGTCGGGAATTATAGGCTTATAGGCGGGATCCTAATATATAGGTTTATTGTTACGGACTTTTTAAGCACATTTTTATCTGGAGTAGAATCTTTTTCTCACAGTCTGGGATGGCAGAGGGGTTTCACAGATGACACGCACCAGGTCTGACTGTAAGAGTTGTGTATGTGGTGACGTGTACGTGTGTAAACATGGAGAGACACTTGCAGGATTATTGTCAGTTTTACAACAACTTACTCACTAAGTTTGTGATATTAAGTCAATGGAAGTTTACGTAGAATATTGCCATAATATGAAAGTCTCACTTTTACAGTACAGATATTTAATGTATGTCATAATGCGTTCTGTGTACCGCTACTTTAATGGTACAGATGTCATAATGCGTTCTGTGTACCGCTACTTTAACGGTACAGATGTCATAATGCGTTCTCTGTACCGCTACTTTAATGGTACAGATGTCATAATGCGTTCTCTGCGCTACACCGGTGTTTTGTCCTCAGTCATGTGTGACAAGTTGAGCAGCTTACTGGTCCTGCTATCTCCTACTGCCCCATCCTTAGTGGTTTCTGTGTTAAGCTGCCAATGTATCTAAATACACTGATACTGTGTTAGCGTTAAACATGCTGTTCGTAGACCACGCGAGGCACAAAACGACACCGGGCTCGCCGTAATAAGCGCACAGTGCACAGTACAAATATTTATTATGTGTAGTGTAAAGTTTAAACTGGCCACCAAAAGAGGACATTTTTTGTCAATTTAAGTTTAAACATTGTGGTGTGGTTACTACAGTGTGTGCATGACTCGGCAGTAATTTGTCTCGGGGCTCGCACCTGGCAACCAAAGAGGCGCCAACAGGCTGGATATTATAAAGTGCCAGTATTTACAACTTTATATTACAGCAATCTGGATGTAAGATTGGGTTCTGTAAAACTCTTGCCGCCTGGCGCACGATGTGATCAGCCGATAGCTGCTGTGTACGTTCAACATTAAACAAGTATCAAGTTTATAGCCACAACATCAACTGTCTAAGTTATACAAACGTCAACAACTGAAGCCTTACGGGGCCTCCTGTTTAGTGGTCGTCATGATGCACCAAAGCATTGGTGCATCATGATGAAACTTTGAGACTGTATGGACCCCTGTGTGTATCCTGTGGGTCATCATGATGCATGAATGCAGCACTGATTTCCTCCTTAGGGCTGCATTGACGCATCATGATGACAGAGGTTGTACAGCTCTGCTGCTTGTAGCTGCTTGTAGAAGTTACGATGCTGGTAGACACGCGCGGTCCCCCTCACACGCTCGCCGTCTGTTACATTACTTGTACCCAGAGGGCAATGACAGCTTTATACGTGAATGTGAAGGGCCTTTATATTACTATTGCTGTGACACGATATGAATTGTTGTATGATTGTAAAACAAGTGGGAATCGTGTAATTTATTGGTGATATGATAAAATATATCCACAGATTTGTTATAACCGTTCAGCGATATGAAGCTACTCCGCGGTCTGCTGTGTTGTGTACCAAAGTGATCTGGTATAAGTGTAGGGTGTAGACGACACGAACGTACACGAGCCTGAGGTGTGCGGCATAATACGGCACAACTAACTCAGCATTCCCGCGTCGTGTTTCATTTGGTGCCAATCCTCCCCGAGTCAGAACCAGTGCTATAGTCGTCACAGTCGTACCATGCTATGATGAACATGTCCAGTTTACGGACACTTGTACTAAACCTTGGTCTCGTTGCGATATCAATCATGATGCATGAATGCAGCGGTGGCGAGTAACTCGCTGGTGCTGCATTGATGCATCATGCCGAGCCTCCATGAAGCCTTGAGGCATCATGCCGCCTTTACCAAAGGGACTTGCTCTAACAGCGTGTTATTACTTACACGAATAATATCCCGGTACAAAATGACGCGTAGACTGTCCTTAATCTCTAAGCCGCATCTAGGTGTTTTATAGTCGCAGAATGATCATTACTTTGCTTGTAGATATTGTATGAATTGTTGAATAAATACAACTTTGTAAACTCTCACTCATCTCTCTATCCACGACTTGTGCCGCTCTGTGGGGGTATATAGTGACATGGGGGAGGGCTCAGATTGTAACGGGGTCAGGGGAAAATAAAATAAATATAATTCATTAAATCCACTACCTGTACTACCATAAAACCTCTCTGATAAGCCAACCTTTTTGGGGATATTAGGCCTGATTCGGCGTATAGCATTGTGTCAAACAGGGGGGTCGGCTTATAATCTGGGAGGGTTTTTAGTAAATTATAGTTTAACCATAATTAAATAGGCCCAAATTTGGCTTATAATATAATATTGTCTCAAAGTGGGGGTTCGGCTTATCATAGGTTTCATGGTAGCAGAAGGCTAAATCTCCAATTTGAAGAGCACCATCTTCCGGTAAATATGGTTAGGGGAATGATCTGTTTGAGTCTGGGGATTTCAATGTGAAATGTTAACTGCTTAGAGGAAACATAGACCACAAACATGAGACTACTACCCCCCCCCCCCCACGAGGTGGTGCCACCTGGTGTGTACCAGGGGAACTACCTCTACACCAGCCTCACATGTACACCGATGTCCGATACTCGGGTAAAAACCTCCCTCATCAGCCAACCCCCACTTTGAGAAAATGTTTGTACGTGAGTCAGATTCAGCTTTCATTTGATACCAAACATGGCTATAACGGGTGCAGCTTAGGGCACTCAAAAACAAAGTTATTTCTCATCACCGCGCGCATCATAAAAATCATGTTGGCAAAACCTTTTTTTTTAATTAAAAAAAAGAATTTATGATGAAAAATGTCAATATTGGAAAAATATTGCCAGATTTGGTATCAAATCAAAGCTTATGCTGTCAGTAATGCAGTCAGCTAGGAATAACTTGCATTATAACAACTTTTGATGATCAATAAACTCCTTATTACAAATATGTGAAAATTGATTGCGAAAAGTCCAAATTTTCCTATGTATCAAACCCATTTAAAAAAAACAACGCCCCCGTCATCTTTTTCACAGCTTGGTTATGAGAAACAATTTTTATTTTGAGTGGCCTTATGATAGTTTTTTCAAAGTATACTCCAGTATAATTCTCAGACCCTATGTTAGGCCAGGGGAATGAAAGTAAGAGTTAACCATCCCGAACTTTTTAAAAACAGATGCGGTCTTTTTTTTTAATTTTTCATCACTTGTAATTTCTTCCTTTGAATATTGGTCAATTATTTTTGAGAAATATCAAAAATTATAAATTACAAACTACCCGGTATTCCTGGCATCATAAGCTTTAGTTTGATAGTCTCGTACTTTTGAATATTTCTACCAGGATTGAATTCAAAAATCAACCTTCTCCTCCCTTGGGAATGCAATATGGCTGTCAGTCCCTACCTGGTGGGAGGGGGACCTGGAGGTAGTAGGTGGAACTACCACCTAAACATTAGTTTCCCATTTAGGGTGAACACAATATATACCCATACTTTCTATGAGCAACTATGGTACACGTTACCACTAATTTTCAGTGAAGGTTTCAACAGTCAAATAATTCTTTTAACCGAGAATAATTTCTGGCGTAGGACCCAAATTTTGCGTAAAACCATAGCCAGACATTTTTGAAAATATAGATAGCAAATGGTGCGTATCTGGTCTCTCATGAAATTTTGAAAATGTTGCCAAAATATATTTCAACTGACATTATCTCAAAATCGAGATAATAACATCAGACACACCCCTTTAGATACTTTATTAAATGTAACATAACTTGTCCATAAGGACTAAAAATGTATTATTTGTACTTTGCTTCATGTAAGTTTCAAGCTGAACGCCATTAGCTGGATTATTAGTAAGACATGCCCTAGGCTACTGTAATAATTCAGGATAAATAAAAGAAATTTCAACTTCAACTTTTAAACTGACATTTAAAGCAAATTTTAAAAAAACTTTTGACTTTTGGAACCCTGATAATAGCAAAACAAATTAAGAGACCAAAGACTGGGTGGGAAATACTATGCCAGTCTAGGGTCGGCCCGTTTTTTTTTAGCCATGCTCGGGTTGTCTTCTTAAAATCTGGTCTCATTATTCTGACAATTACAGAAGAATACCAACACACAGAGATGTTTTTCATAGTTTAATATATCTTATTCTCGGCATACTTTGATACATTTGTTGTTTGTCCCCATGTAGTACAGAGCTGTCACACATTATCACGGGTGTGACGTGTGTTGTTGTCTCATACTGAGTGTCCAGTACAGAGTGTCTGTTGGTCCGAGTACCAGGTTGAAGATGATGAGGTGATGTTCTGCTCCCGATGAGTCCCTAATTTAGTTATCCCCCCGGGAGTCGTCCCCGGGTGGTGTTTATGCGCTGAGTCCCCTATTTATTCCCCCAGGGAGTCGTCCCCGGCCCGCTTTCTGTAGTTGAGGATGTTGGCCATGACGTACCCCGCGGGGGCCATAATGGCAATAGCCATGAAGACGCCTGTCGTCGCCTTCTCCTGCAACACACGCAACATGAGGGTTAATACTCAGTAATACCAACACACGCAACATGAGGGTTAATACTCAGTAATACCAACACACACAACATGAGGGTTTATACTCAGTAATACCAAGACATGCCGAGATAAGGCCGGTCTCTAGACACCAGCGTTAATGATCGGCCATGATCTCAGCTTTCTAACAGTGAAAGAATTTTTTTCATATTCCAATCATGAGTTAAGGTAAAGCCGTCTTCATATTCAAACAAGTTGCAGTTCCTGATGAAGATGCATTGATTATATCGAAACATCGCATCCTACAATCAAACCTGTTCAACAAAGTTCTCTACGACTGAACTTAAATATGTCACTGATGATTTTAATTGTGCTTGACAGCGTCCAGATTTTTTTGTGCTTTTTTCCATTTTGGGCGTTTTAACTACTAAAATTGACTTTTTTTTTTAATAAAAGAAAAATTCCGACCTATCAACCCTGTTTATTTTTGACCATGTTACCGGAACACAACTTTTTTTTTAGGCCTAAGGGAGTGATCATATTTTAATAACAGGGGAGAGGTTTCGAGTGGAGCGTGCGGAATTTTCTACACCCCACCTTACGGATCGAAAATCAGTGCGCACGTGGGTCCTTTAAGCATAGTAACGCGCTGACTTTTGGCCCAAAACAGGTTACCGTGAAACCTCGCGTATAAGCCTAACTCGCGTATAAGCCGCACCCCGAGTTTGGTGCGATCCTAAAAGCTGCAGAGGCCATCTGAGAATTGTTAATTTGGTACTGTAGTATACATGTACTTATAAAAACTCTCGTATAAGCCGCACCCTATATAGGCATGTTTGGTATCAAAAGAAAGCTGAGTCTGATTCGCGTACAAGCCGCGGCTTTTAAGCGAGGTTTTACGGGGTACATTTTATTTACCCCTCCCCTCAACAAGAAGGGTCAAAATCTTTTACACCCCCCAGTCAAGGGGTCCACCCCCCCCCTCTGTTGATAAAAATGATCACTCCCTAAGCACCGGGGGTATAGAGGTGCTGAAATAATTCTTAAGCACTAAAAATGGATCTTGTGTAAGCACATAGGATAATCAGACCTCCAACATTATAAGCGTTGGCACTTTAACACGACAATGCGGTAATTACCATAAATTCTGTCGTATAACAACCATCTTTGGGGAAAAAAATGTTTACTCCTCTCAAAGGAGGCGGGGGGGGGGGGGGGGGGGGGCTTAGGGAGTGTTCATTTATTAGTTACAGGGGGGGGTGGTGGGTTTGTGGGCCGCAAAAATTTCTGACCCCTCCTGAGGGGGGAGGGCGTTAAAATTCTGGCCCCTGTTGAGGGGGGGGGGGGCGTAAAAAACTTAGCCCCTTTTTAGCAAAAAAAATATAGTTCAAAGGGGGCTGGGCGACAAAAGTTTAGACGCCTTTTACGAGGGGGCCGCGAAAGATTCCACGCGCTCTCGAGGGGGGAGGGGGGGGCGTTAAAAAATGTTGCGCCTCCGCGCGAAATTTCCCAAAATGTTTCTCACTGATTTCTGCCCCACCCCCCTTAAAATATGACCATACACCTTTGGAATCACATGTGGTCCCAAGTATTTAAATGGACTTATTTAGTTTTGACTCCCCCCCCCCCCACCCCTCGCAGCATCATGCATGGAGGCTTTTCCAGTTCCACCTTTGCCCCACTGGGGGCCTGTTCTTCATTATCATTTATGACACCCCCCCCCCCCCCCACCCTATATCTACCAAGCCTCCAATGCGCTCCAGCTCAGCTGGCAATGAATAAGTGACCCTGATCACATTCATAGGCTGATAAACTCCCTAAAATTTTAGGATTCGTTGCCAGGCAAGTTGCTTTGAAGTTTGAATCAATTCCTAAATTCCAATCGACATCTAGTCTCTAGATCCTACTCCAGAGAACATTAAAATTCCGTCCACAGATCTGTGATACAGTGAGGGCGAATGGAGGAGAGAATGCGGTATAATTTAGGACCACTTTCAGACTCTGTGGCGTTACTGTCCAAATAGTAGTCACTCAGTGACTCGGGAGAGTGTCAGTTCAAAACAGTTTTGACAGCAAACCGCAAGGTCAGCTCGAGGTTTATACTCACTGCAAAGGAAATCTTGACTCGTGGGGGACCAGACACCAACGTTGCCTTGTGTGTTACGTTAGCCTTCAACACTGGGGCCGACCGGCTCATCACTCCTCTTAGAATTGCTGACATTTTGAGTGTTTTGTGCCGGACTGTGCGCAAGGTCGTGATGTTTGACAGTAATGGCGGCGCTCTGTCACGTGACCACAGGACCGCAGCTTGTGTTTGTTTTATTTCTAATATCTTATTTATCTGATGTATTTTCACAATATTCATCATACAGAAAATAACATGTCATTTGTTAAATGCCACAGAGTAGAGTTTTTAGATATTAACATTTCCCCTAATATTGACCAATCAAAATGCTCCTAGCCCGACTCCCTGTTGTGATGCCGAAAAAGAAAATGGGTCAAGTCGTGCTGGATTTGATAGTTCCTTATTTTGAGGCGTGACTTTCCGCGATATTACTGGATCTTTGGGATTACCACGGACACCTGAGGTAAGGACCGACTTCTGACTTATACCTGATGTGTTACAGAGACGTAGGCTGCTACATGTTGTCTGTGTGTGACGCGAGATGACGAGTTTGTGTCCGCGGACTGTCACTGTCATCAGGCCGCAGGTGCCCGTCACTGTCTCCGTCACTCCGTCAGGGCAGGGACGAGCCACTTCGTGATTGACAACTCTGAAATGAAGGCGTGTTCCTTGGTCATATTTACAAGTTAGACCCGTCTATACATGTCCATGCTTCTAAGCAAATGTCTGTTTGTATTGGGGCTAGATTTTCACCACGGCGGAGCACGATTTCTGAAGTTGCTGACACTAGCCTGGGGCGGGGCGTAGACTGGGTCTGGGTGGGGACCTGTCTGTGTTTGGGAGTGGGGGGGGGGGGGTGTCTGTCACTCTGTGGTTAGAGCTGTGGTTACCGTAATCCGTGTGTACTACACTGTGTACTACAGCCCGCTATCAGCTCCGTGTCGGCTAGCGGTATACGCACGTCCGTCGTGTGTATAGTATCACTATACACCCGGCGGCCGTGTATAGAAGAAAGCAATACAGTATTATACACATGGCCGCCGTGTGTATTATCTCACTCTACACACGACGGCCGTGCATATAATGACATTATATACACGACTGTATATGCAAGGAATTAGAAGAAGAATGGAAGCGCTACAGCAAAGAGATTCCGTCGTTTGCATAGTGGTACTGTATACACGCCCGTCGTGTGACGGTGTGTACAAGAACACTATAATAATTATACTGACTATATACACTTTTTTTTTATTTGAAGATTGAATGTCAGCTGAACCATAACTTCGTATATAGTGTTCTTGTACACACGACGGGCGTGTATATAGTGCCACTATACACACGGCCGCCGTGTGTATTAGAAGACTATGTACACGGCCGCCGTGTATGCAGTGCCACTCTACACACGACCAAATTTCAGTTCAGTGATTCATAAATATATTTGTACCGGTAGTTTTTCAAAATTTGGCCATGTGTATTGTTTTCTTGTACACACGGCGGCCGTGCATATAGTGTCATTATAAGCACGACGGTCGTGTGCATAACACAGCAATACACACGTCCGCTATAGAGAGCCTTAGTACATATGTATAATAACATTATCAGAAAAATATATTTCCAGTGACTGCCTCTGGAGATTCGGGTACACGTACATTCCCAATGACACGTACGGCACATGCCTAATGCCAGATTATTATGCATTTGGCAAATTATTTGTAACTTTGGTTCTACTTGGAGTAAATACAAAATTATTTCAGTTCTGGACAGCCTGGATCCGGCAGATTTCGTCGTGTGTATAGTGGGACTGTACACACGCCCGTCGTGTGTATAGTAGTATTGTACACACGCCCGTCGTGTGTACAGTCCCACTATACACACGCCCGTCGTGTGTACAGTGGGACTGTACACACGACGGGCGTGTGTATAGTGGGACTGTACACACGATGGGCGTGTGTAGAAGAGCACTATACACACGGCCGTCGTGCGTATATCACTTTCCCTCCGGGCCTGTGTACCAGACCTACCGTCTAGCACCGATATCAGCTGATTACACACAGTCACACGTAAAGCTACCGTAGATACTAGATGTAGTGTAGACTGTATGAGTACCGGTATGTTATCTTATTATCATCCTACCCACACACTGTGACACTGGGGTCCCTCACGATTTGACTAGGTTAGGGAGTGTTCATTTATTAGTTACAGGGGGGGGGGGGTGGTGAGTTTGAGAGGGGGGGCGTAAACATTTCCGACCCCTCCAGAGGGGGGGGGACGTAAAAAATTCTGACCCCTCTTGAGGGGGGGGGGGAGTACAAATTTAAGCCCCTTTTTAGAAAAAAAGCCTGCGCGTTACTATAGTTCAGAGGGGGGAGCGCCTTTGGCGAGGGGGGGCGCGAAACATTTCACGCGCCCTCGGGGGGGGGGGGGGACGTTAAGAAATTTCGCCCCTCCGCGCGAAATCTCACCACCCCCCCTGTAATTAATAAATGAACACTCCCTTACCATACCCACCTGTCTGGTACTGTGGTCGGATGAATACAACTGTCAACAAGATCATGAATGCAGAGGAGAAGCAATACGATACGTCAATTACTATTAGAGGATAATAATACTATTCAATGATTGTCATTGTTCATTCTGCCTGCCTACAAAATAGTCATAGCCTATAAAAGACTATTCAACTTTTTAGATGCCATATACCGTATCCTAAATGGCATCTAAAAAGTTACATGTAGTAGGCTATACATTATCTAGTCTACACATACGGCATACGACAAAAAAACACATACCGGTAGATCTAGTGATCCACAGGCCTACAGTACCGGTACAATACACATCCTTAGGCCTTCAATACACATCCACAATCAGTCTACAATACACACCCACACAATACTGAATACACACCCACAGCCCTGCACGTCAATACACATTCATGGATATCTACTTGTACTGGTAGACTTTAGTGTCAAGGCGTCAACAGTAGGTCACATGCCTACCATAGACATCTCGCTGAACGTCATCCATAAAATGTATACAGTATAGCCTATATAATACCAGGGTAGGCCTCCACATTTTAGAATACATGAAGTCATGGTGGTCCTTTTTTTGAGGGGGGGGGGAGGTGGACCCCTCTTGGAGGGACCAAAAATGTCACCCCTTTTTTGTGAAATACACCATACCTCGTAAACTATTTACACAAGGCTCTTCTACAATGTGTCTGTCAGATTTAGTTTTCATTTATTTCTCAATAGTACAGTCCATTGTGTTAATCAAAAATTGGCCCTTCCTCCTCTTCTTTCTTGTGTCTGTGCATCGTGACGATGAAGGGCAGGCTTCATGAAAGCAGTAATAGGGCTGACTGCAGTAGTGTGGTACAATGTACCTGTGTGTGTGTGTTGGGGGGGGGGGGGGGTCATAAGTAGTATAGTATGTATCGGAACGGGACTATAGTTAAGTACTGTTTATTACTCAATCGACATGCAGCCAATCAGAGGCCTCCATTTGGTCACGTGACCGGAAGTGACCTACTTAGGGGATTAGTGGTGACGTCACGTGACCTAGTTAGCCAATCAGAGGCCTCCATTTGGTCACGTGACCGGAAGTGACCTACTTAGGGGATTAGCGGTGCATTCTGGGTAACCCTGCAGCCAATCAGAGGCCTCCATTGGGTGACCGGAAGTGACCTACTTAGGGGATGGTGCATTCTGGGTAACCTACTGACCTACTTAGGGGACCGGAAGTGACGTCATATGACCTAATTTAGGATCACGTGATCGGAAGTGACCTGATGAGTCACGTGACCGGAAGTGACGTCACACGACTTAATGGCCAACCGGAAGCGACCTGATTGATCACGTGACCGGAAGAAGAAGAAGTTTTTTTTTTGTTTAGGATCCCGTGACTGGAAGCGACGTCGTCACATGAGTGACGCTTTAAGAGACTGCGCGACTTACTAGTAAAAGAAGCCGTATGATAATAAAAACACAACAATATTTTCTTTTAATTTTTTTTTATTTATTTTTTTTTCAATCTTGATAAACACTCTATTTTTGAAAAGATGCACACGCTTATTTTTTTATTTTTTTTTTTTCATATCTCTAAAGGACTCGTTGTCACACCGTCAGAATGCACGCGACGCTTATAATACAAGTAGCGCACGCAGTCTTTCTCTATGGTGTAGGTGACCATTTTGTTTCGCACCACTTTGAAATTTCTATTTACAGCAATGAGAGTTTTTCGTTGGCGAAGAACATCCAAGAAGGCGTCTGGTTCCTGGGGGTTTTGTTTCTTCTGTACGCCTTTTGCACTCCATTTTTTGGATTTTCTTTCACCAGTGTCGCTGACTCGATCGTAGCAAATGTAAGTCTTAGGGTTGAGACTTAGGATCCCGTCACCTTCCCACTCCGCTTTCATGAGCCCCGAAGTTCTCAGATCGTGAAGGTACCGTCTCTCACAACATCCGCCGGGCGGCGCACACCATTCTCGCACTCTTTCCGTTTTTGTCTTCACGAAAAGCTCTAAGTGCTCGTCGCACACCGCTGTCGGAAGCCACTTTCGTTTCTCTCTGAAGTACGTCTCTCTCAGGCGAGGTTTCACTAGGTCATCCAACGTGGCACCGCTGAGAGCCATGTAAAGACTGTCGGTGTCCATTTGACAAAGGGCATAATCGCGCCGATCGACGAATCTATCCAAGAAGTCGTATGTGAACTCTAACATTTTCAACTTCGCGTACTGGTATACCATGAACCCTATCTGAATAGGGAGGTTGTTCTTGACCGTTTTCGGTTGTAGTTCGACTTCAAACAGATCGGAAGTCAACTCGGACGCCTTTTTGAAGCGCCACGAATTGGCCAATAGTTCGAACTTCCGACTGTCAGTGTATCTCACCGCCGTGTGTTTTTCTTTGTTGCAGATTGTTTTACCGTACGTAGCGTTTCCCATTAACTTGTAACAGTCTGACAGAATTTTCTCGTTCTCGTTCACGTCGCCACGTCTTCGCGCCGCCGTCACTTCGTCCGCGAAACCGGCAAAGGAGCGTTTAGGTAGGTATTCTACCACCAGCTGCACTTTGGTGACTATCAAACCGTGCTCTAAATACCACTTGAGAAGCGGCGTTCCCAAGAGAATATTTTTTCCGTGGTAACTCCCTATCAGACATCTCTGAGGCGTGTTCAACAGCTTTTCTTCCTGCGCAAAGTCTGACATGTGAGGGCCTATGTCCGATTTTGAAACGGTCGCGTTCTTGAAAACGGGGGTCATTTCTTCGAAGTACTCTCGTAGGTGAGGCGGCGTAGTGATGTCCACTTGAACTAAACCGAACATTTTCTCCTCTTTCACAGCGGAAAGGATGTCGCTCTCGCTCATCGCGTTTCGAGACACTTTCAAAGCGTCAACCTTCCAGCGTTGTTGGGAGGCCTTGACCCGCTCATCTCGACGCTTCATCTCTCGCCATTCGCACTCCCACACGACGACCAGCTTGTAACCTAACGCTTTCAAGTAAGCGCTTACTCTGGTCGTTCTGTCGCGTCTCTCCTCTCTCAGTGAAGCGCACTGATATCGGTGCGACGGTATGCACTCGTGAGCGTGGAACCAACACCCGTGAAACTGGAAAACCGTATTAGAGGCCGCGTGAAATCCGTCCACGCGAATTCTCCGACAGCCTACCGCCATCTCGCCGCCGTTCAGAGCGTGGCGCAGTTTCACGTCGCGGTCGTGCTCTACGAAGCGTAACCACTCCAAAGCGCTGTGAGAGTTTCTTTGCCTGATTTCGGGCTTGAACTCGGTCTCGGGCCGTCTCACCGCGTAATAGCCCGTGCAGTGCGCTTCGCTCATGCAGCGCAAGTACAGAGAGTTAGCGTCTAGTCCTAGGATGTGTTGGCACGGTCTCGCTTCTTCGCCGTACTTGTGCTCCCTTATCCGCGTGGTGCCCTTCTCGTGAAATCTATGGAAGATGATGGAAGGACCGCCGACTAGATTCTCTTTGATCAGAGCGTGGAGGACGGCGTCGAACTGGGGAAACGTTGTGAACGCGTCTTCTAGGTTTTGGAAGAGGAAGCGTAAAGTCAAACCGGCGAGAGAAACTCCGTCTTTCAACATGTCGATGCCGCGATCTTGGAAAAATTTAGCGTGATTTTTCAGAGCTTCTATGAAAGGTTTCACGTCTTTGTTGTTGTAGTGGATCAAGTAGTCTTCCATAGTTTGCATCTTCTCGTCGGACCAAACTTTCTGACATGCGGCGTAGTCGGATTCGGACATTTTGACGCCCGTCAGCTCGCTGTCGAAAGCCGATCTCGGCGGCAGCGTTCTGTTTGCCAGTTTCCTGGTAGACGTCATCCATTCGTAAGGAAAGTGACCTTTCTCTTCGTTCCTGGTGAAAGCTCGCAAATAGGTCGCGTAGTTGTAACCGGGTGCCAAATAGTTGACTACGTCCAAGAAAACCGTGTGCTGTGTGTAAACCGCCAAGTATTGATTGCTTCTCTTTATGACGCTGAATTCTTGGTTTCTTCGGTCTCCGGAGGCGAAGAACGAGTGAAGGCGTATTTTGATCAGGTTCAAGTCGTAACGCCCCGAGTTGAAGCCCACCACTGGAGCTTGACGGATGTATCTCAGAAGACGCTTCTTCAGTTGAACTAACGGGTGTCTGGTCTGAGCCGCAGCGAAGCCGCCTGGAGAAGGGGTGGTGAACGTCGCCTCCTCCAGCAGGAGAGCTTCACCTATCGCCGCATCTAACTTCGCTAACGTCGGTCGGTAAAGTTCTAGCACAGCTTCCCCGATCGCTTTGGCGTTCTCGTTTATGTGATTTAAAACTCGGTCCAACAAGGGGTCGGAATCTGCGTCGGACGCTCTGACGAAGCAGACGGGCCCCTCCCACCCCGGAAAGTCGGATGCGACGCTAGCCGACAAAGGGACGTGATCCCACAGCAGGGACACGTGCTCCGTCGACGGTTCTTTGCACGGTCTGAAGAAAGCCTCGAAATCGAAGGCGATCTTGTAAGGGTAGATTCCGGAATGTCCGTCGGGGGGAAAAATGGAGAAGTCTGCTAGCGCTTCGAAAATCGTTCTCGAATTTTGGTAGATGCCACCTACGTAGCGCAACTTGACTTGTCGGCAAGAGGAAAGCTGGTTCCTGTGTCGCTTCAGCAAGAACTCGGTGGTGAACGCCGCCTTACACTTGCAACATTCGTATATGCCCGCGTACGCGTTGAAGTCCGTGACGAGAGAGACGTGCAAACCGCCTTTCGCCGTCAGGTGTAGGTTGACTTTACCTCGGGCGGCCACAGTTCTGGAAGGCGGTCTGATCAGAGTAACGCGTCTTCTCAACTTCCGCCCCGGCACTTGACGCGACGCGGTGTAAACCGCTATTTGTACGTCAAACAAGTTCTCTAACGCGGGTAAGTCGCGGATGTTCAGACCCGGAAAGGATTCAGGTGTGGCAGCGGGACAGAACTGACGTAACAAATCTGAAGCGCGCTTGCTGGTGTTGTATAAGTGAAAGGAAATGCAGCGGAAGATGCAGAGGTTGTCCTTGTTGGGAAAATCTAACACGCCGCTTCTCTTTCCAACTCGACCGGCCTGAGTGATCCTACCGCCTATGGGGAATTCCCCCGGTCCCATGTAAACGCAGATGTTCAAATTGGTAGGAAAAAGAACGTGCCACTTGGTGTCAGCGTCGCAAAGTTTCCGTACCTCCTCGCAAGCGACGGTGTTTTGCATCTTTGAGAGGAGCTCTTCCAAAGTTTCTGAATTAGTTACAGTAGGGAGCGGTTGTATGAGAGTTGCGTTGTTCTGGGAGGCGTGGAAGTAGCGCAGTTTGCTCTTGTCTTCTCTGTGTTGTAACAGTAAGCCTACCGAGAAACCCACTTTGTATCTGAATCTTTGTGTCAAGTGAATGCGACGCATAGTATCTACAGCGTCACTCAACTCGCCGGTTGGTAGCCTGAAGTTTGTTACACTCACGCGAGTCCCGTGCATCCTGACGCCCGTTTGTATCGCAGGCCAATTCGCCGTGAACGTTTCCTCCCCGTTCGGTACAGCACATATGCGCGGAGGGACGGTCACCCCGTCCAGAGATTCGCGTCGACAAGCGCTCTTTCGGCAATCCCCTTCGCCGCATAGAGGGCAAAACTTAGCTACTACTCTACAATTTTCTACGTGTCTCTCGTGGTTGTACGCTCTTTTAAACATTTTGAAACACTTTTCGCATACGTACTGTGTCATGTTTTTTTTCACTCGGTTACCAACTACTTAGCCGTCTAACTATCTATCTATCTATCTAGCCATCTATCAATCTGTCGTCTATGTAACTATCTTTCTGTCTGCTGTCTGTGTATCCGTCTGTCTGTCTGTCTGTCTATCTCATACAGCGTACGTCAAACGCTGTGTGTGTGTGCGCGCGTGAGCGTTGAGCGTCTCTCATTCCGAATCTATGCCGAGATATTTCAGAATGATCTCTGTTTTGTCATCCAACTCTTTGAGCGCTCTGGCGGACAGCGTCACCCCCTGCTGTGTGGGTTTTTTGTCAGGACCTTCGTACTTGCGCACGTGGACGAGGTTCTTACCGCTGTAGTAGCTCACAGCTGCGTACACTTCGCCCGCCTCATCCAGCACTGCGAACCAGGGGGTGTGATTAGGTTTTCCTTGCGCGGCCGCTGTGTCGCGTATGCGCACCACTGCGCGGATATCGGCGATGCGTGCTATGAGCTCGCGCAGCGCGTCGGCCGTGAAGTGCACTCGCTTGCTTCTGGTCAGAGACGCCTCTTTCACCTGGCCGTCTTTTGTGTAGCGCGGCCTCCTAGACAGTCTAGCCACGTCCTCCCAGATCTCCAGCGTCAAAGCTCCGTCTAAGCAGAACTCTAACCCGAGTGTTTTCTCTGCTTCTTCTCGTCCATCTCCTTCTTTTTCTTGTATTTTTCTCTTCTTAGTGGGCCTTGTTGTTCTGGAACTCACCTTAGAACGTTTCACACCCGCAGGATGAGTAACACCATCAGCGTGAGCTGAATCAGCAGCAGAACCGATAGCAGGAGCAGCGTCAGCGCTGGTGGTATCGGAGGTCTCGTTGTTGGAACAGCGCAGCCACACGCCGTCCGTGCTGTGTGTAGCGGTAGAAGATGAAGCGCCGCCGCCGCCCTCGTAAGGTGGCGGTGAGGGCAGTCGCCACGGACCGGACGGGGGGGCGCTAGCAGTGGAGGAAGTGAGGTCGAAAGGTCGAAGAGGGAAGCCGAAAAACGTACCGCTCACCCCTTGCCCTTCGGGTTCTTCGTACGCCTCGTCGTCAGCGTCGTTCTCTGTCTCACCCTGTTGCTGCTCCTCCTCCTCCTCTTCTTCTCGGTTCAGGGGCTGAGTGTCCGAATAGCTGTAACTCTCAGCGCGAGCGGCGTCGAGGGCGTCCGTCGATGTAGTGGTGGAGGAGAGGGGCTGTGCAACGTGCGGCAGGTCATCAAAGTCATCAACAGTAGTGGGGAGGTAAAAACCCGGTTGCCAGTACTGCGCTGTGCCAGGAGCGTTGTCGTCAGTAGTAGTAGCAGTAGCAGCAGGTGCAGCAGAAGCAGCCGCAGCAGCAGCCGCAGCAGACGCAACAGTAGCAGGCGCAGCAGCAGCCTCAGCAGGCGCAGCCGTAGCAGGCGCAGCAGTAGCAGGCGCAGCAGCAGCAGCAGCAGCAGCAGCAGCGGCAGGCGGGACGGCGGTAGCAGCGGCAGCGCGCTTAGCAGCAACGTGTACCGTCGCGAGTGTAACAACGTCGCTAGCACGACGACTGCTACCAGTAGTACTACTAGTACTACTACCACTACTACTACTACTGCTACTACTAGTGCTACTGCTACTACTACTACTACTACTGCCGCGAGCGCTCGCTACAGCAGGAGGGTGATAAGACCAACCGGCTGCGGCGGTAGTCTCATGTTCAGTAGCAAGAGCAGGCACTGACGCTAAACGAACGCTGTTCCGCGTAGTCTTCTTGTTCTTGAACGCCGCTAGCTGTTGTCTTTTGCTCATGGTGGTGACTGTAGAGAGCAGCAAAAAAGAATGAGTGAGTGAATGGAGGTTTCCAAGCCCCTTATATACGCCTTCTCGCTTCTAGAGCTAAGCTACTTACCGACCCTGTTCAGCTGCCGCCGGCTGGCCGGCGGCCATTCACAAAGAGAAACAAAAAGACATAAGGCATGACGTTTTCAGCTGGATCCCTTTCCCCCCCCTCTTTTGAGAGATCGACTGTGATGATGAGCTAAGCCGCTTACCACCCTGTTCAGCAATTCAACGCGCATTAGCTGTATAAAGGGTTAAGCGGTTGCTGCCTGCCGTCGACTGACCGGCGGCGGCCATTCACAAAGACATAAGGTATGACGTTTTCAGCTGGATCCCTTTTTGAGGGATCCACTGTGGTGAGCTAAGCCGCTTACCACCCTGTTCAGCCATTCAGCGCGCGTTAGCTGTATAAAGGATTAACGGTAACGGTGATGAGCTTACAGTGTGTATACAAAAAAAAACTACAGGAGGCGTGTGGCGTGAAGCAGGACCCCCCTAAGACGAACGTGTCTGTCTGTGAGTAGAGGCGTGTGCATGTGGTGAGCGACTTAAGTGTAAGACAAAAATCGCCACCTCCTGCCGTGGTGAGTAGACCGGGCCGGCTAGGCGGGCGGGCGGCCGGCTAGTTCAATAGGGAGGGGTGACAGCTGCCTAAGGCTGTGCATGAAAAAAAATCCGATTTTCACCTGACCTCTGACGTTTGTTACAATGAATGTCAGAGGGAGGGAGACGTCCTCGGGTAGGGGGTAGGAGGTATTAAGGCTATGAGTGAGGAAAAAACACCGTTTTCAGCTGGTCTCCACGGATAGCGATGCCACACCCCCTCGTCATCTAAGCTCTTAAGGAGCGGAGCGGCTGAAAAAGCGTCATGCGGACAGGGCGCTAGACAGCTGGAGCGCTGTTGGAAATGGGATTAAACTCCCTCTGTATAAAAAGCTCTCATTTCTGTTGGAAAAAAAACATATCGCCTCTGACCCCAGTAACGGCTACTACCACCACCACCGCCACCACCACCACCGCCGCCACCGCCGCCGCCGCCGCCGCCGCCGCTGCCGCCGCCGCCAAGACGAGACAAGATGGCTCAAGCTATTCCACTTTCAAGCTCGCCTTCACCGCCCGGTGCGCCTGAAAAAAAGTTAATGCAGCTTGACGACGTGAGACGCGGCGCGAGGCAGCAGACCGATGATGGGGAGACCCGACAGGTAGGACAGCGGCGGTTAGCCTATAGCGACGCCTTGCTTCGTCAACTAGGTAAAGAGTTGAGCGGCTGTTGGAGAGAGTTGGGCAGTAGCTTAAAAGTCAGCGCCGCCCGTATGGATGCTCTAGTAGAGCGCAGTGTCAAGACACCGGAGGAGCTGTGTACGGCGATGTTCCGAGTGTGGTGGGGTGAAACCCCGCATCGTCATAGATGGGGCGAGCTCGGTCGCGTCTTCACCCGCATTAGACGCATGGAACTGTTGGCTCAGTGGATGGCCCTTCTCCACAGACAGGGGTTGGATTTCGAAAACCCCGACTCGCGCGCGATGCATAAGCACTTGGGCACCCTCGGCAGACGTCTGGGTAGCAGGTGGAAAGAGGTGGGGGACCATTTAAAATTGTCGCCTGAGAGGTTAGATAAGATCGCTGAAGAATGCGAATACGGAGGAAGTCCCGCTGAGTGGGCCTTCCGAGTGTTGAAAATGTGGCAAGATGAAGCTGACGGCGCCGGCGGTACGCCTTTTGAACTCCTTCGAGTGTTGACTGAGGACATGGGAAAGTTTGGCCTCGGCATCGCGATATTACTTGACTTTATCAAGCAAGAAACAACGAGAACGACGGACATGTGAATTGTTGTGTTTTATTTTCATACGTCTTCTTTATTAGTAAGTAAAAAAAAAAATATATATATATATATCATAACAATTAAGACGCGCGATCTCTTAAAGTGTCACTTCCTCCAGTCGCAGCTGATCGCCTCATCGCAGCACGTGATAAACAAAAAAAAAACACAAAGAGACACGCTTCTTCCTCTCGAGAGGAAGAAGCGTGTCTCTCGATTGAAAATCTTTTTCTTTCTTAAAAGAGACAAACGCGCCCCTTAGAGTGCCCCCCCCTAGAGTGCCCCCCTCCCCCCCCTCCCCCCCCCTCCCCCACTCGCCCCATGCATCCTAAAAGCGCCCCCCTCCCCATGCATGTTAAAAGGGCCCCCCTCCCCCCCCTCCCCTCCCCTCCTTCCCCTCCTTCCCCCTTATACACTCTAAAGAACGCTTCTAACTAGTTCAATAAGTCACTTCCAGTCGCTCGTAAAACAATAAAAAATGAAAAAAAAACTTATATCGTGGTGTTTTTTATTAGTTTACCAAAAAAAAATAAGAGACTCGCCTCCTCCTCCAAAAAAAAAAAGATATCACATTTTAAAGCCCGTGACCCCTTAAAGACGCTCATCTCTTCATTAAGTCGCGTGACGTCACTTCTTCTTCTTCTTCTTCTTCTTCTTCTTCTTCTTCTTCTTCCGGTCACGTGATCAATCAGGTCACTTCCGGTCACGTGATCCTCAATGAGGTCACTTCCGGTTGGCCATTAGGTCATGTGACGTCACTTCCGGTCCCCTAAGTAGGTCAGTAGGTTACCCAGAATGCACCATCCCCTAAGTAGGTCACTTCCGGTCACCCAATGGAGGCCTCTGATTGGCTGCAGGGTTACCCAGAATGCACCGCTAATCCCCTAAGTAGGTCACTTCCGGTCACGTGACCCAATGGCGGCCTCTGATTGGCTAACTAGGTCACGTGACGTCACCACTAATCCCCTAAGTAGGTCACTTCCGGTCACGTGACCAAATGGAGGCCTCTGATTGGCTGCATGTCGATTGAGTAATAAACAGTACTTAACTATAGTCCCGTTCCGATACATACTATACTACTGTCATACTAGACGTGATCCCAGTGCTGTTGGTACAGCCAGTAATAAAAAGAAAATAATTAAGGAACGTAAAACCTCACGTATAAGCCATGGCTAGTACTCAATCAGATCGGCGATGCGGCTTATAGGATCTTCCCAGGGTCAGGGTGCGGCTTATACGTGAGTTTTTGCTCTTATAATAAAGTACAAAAGTCACCATAATCAGATCACTGGTGCGGCTTATAGGATCGACCTGGTGCGGCTTATACGCGAGTTTATACGCTAGGACTAGGTTTTACGGTACTCACAGAATGCAGCGCGTGTGTGTAGACCAGTGGTGGTGTATGTAGGACATCATAGTGTTACCAGGTCACCGTTTTTGACGTAATAAGTGCCCTGGGCGCTTATAATTACATTTTATGGCATTTTTAGACCAAATAAAACAATTTAAGCGAGTGATCATAATTATTGATAATAGACGTTACTTGGAGTAGTTGGTGACAGGGAAGGCGTGTAATGTTATATTAAAGTGATACGTTTGTGTATAAGTATAAATAGTAGATAACCCACGAGTAACTGAGTGATGTCAAAATAACCACGACCGACTGATTCTTGGCCTCATAATCATGAATGAATGGTTTAACGGGTTCAAACGATATAAGAATGAACCACAGAGGGGAGGGGATGGAGGAGGGACCAGGGGGGCAGTGGGGGGGGGGGGGTGTTGAGGTGGTTGCAGTCAGCACCACCAGGTAGCAGCACAGAGCTACACCCACGTGTGTACGAGAAGCGTGTAATGGTGCAGTTATCACACACCACACCCCACTACCCTGCTACACCCCGAGCCCACCCCCGCCCCGGCCAGACCCCACCAGGTCATGATCAAAGATACACAAGTCAGGGGGGGCCTTGGGTGTGTAGGCTGTGGGTGTTGGTGTAGGGTGTTGGTGTGGGTGTGGGGTGTGAGTGAGGAGTGACTACCCCGGGTGACTACACATGGGTTAAAATCGACACAGCGACACGGCCCTTTTAAAAATCGACGGACACAGAAAAATAGAGAAAAGTCTATAGAATAAAACTCGACACGCGGGGCGACATGGCACTTCCCCTTAAATTCAACACTGCGACACAGTGGAATATTTGGCGACCCATGACTACTGTGTGTCCCGTCAGATTTTTGAAAAAATTTAGATATTTTAAATTCATTATTATTGGCGACCCATGTATATGTCACTGAGAAGGTGTGAGGCGTGTAACCCTGTCAGGACAGCAGACTGCCTGAGTACCCTACTACTAGTACTAGCTGCTACCCTACACCCCCACAGTCAGGGGGGGGGGTGTAACCCTGTCAGGACAGCAGACTGCCTGAGTACCCTACTACTAGTACTAGCTGCTACCCTACACCCCACAGTCAGGGGGGGGGGGTGTAACCCTGTCAGGACAGCAGACTGCCTGAGTACCCTACTACTAGTACTAGCTGCTACCCTACACCCCCACAGTCAGGCGGGCAGTGGGGTGCTACTATTAGGGGCGGGGCTGTATTCGTCTACATAGGATAGCAGGGCTCGACAAATCGCTGTGTCCAGTGCCCGTGACACAGAAAAAATCCACTGGACACAGAAAAATTTGAAAGTTGTGCCCAGTGGGCACAACTGAAACTGCATATTCTGGACATCTTTTTCCAGTGGCAAATTCACCAGACAAAGAATGAGTGTTATACACCATTGGAAAGCTTGTACTATTAGGATTCTAAGTATGGAAGTCAAAAACTCAATACAAGATCTTGATGAAAATGATCCTATTATCAAAGAAAAAGTATATATCGAAAAGTTCATTGCCCGGTCGGGCACAGTTTCCATCAATTGGACACAACATATTTTTGTCTCTGTGCCCAGTGGACACACATGTGCCGAGCGATTTGTCGAGCCCTGGGATAGACTAGGTACGTGTGTTTACTTACAAGAACTGAGGCAAGTTTTACAGTTTTTAACCTCTAGTTCCGGGTAGTAACAACACAGACCGTTTTTGGCAACACAACTCATGAACGTGACTCAGTACAACTTGGTCTTCTGAGACCTTCCTCTACTTCTATGAACCTGTAACTATGTAGTAGTTTGCTGGCACTGCATTGGTGCATCATGCCAACATGCCGGGAGTGTATCTGGTAGTAGTAGACGTTTAGTTGTTCTGCTGTCCTTAAAGGGTTAGTATCTAGAAGAAGCTAGCGCGTTGTAGACACTCTGCTGTCGTTAACGGGTTTATATCTACCGGTAATGCACATTACAACAACTCAGGTATAAAATGCTGTAAATCATTGACACGTAAAGTCTGAGGGAGAAGCTCCACTCCTCAGCTGGTTGACTCATGGACGTACACACGTGGTGAGACTTTGAACCAGGATAGAATAAAACGTATTAAAAACAGACTGAGGTCTGGGGTCTCCTTTAGTACAGCTGAGACATGGACTACCTTCTGTCTGAGTACAGGTATGGGGGGGGGGGGGCCTCGACACTGCCTCCCTCGGTGATTCATATTTCCCCTAATTCACTTATCGACCAAAGTAATCGTCCATGTTCCCCCGCCGCGCGGCTCCCAGATTACTTGGGTCTCCCGGCTCAGGTGCTGCCCCGTGAATATTGCCGCAGCCCTGTTTGATTTTAAAAGCAATATTGCCTCCGGGGGGTGTTTTTAATATGCAGAAGTGTCCTAGCTATTGGACCAAGATGGAGCTAGCGAAGGGTGGGGGGAGGGGGGGGGGGCAGGCAAGGAGTTTTAAGTGTTTCCTGTATAAGGCTGAATAGATAGGTAGGGTAGTTTATTTTCTTTCTTTTTAACTTTTGTCCTGTTTTGCTTGCGGGGGAAGACTTAGTAGTAACAACATATAGAACCTGGGGGTTGGCCTGAATGAGCTCCCAGTAGTGAGGTGCCGGGAGGTAGGGTTAGATCTAACACCCTGTGTACCCCCCTCCGGCACCTGGCTGTAGGTACCTGAGCCACACGAGTTGTCGTCCTGCTCATACATAGTACTGCCATGAGCTGCTCCCCCGACACTAGTACCACGGGTCAAAGTCTTCAAGTGTAACCCTGATATAAAGGTTGTTTTTATGTCGCAAAGTCCTGTATTTTACTATAGAGGACCTTTATTCAGGGGCCTCAATTAAAATATTCCAGGTTATTTTAGATTGCTCACTTTGGCCCTGTAGTAGCAGCCTGAGCTGCTCCTCATTGTAGACTGCAGCAGTCACATGTTGAGGTATATCACAACAGAGACCCCCCCCCCCCCCCCTCTGTGTCTCGCCTCCCTCATGCTTTCTGTCTCGTCTCTTACCATCCATCCCAGCCTGCCCCCCCCCCCCCCCCCCCCGCTGTGTGCACGGTGCACGTGCCGCCAACGCACACACACACATCGATCTGACGGCGACAGATTTCACGCCGCCCGACACGGGGGGGGGGGGGGGGGGGGGGAGACAGACAGACAGCGGTACAATGACATGCCCCGGGGGTGTGTGTCTGTCTGTGTGTGTCTATGGGGGGGGGGGGGGGGCGTGACCCTCATAAACCCTGTCTGCCATATTAATTCACAGAAGTTGGAAAATGTAAGATATTCCTAGGCCACTGCATTACTGACAGTATAACCTTTACCGGTAATTAGATACCAAATATTACAATATTTCTCAATATTTAACACATTTTTTCGTTACAAATATACCAAATTTAAAAAAAGTTTTCCCCAAATCATGATTTTCATGATGCGCGCGGTGATTAGAAACCAGCTTTTTTTTGAGTGGCCTAAAGAATGGAACTGGATCTGTAGTCTGTGTGTGTGTTGGAGGGTGGGGTGCATTTGTCTGGATGTTGGATCCCCCTGCGGCATGTCTGGGAAGGGTGCAAGGGGGGGGGGGTGATGGGGGGGGGGATGTGGAATGTTACAGATTAATAATTCCGTGTCAGAGGTTAATGGGTACGATGGAATTATGGGATAGATATGTCAATAAAGTCTCCATGGTAACGGGGGATGCTATAAATCACAGCGACACCACGCGGGGAACTGGGGAACCATGACACGGCGACCTCCAAGTAAGCCTACACATCCTCCATGTAGGCGCTCGATGAGGGAAGATCATTTGATATTGAGTGACTGTACCTGAGCCTAGACAAAATAAAAACCTTACAAACTTGAAACTTGAACTTGGTACAGGGGGGAACCGGGGGGTGTTGGGCGGGGGGGGGGGGTGGTTATTGGAATCAGAAATGTGAGAAGAGCTATTCATCCTGTAAGGACTGCATGGTGCCTTAATGCACGATTTCCGTTGTCGTTACGAAGCATCGATAACTCACCGAGGTGGTTAAAGTATCATGCCGACCCTGCGGGCTGATACACTCCCGTAGGGTCGGCATGATGCATGAATGCAGCACTTGTACTACAAGTTGCAGGATACTTGCCATGGATTTATTAGTACATCACGGCAAATGGCATTACCCTTAAAGTTCGACATGCACATGTGGCCATGCAAATACTCTCGTTCCCAAATCCTTCCGAAGGAAGGCTCTGGTAACAGTCAAATGACCTTGACCTTGGGATTTAGCTTGGTCTGGGCAACCCCTGCTGGTAGCCTGGAACAAGGGGCTAGTGAGGTGCCTCAGGGGTCTGTACATACATGTAGGTGTACCGTAGGTGTACCATGCTGACCGTGCAGACAGGTGTACAGTCCCCGACCAGCCTGAGGCCTGCCCCGCCCCCTGCAGGCTGCACACGGTACTTGACACCTGTGTTTGTATAGAGACCTCTACACATCCACATCCAACCTGCCTGTTGTACACACACACACACACACACACACACATGTAGACAGGCACTAGGTCCTCCTGCCCTGCCCTCCACCTGTCCGTCCTTGACATCCGGCCCCTCCTTCCCTCATCTCTCCCCCCCCCCTCCCTCCGATTTCTCCTCAAATAATGAATAAGTCGGGATGGCAAAATATATTAAATTTGGGGATTGGGAACGGAGGGTCATTGTAGTAATTTTCACCCTTACTATAGAAGCACAAGTCCGTAGCATCGAGGGGGGGTGCCGAAAAAGAAAATATGGAAATATTCAGCCACTACAAACATGAGCAGTCCTAAGGATCTCTGACAATGGCAGTGGCACCAGCGGGATATTCATGGGGGAGGGGGGTGAGGAGGATTTAGTGTTGGGCGCCGCGCCGGACGATGTGTCGCGTTGACTTTTGTAGCGCGGTGCCATCAGCATGGTGAGGCATGAGGGCAGGGGGAGGGAGGTACTACCAATCTCCATCGGCAGATATTCAGCGCGACACCGGTCTAGACTCCATCTCTGCAAAAACCTTCCTCTGAGCTTCGCAAATGGACAGATTCTGTCCATTGCACACCTTTCTTGAAATATACAATTTCCCATCTATGATTCCATTCAAATATTTGAATGAAGACCTGAACATGAAATTCTGAAAGTTACAGACATGTTGGTCATGTCTTTGTGGTGGAATTTGCTGATTTTCCTAGGGACTGTTTTGGAGTAGGATACAGGCAGTGTGTGGTGCAGATAGGAAAGCAGTAAAGTAGTACTCCTTTCTAGACTTTTTCCACAGGAGAGCGCCGCTTTAGCCCCTCCCATTGCAGAAGAGTTCTTAGGTTTGGGCAGAGATGGAAGTGACCGGGGAAGCGGGAGTCTCTGCCCGGGGAGATTGAGGTACTACCGTAAATTCCAGCGTACTACCCGCGGGTTGTACGCGAATCAAACCCAGCTTTCATTTGATACCAAACATGCCTATATAGGATGCGGGTTATACAAGGGTTTTTATTACTATAGAACAGTATTAAAATCGAGATTTTCAGATCCAAAATCGGGTTTTAAGATTCTCCTGAGTTGGGGTGCGGGTTATACGCGAGATGCGGGTAATGCGCGGGAATTTACGGTATTACATGAGTAGTCCAGGGGGAAAAAAAGGGGGGGGGGGGTCCACCAGCAAAGTAACGAAAAGCGTTATGGAGCAAGTCTTGGCAGATCAAAATATCATTAGAAAAATCAAAAAAAAAATCTCAAAAGGGGGTGGGGGTTCAGACCCCCACCCCCCCCCCCCTCCTTGGATCCGCCCCTATAGTAGCAATGCCACCCTGATTACTCCTCAAGACTCACCCCACATACAATAGTGGTTTGGAATAGAAAACGGGCTGGGGGGGGGGGGGCGGTGTGTGTGTGTGTGTGACAGATCCTCGTGGGGTGTGTGTGTGGGGGGGGGGGGGTGTGAGTGAGACAGATCTTGGTGCCAAGATCTCCCTCTCACACTCCCCCAGGACTCTGTCTAATCACTTGTACTGACTTGTCACCTCAGCCCCCCCAACCCCCCACCCAGGGGAAGCAGGCATGGCTTAACTCCATGGTATTAAAGAGAGACTGCAGTAAAACTCCCTCAACTTTCGACTCCATGTTTAATTCATGGAGAATAATTAATAACAAACTAAATAATATCAATCCCGACTCCAACATTGCAGTCTGCTGTAGATATTTGTAAACTAGAAACGCCAACAGATTGATGTATTATTTGTGGCAGTCCGATCAGTTAAACTGCATCCGGGCCGTGTCCCGTCCTGGGGCGGCGTGACGTCACGTGATGGATGATGACGTATGGCGTCTAGTTCTACGTCATAGTTACAGTATTATTTAACTCTTTAAGGACGGCAGAGTGCTTTAATGCTTTGATATCACCGTGATGCATGATTGCATCCCTAATGAGTAACTCGCCAGGTAGCTCACCAGGGCTGCATTCAGGCATGAGGACTATCTATGTTGACTACGGGGTTTACACACTGCTGAAGGTTGGGCATGATGCTTGGATGATGTAGATGCATTGGTGCATCATGCCGCCACATGTTGTTTTGAGGCGTCCTGCGGTCCTTAAAGGGTTAACATGTTGGCTAACAGCCCTAATGTTGCTCCAGGTGGAAGTATAAATGATTGTATATTAGTCACATTTATTGGCACATCACGCCATTCGCCGGACCCTCATTCAAATCAAAGGCGTGAACCTACATCTCCAAGCACAGTTTTGGTGGTTGGGTGGGTATTAGGATAAGGGTAAGCCACTAGAAGTCCCCCATCTCCTTTGAGCATCGTGTTCTGGCAAGAATATATGTGTTTAAATTCATTGAAGATCACATATTTGTTATTATGCATCATTAGGAATATTCCTGGTATCCAGAATTTTCAAATATTTTTTTAACTAATGTTACAGCCCCTTCAAGCAAAGTCCCCCCTCTGCCTTGCACCAAATTTGCTGCAGGACTGACCTACTGACCTACATAGCCACAGCATAGTGGGGGAGCAACATAGCACAGGGAGCAGGCAAAGGTCGCCAGTGTAGTACTTCCAATGGCTTACCCTTCTAATTACCCACTCCACTACCAAGACTGTGTTTGGACATGTAGGTTCTCGCCCATGTTCAAATGGATTACCGTACTCGACGCAATAAGCGCCCCCCCCCCCTTGGGGCGCTTTTAGACTAGTTAGTTAGAACAAAGGCTCAAATATCACAACTTTGGATGCAATTAAACTCATAAAGTACTAAAACGCCATACAAAATAATTTTATAAGCGCCCAGCGCGCTTATTACGACGAATACATAACTACCTTTGTGTGCCGAACTGCATGGTGGGTAGATTCTGTATCTAGAGCCCCACCCCCCCCCCCCAGTTGTCAAACCCAAAGGTCCCCCCCAGCCTCCAGCCTCCAGCCTCCAGCCTCCCAGCTGACCACATGTACATCCTCGCTGAGCCCCTGTCCACCAGCACCCTACACCCCCGTGTCACCCCCTCCTCCTTCTCGTGACAACCCTTGACCCCCCCCCCCCCAACCCCATCTCCTCCTACTCCAACATGCAGCACGACCTGTCCGGCCTCCTACCTGTCCTTTTTGGGGAGTATACTCGGGTTACAAAAGCAAAGCCTTTAAGGGAGAAGGTAGCAGCCTGTATATACCGGGTACAGTGCACCAGTCTGCTGCATGTTACTGTAACGTCCACTCCCTGTGGCACTGACTCCCCTGAACAACCCTATAAACCCCCCGCGCCACCCTAGAAATATCCCCCGCTAAGCATGCTGGTATCCAGGATGACGTGTTGCCATGGTAACTCCCGCCGCTACATGGTTTCCATGGCAACTCCTACCAACCCAAATAAATCACAGAATTGGTTTTGTTGTCATTCGCTGATGTCGTTCATTTCCGTCTCCGCCATCGGAAACACGTCGCTCCTTGTCACGTGTGGATCAATGAGGCATTCTGGGATAGCGCTAGTTTGTCGTGCTAGTTTGTCACACACCTTAGAGTCTGTTACTACAGTCTGTTACGGTGTACCTGCCGCCATCTTGGACTCCAAGTGTTTAAAAAAACAGACGAGTAATTACCACAACCATTATCTGATATACCGTACACTCTATCCAATCCTATTTAGTTATCTGTAAAACCTCGCGTGTAGACCGCGGCTAGTATTCAAGTCAGATCACCAGTGCGGCTTATAGGATCAGGCCAAGGTCTGGATGCGGCTTATACACCAGTTTTGTGGTGTATACTACAGTACTAAAGTCACCAGAACCAACCCCCCTCTGTGGCTTACAGCATTCCCACAAGTTAGGGGGCAGCTTATACACAAGGTTTTATGTGAAAGAGGAAGAATCATAAATCTTTATGGTTAATTGCTGGTATAAATTTTCACAGATTTGCTACAAAGTACAAGTTTGCTTGGATTTAAATTCGCGAATTTTGAAAGATGGTATTTACAGAGCTACTTTGGATAAATTTTCACTGTACATATTTTTGCGGATTTAAAAATACGCGAAAATATGTACAGCGCGAAATTTAATACTTTTACAGTATAGCAATTTTCCAGCGGCTACACACCTTACATCAACGTGCTGACGTCCTATACAGCGGACTTTGTGCCTCACCCCTCGGTACCACCCCGGCTGGTACTTCTCTCAGCAGGCAGCATTTTCAGGCTGATTTCAGCTTTCTTTGTCGTGCTCGTTGTGGCTGAAAAATGGCCTGATTAATTAAGGTAATTAGAGCGTAAAGGCAGCGGGGTACGGAGCCCTCCGAGCGTCACTCTCCTCGTGATTTAATCAACCCCGACCTGCCGTCTTCACATGGGTTTTACCGTATAAGGATCTAACCGAGTGTTCAGAACAAACCTCGTTCTGCACGAGGGGAGACCCGTGCAGTAACTCTACAAGGTGGGGCCGAGTTGGATTGTGAGGGACACAGGTTCTTTACACTGCTACTCAAGTGTGGAAGGTGAAACCCTGAGCCCTTGACTAACCCTTTAAGGGCAGTATAGTGACTTTATGCACTATGCGCTTTGTCAGCATGATGCATGAATGCAGCCCATGCATGCATCATGCCGGCCCTTCAGGAGTGTATCAGGCCTGCAGGGTGTGAGCTTACTGTAGGCTGTGGGAGTAGAGTATCATGTAGGGCCCCCACCTTGGGGTGTCTGAGTCTGTCTCCAGGCTACAACAAGGAATGTCTCATGTCTCACCAGGTCAGTGCCCTCTGAACCTTTAAGGGCCGCATGCGGCTTTCATGTCTCCTTTATTTATTTAATTATTCCTGGTCCTCCAGGAATGGCTGAGCTGGATAAACTACACTAACAAGGCTTGAAGCATAAATCATGATGCATGAATTCAGTCCGCGTGTGTGACTTGCCAGTGTGGCGTTCAAGCATCAAACTTGAAGCATCAGCATGATGCACTAATGCAGCACTGTACCGCAGTGCATCATGACACCTTCAGGCATCATGACACCTTAAGGCATGATGCAGCCCGTGCAGGGTTACAGCGTGATGTGATTAGTGGCCTCGAGTCAGGCTGAGATTACGTGACACGGGCACCCGGATTAATGAGAGCAATTTACAGGAATTTCCTGTAGAATTTCCCCCAGTGTTGAGCAAAAGCCAAAAATAATTTAACAATGGGAAGCAACTTTTGAGCTGCTCTAGGCCTGCATGTTGTATGGGAGCAGTGTGGCCAAACTGTAAACTGTAAGTTCATACATTAATACATGAAGTGCCAATGATAACCGGCTACAAGTCTGTCAGAAGATGAGGGAAAAGTGTCCCGGGCGGGCAGTTGATGACGAACCCTCTTACACAGGCACAAGTTAGACTGTTGGCAGGTTTGGGGTCATCTGGGAGAGCCCGGTCGTGTGGACCTTGATGGCTGGCCGGCATGCACGGGGTGCGTCCTGATCTGGGGTTGTAGGGTTCAGGGTGAGGGTTCAGTCTTATCTCCCACTCACAGCACAGGCTACCGTATAACCATGGTAACCCCACTGTAACCAGGGTTACATGTAGCTGTAGTGTTACCATGGTTACAGCACTAAACAGTCACTTTGAGGTCTGCTGAACGTGTGACACCTCGCGTGGTCGGAATAATCCTCCTTACCTTTTTACCTCAGAATGCCGTTTGACAAATGGCCGAGTGTCCAGAGGAGATTGTGTCAGGATTACTGGGGCTGCAAGCCTTCCGGCTCACAAGGAATGAAAAGAAAATCATCGGTGAAACAACAAGTTTTATCCCAGATGAAACAGAGAAGATGGGACATGTGTCTTTTTGCAGCTGCTGGTTGTTTTGTTTAAACTGGAGATTCTTTATCCTGACTGTAAATACAAACTGGGTCAGTAGCCTCCAGCGGCAGTCGGCCACAGTTGGTGATGGTCTTTAAATCAGGTTAATTACCTCATTTACTGAATTGATACAAGGTGTGACAATTAGCCTCATGTTATTGGTGTGGGGTGGTAGTAGGTGGTGGTGTGTTTACTTTATACAGCCCGCTGGTGAGCAAGGATCAAACCAAAGAGACAATACGCAGGGCCATGCCACCTTCTGTGCCGCGTAGATTGTGTTTTTTAATTTGATTAAATTTTATATTTTGAGATACAAAATGATCTTCCCCTTTATTACAGTCACAGGTTCCCACACACAAACATATCAGACTTTTAAAGTGCTTTAATGTAATGTGCGCTTTGTCGTCATGATGCATTCGTGTGGCCCTTGCGAGTCGACTCTCTTCATACTGACCCTTTGGGAGTGTATCAGCGAGTTACTCGCATCATGACGATAGATAGCATGATGTATGTAACACACAGTGTGACACTTAGAGGGCTGTAGGTCTAGTCTACAGGGACAGCAGTAAAGTGTAGGTGTACAGGGCTGAGACAGCAGTAAAGTGTAGGTGTACAGGGACAGCAGTAAAGTGTAGGTGTACAAGGCTGAGACAGCAGTAAAGTGTAGGTGTACAGGGACAGCAGTAAAGTGTAGGTGTACAGGGACAGCAGTAAAGTGTAGGTGTACAGGGACAGCAGTAAAGTGTAGGTGTACAGGGACAGCAGTAAAGTATAGGTGTACAGGGACAGCAGTAAAGTGTAGGTGTACAGGGACAGCAGTAAAGTGTAGGTGTACAGGGCTGAGACAGCAGTAAAGTGTAGGTGTACAGGGACAGCAGTAAAGTATAGGTGTACAGGGACAGCAGTAAAGTGTAGGTGTACAGGGACAGCAGTAAAGTGTAGGTGTACAGGGACAGCAGTAAAGTGTAGGTGTACAGGGACAGCAGTAAAGTATAGGTGTACAGGGCTGAGACAGCAGTAAAGTGTAGGTGTACAGGGACAGCAGTAAAGTGTAGGTGTACAGGGACAGCAGTAAAGTGTAGGTCTACAGGGCTGAGACAGCAGTAAAGTGTAGGTGTACAGGGCTGGGACAGCAGTAAAGTGTAGGTGTACAGAGACAGCAGTAAAGTGTAGGTCTACAGGGACAGCAGTAAAGTGTAGGTGTACAGGGACAGCAGTAAAGTGTAGGTGTACAGGGACAGCAGTAAAGTGTAGGTGTACAGGGACAGCAGTAAAGTGTAGGTGTACAGAGACAGCAGTAAAGTGTAGGTGTACAGGGACAGCAGTAAAGTGTAGGTGTACAGGGACAGCAGTAAAGTGTAGGTGTACAGGGACAGCAGTAAAGTGTAGGTGTACAGGGACAGCAGTAAAGTATAGGTCTACAGGGCTGAGACAGCAGTAAAGTGTAGGTGTACAGGGACAGCAGTAAAGTGTAGGTGTACAGGGACAGCAGTAAAGTGTAGGTGTACAGGGACAGCAGTAAAGTGTAGGTGTACAGGGACAGCAGTAAAGTGTAGGTGTACAGGGACAGCAGTAAAGTGTAGGTGTACAGGGACAGCAGTAAAGTGTAGGTGTACAGGGCTGAGACAGCAGTGTGGTGGTGCACCTTGTAACTGTATGTCATAATACAAACCATTGTAACTCCCCCCCCACCCCACACCCTGCCACTACCATTGTGGCTGTGGGAACATCTTCCTTCCTGCTGGAGGCCTGTGTTAGTGTGTGTATGTGTATGTTAGTGTGCATGTATATGTGTATTTATATATGTATGGTTTGGCCAGGTTTAAGGACAGACCCGGTGGGATCAGGTACCCAGAGGTAAGGCTGTAACCCACAGGGTCCCCGCCCGACCCGGGTAGCGACTGGTACTGGCGGGATACGGGGGAGACTGGTACCAGAGAGATGCCCTCTCTGCTGTGTGCGACCTCTTGGTAGACGCACGGCCTCCACACAGCTCTAGTTTACTGTACACAGCCTGCGTCCACTCATACTGACCACACACACATCACAGTGTACGTCATGCTGACCACACAGACATCACAGTGTACGTCTCACTGACAAGTCACTCTTTACATCCTGGGTAGCTAACCACTACTGACTAGTGGTTAGTGTATGCATAGATCCTTGGGCCACCCCCCTTCCCCTAACATCATAACAATCAACTTGCCCTGCAACTTAATATCAATACCAGGTATATATGTACAGGTTGTGAATAGCCACTCCACTGTACCTCAATCTGTTCACTGCTGACTAATACTCTAAAACTGAAGGCTATTGCCATGTCAGGCATCATTGCCTGCTGCTCAATACATCAATACACCCTATACCTCCTCTCTAATCCAATTAATTATTAAAATTTAAGGCACTACTTTCAAGTGTCTACCTATGATGCATGGAGTGAATTGTGAGTGACAACATATCGTCCATGTACGTGTATGGTCACTCCGGGAATGTGGGGTCTAATCTGAGTCTCTGCACCTCTGGTAGGGTGTTCACTCCAGTCAGCCCTGCGTGTCCCCAGTGCGTGTACTGTTCAGAGGGGCATGTCATGGCACCTACTGTACAGTATGGGAGTTTCCTAAGCTACCTACATATTGTTATTTCCGGGCTAATCTAGGTTTCTCTCATCAAATCTCTTTTAGTAGGGATATTCTATACATATTGGGGCTTATTTTTATCCCATACCATTTTTGAAATGTTTAATGATTTAGGAGATATGATTGAAACAAAACTTCCAAGAAGCACCTGGATGAGATATTTTCAATATTCAAAAAATGGTATTTTTTAATTTTAAAGATGCCATATTCATAAATGAGATACATTTTTGAGATTTGACATAATCATTCATATCTCCCCCGGAAATTGACCATTGTGAGGGTCATGATAGAGAAATGAATACATTACAGCATCATAATGAAAAACATACCAACGTAGAAGTATTGAATCATAAATTTTAATGGCAAATTAATTTAGTCTCTAATCTGTTTAATTATTGATACAGGGCTAGTTGAATATCATGCATTTTCCTGTCTCAGAGTGCCCTGCTGCATGCAGGGTGACTACTCAATGCACTGAAGGCCCCACTGTACACAGAGTATGAGTGCCACCCGTCTGACAGGCTATGTATAGAGCAGCAGGGGTAAAATTATGAGGACTTTCTCAACTTCCATCCCCTCTACAGCACTAACCAATAGAGATTTTCTTATTCTGATTTTTGCAATGAATTTCTACATTTCTTCTCCCCAGGACACACTAGATCAATATCATTTGGGGCCAATAATCAGTTTTCCATGTAACTCCCTACCTCTGGTGGTCAGTTCTTCACAAGACGACAGAAAGGCTGAGTAGCAGGCAGGTCTACTCACCCTCCTTCAGGCATCAAGCTGTCCTTACCGAGTTAACAAAGTTATAATTTGTCTTCACTTTAATCTAGAAGCCACCTTCTGAGCCTTTTATTATGATACATAATATAAAATTGGAAGCGGCCTTCTTGATGCCCACTCCCAGTTTGGCTTCTTCTGTGCCTTTAATTACCAGAGTGGACCGTGCCTGTTAATGTGATGAGATGAGGGAGGTGTGAGCGCCTTGTCTGCCGTACAGGATAATCCCTCTCCGTCCCCTCCGCACCCCGACCTAACCCGACCTAACCCGGCCTAACCCGGCCTGAGGGGGATTACCCTGACAGTGTACCCTCAGGGTGCTGTTAAGTAACCACTTCCACAGAAGCAGCCCTTGCCATCTGGTTGATAGGTTTCTTACTGTTATAAGCACATACAATAAATACAGTGTTCAATGCACTCCAATCTGCTAAACTGCCGTAAACCCTTGGGTATAAGCCAAATTTTATTTGGCGTTTTTATTTGCTAAGCCCAATTCTAACCCCAAAACTCTCATTCGGCTTATAGGCGAGGTTTTAATGTATAGGAATATAGTGAAAACTAATTTCAAGCACTTTTATTATAAGCCAAATTTTTCCTCCCAAACTCACATTTGGCTTAACGACTCTGACAGTGTGGAGGGCCTTGTGGACTTTATTGTAGTACGGACACTGAGTTACAACGTCCAATCACAGGGAGCGCTCTCTCGGTAGGAGGAGACATTGTCAGATGGAGGTCTGCCTGTCTCAGGTTGTCATCTTGTCATGTCGATAAGCCTGTAACCCATGTGCAGCAGCGGGAAGGATAACCAAGAAATGGTGCATCAGAGTATCACTCCATGCTCCAGCCCACAGCCCGGCCTGCAGGGGATGCATTGACCCATGTTTACACCTGGGTGGCCTTGACCCATGTTTACACCTGGGTGGCCTTAACCCATGTTTACACCTGGGTGGCCTTGACCCATTTTGACAGCTAGGTGGCCTTGACCCATGTTGACCCCTGGGCGGCATTGACCCATGTTTACCCCTGGGAAGCCTTGACCCATGTTGGCCCCTGGGTGGCCTTGACCCATGTTTACCTCTGGGTGGCCTTGACCCATGTTTACCCCTGGGTGGCCTTGACCTATGTTTACAGCTGGTTGGCCTTGACCTGTGTTACCCCTGAGTAGCCTTGACCCATGTTTACCCCTGGCTGGCCTTGACGCATGTTTACACCTGGGTGGCCTTGACCCATTTTTAAACCTTGGGTGGCCTTGACCCATGTTTACCCCTGGGTGGCCTTGACCCATGTTTACCCCTGGGTGGCCTTGACCCATGTTTACACCTGGTTGGCCTTGACCCATGTTGACCCCTGGGCGGCATTGACCCATGTTTACCCTTGGGTGGCCTTGACCCATCTTTACCCCTGGGTGGCCTTGACCCATGTTGACCCCTGGGTGGCCTTGACCCATGTTTACCCCTGGGTGGCCTTGACCCATGTTGATCCCTGGATGGCCTTGACCCATGTTTACTCCTGTGTGGCCTTGACCTATGTTTACAGCCGGTTGGCCTTGACCCATGTTTACCCCTGGGTGGCCTTGACCCATTTTGACCCCTGGGAGGCATTGACTCATGTTGACCCCTGGGTGGCCTTGACCCATGTTGACCCCTGGGTGGCCTTGACCTATATTTACAGCTGGTTGGCCTTGACCTGTGTTACCCCTGAGTAGCCTTGACCCAAGTTTACCCCTGGGTGGCCTTGACCCATCTTTACCCCTGGGTCGCTGGCCCTGCATTGGTGGATCATTCTGATCCTTCTAAACTGTATCAACCTTGTACGATGTACACCATGGCTTAAAATGTATCGAAGCAGTATGCTGCCTTTAAAGGGTCAAAACAAGTACAGATAAGTCACGTGTCTTAAACCAAAGCCATAAACTGTCCCCAATTACCTCAGGGGGGTAGTACACCCTATGGGTGGGTCAGTGACACGAACGGCCCTCTGTACCCCGCTGTCTGTCTGAGTGCAGGGAGTGCAGCCATCTACTTCTTGCTGCTGAGTCTCTGTTAATCTGATGGAGTCAGTGTAGTAGATTATGTTTACCGTCAGAGCTAGTTCCGGGAAGGCTGTGTGTGGTGCCCTGTAACTGCTGCTCCCTGGTTCTGGGAACCTGACACATCCGGGACTCTACACGGTGCTTTGATGTACCAGGCTGTTTGCCGTCATGATGCACCAAATACAGCTGCTGCATGAGTGCATCATGACGGCAGGTGCTGCATGAGTGCATCATGACGGCAGAGGTCTAGCATTGTAAGGGCAGCATAGCGCTGCAAGGTGTTAAGCTGACAGCCTTTACTCCATATAAATGAGCTAGTAGGGAAACACATTAAAGCATCATGCTGCCCTCACAGGGTTAAGCTGATAGTGTTTACTTCACCCAATTTGCTGCAACCAGTTACTGCCATCTTTCACACCCGGACGTGGTGGTTATGGAGTCTCCGTCATGGCCGTGTGTGTCCGCATGACGCTATCTACGTGCTGCCGGATGTAGGGTGGGGGGACTACAAGGAGTATGTAGGGTGGGGGGACTACCAGTGGGTATGTAGGGTGGGGGGACTACCAGTGGGTATGTAGGGTGGGGGGACTACCAGTGGGTATGTAGGGTGGGGGGACTACCAGTGGGTATGTAGGGTGGGGGGACTACCAGTGGGTATGTAGGGTGGGGGGACTACCAGTGGGTATGTAGGGTGGGGGGACTACCAGTGGGTATGTAGGGTGGGGGGGACTACCAGTAGGTATGTAGGGTGGGGGGACTACAAGTAGGTATGTAGGGTGGGGGGACTACCAGTGGGTATGGGGTGATGTGGAGAGGGGGGCTAATCAATCTGACCCATCCTGACAAAGCGCTTGGAAGGATCAGCTCCTCCCCCAGAATGCACCAGCACAGGGAGGGTTTCTGAGAACAGAACCCCGCCCCGTAATGTATCTTTATTAGTCCGCGGAGAAATAAACGCTGCTGGTACGGATCCTGTATAGTGCCACGGACCCAGTGCGGACAGGGAGGGGCGGACCGGGCTGCTGTTGTGTCGGTTGTTTACGATGTCGCAGAACCCAGGCAGGGCTTCGGGGAAATTAAAGGAAATTGGGCCCGCATCCCATTGCGTTGGTTTTCTTTGATTTCGTAGGAAATCCCGTCTCGTAGAGGGCTGGGGGCTTATAAAGCCGGCGGGCGGCGGATTTAAATTTACGTCGTTAGAACGGGATTGATGTTGAGAGTAATGTGGGGAGGGGGCGGGTGACTTGAGGAGGCGTCTGTAACAGGGGGTCAGCCATTCTGCTACATCCGTCCTACACTGAATGCTCTTTTAGGACAGCATGTCACTAAAAGGTTTGTCATCAAGATGAACCAATGCAGCCCAGGCGAGTAACCCGCATCATGACGACGCTTCAGGAGTGCTTAACCCCATAGGGTCTGCATGATGCTTGAATGCAGCCCTGATGCAGCACAGGTGAGTCAGACCAGCGTTCCTGCATCATTCTGACAAGGTGCATCGTGCAGCCCTTAAAGGGTTGATGTTTAGGATAGAGGATGCGGAGAAGCTGGAGTAGAAGCCGCTGCCCGGGGGTGGTGAATGTGACATAGCGTGGATTAACCCGCTAAGACGTCTGATTAAACCCGCGCCCCGCCGGATTAGCCGGCTGGACGACTCACCATTTCTTATTCCTCTTTTTTCCTCCCCCCTCCCTCCCCCTCCCCACTCATCCAATCCCCCCCCCCCCCCCCCCCCGGCCCGTGTGCTGAGTTACAGAGCTGCGGCTCACGTGGAATTCACGCTTAAAATGAGTGGGTATTCAATGCGATACATTGTGGCCCGTTAGCCACATGGGGTCTTAAAATGGCACAGGGCGTAAAGAAGGGCAGGGTAGATGAGGATCAATAACTTATTAGAGTGTGCCTTGGTGAGCTGTAGTGCTATAGTGCTATAGATAGGCACTCTCTTATGTAGTCAGTCCTCTGTGAGTCAGATTGCCGTGATATGGTGTGTTGGTTCATCAAAATACTCATTGATGAAAAGACATTTTTCAATTTATCTCCAGACCATTCTGTGCTCAACATGTTCAGCTATCTTTTTGGTTCAGCTTGAAATGATTTGGTTTATAGTTTTGTCGTAGTTCATGATCTTGTGGCAAAATCAGCTGTTTTTTTGGTGTAAATCACTGCTATAGCACTGCAGCCTATGGGGAGCATGGTCATGGATTCAGTATTTTTTGTGCTCATTTTATACACCTTTCCTAAATAGATACTGCTTAGATTCTTTTACAGTAGCGAGTTAAGATTGGGGCATTATCATTTCTTAAAAATGTAAGTTGGAATATTTTGTATTTAGGTGAATTTGTAGCTGTTGATCTTTGCATATGTATATGCCAGCATGTCTGGCTATATGCCAGCATGTCTGGCAAGCAGCTGTCAAGTAGGTGGATAAGTGGGTGGATTACATAACTGACCTGTATTGTATTATATTGGTGAATTGTTTTTGCAAAACAAGGTGAAGGTCAGTCATTCCTGGCAGTGCACTCTGTTACCCTGCCTTGTTTCTGGACACGGCAGGGGCCACTGCCTGTGTGTGTGTTGGAGGAGGGGGGGGGGGCGGTAGGACATATGTGTACATCGCGTTTAAATTTCAACAAGGTGAACTTTGCCTAAAAACACCCGATTTAGGGAGAAAAAGTCTGAAATCGCAAAAAAAGTGAAATTTGCCTAAAAACACCCGATTTGGCGAGAAAAAAGTTCGAAATCGCAAAAAAGTGAAATTTGCCTAAAAACACCCGATTTGCCGAGAAAAAAGTCCGAAATCGCAAAAAAAGTGAAATTTGCCTAAAAACACCCGATTTGGCGAGAAAAAAAGTCCGAAATCGCAAAAAGAGTGAAATTTGCCTAAAAACACCCAATTTGGCGAGAAAAAAGTTCGAAATCGCAAAAAAGTGTAATTTGCCTTAAAACACCCGATTTGGCGAGAAAAAAGTCTGAAATCGCTAAAAGAGTGAAATTTGCCTTAAAACACCCGATTTGGCGAGAAAAAAGTTCGAAAGCGAAAAAAAAGTGAAATGTTAGTGATAGGCAATATTATATAATAATATACGGTACATATGTTGCCTATTATGCCAAGGCACACTCTTCTAGTACACAAAGCTGTTACTATACTAATGATGTAGAGCTGGATGCTATATTTTTTACTTATTTTTAAACTCAATTAAGTGCAGCATGCGGGCACAAGAAATAGCACTTGTTGATCTGTAAAGGCATCTCCTACAGCATTTTCCACAGTTGTATTTTAACGCTGACCATGTTTCCCTCTGTTACAGCCCCTACCTGTGCTCTACGTGAGGATGCGGTGAGACTCTCGGCTGGTGGAGGTACGTTGGGTCTTTTACTGAGGTTACAGCTACATGTTCATTGACACTAGACTTACAGTGGAGGTTCTCACAATGCACTCAGTGCTGTAGTAGTAGTTGTACTACCGTGTGGTGAGGCAGCTTGTCAGGTGGGGGGGGGGGGGGTGTTTGGATGGTGGAGCCCTTCACCCCCTCATGACGTCACTTCCTGCAGCTGTACGTCATAACCACTTCCTGTCTAGGGAGCAGCTTCCTGGTGAGGACCTAGTCCGTGCCACTGCCGCCAGGTGGTGTACAACCAGTATAAGTCACTGGCTGCAATCTCTCCTGTTGTCCTCTGCTGTAAGAGGATATGACATTGAGATCATGTCACATGACCACTTCAACAAGGACGGCTAACAGTTTTCTCCTCACACTGCAAGTAATCGGCCGTCAGTGTCCTTTTTTTTGTCGCTGGTGTCATAATTGCCGACTCCTTAATTGCTGCTTGTATGGTTTTTAGATAGGTCCCTGTAGATTTTTGAACATTTTAAATAAACCTGAATAATGATAACAGAAGTCATTGCATTAGTCAGTATTCACCAATATCCAAGTTGCAATTTGTTTTGGCCCACCGCCTTTTTACGATGTGATTTTTCAGTCAGTGCAGACTAACTAGACACCTGATTGGTCGGGAATCAGGCAGGACAGGTCCCTAGTTGTGTGTATGTGTATGTGTGTGTGCTGGGGGGTCATGGCAGCCGTGCGTGTGTAGTGATTGTTTCCGGCTCGTGGGGTCACTGCGGGGGTCGCCTGCCGCTGTCAGCTGATTGGACGAGCCCTGATCAGTCAGACCGTTACCCACAGTCGGCACATCACCGGGTCAAATAGATGTGAGTTCATTACAGTCAAAGGTACATGGTCTATGTTAGACTAAACTTACATTGACAAAATAGCCTGCCTTAGCTTTGTCCATTATTGCTTTAGTGCACTTTATGCTTTTGTCAACATGATGCACGAATGCAGCCCCAGCGAGTTAATCACCAGTGCTGCATCCAGGCATCATTCTAACTCTGCGGGGCTGATACACTCATAAAGGGTCAGCATGATACACTGATGTAACTCATGGTGCTATACTTCAAGCATGGCTGTACAACAAATCAACATAAAGCCTTGAGACCCCATGCCATCATTCAGGCTCCATGTCTCAAGGACTGGGGCTGTTCTCTGTTGTAGCCTCAGAGTAGAAATAAAAGCCTGCTCTTCTCTTACTTAGAACCCACTGGGAACAGTTTGTGGAAGTGTCATTGTCATTGGTGTAATGAACACAACATCAGCAGCAGGACTTGACAGTGATCTACCTGCCTAACTTAAACAGAAGGAGACCCTACATGTATACCAGTGTGTAGTATTTTTGTTTAGTTTTTTGTTTCTTCTTTGCTACTATAGGGCTGCATGTGTATCACAGGGAGACAAGACCTACCAGGTCCTCTGTCTTCTTTTCAAGCACCACTACATAGTAGTGTGTGGGTGGTAGAGACAGCAGAGGTCCTGTAGCAGGCCTTGTATCAGTAAGCAGCACATGGCTGGACAGGTGCGCCCTTCTGACCCCCCCTGACCCCCCTGTGTGGGCAGTAGGAGGAGGGGTCAGAGACCACGGTCGTTGTGCCTTTAGTTTTACGCTGGGCCGGGTTCAGGAGCTCAGGACGACTAACAGAGGCAGACAGAGGTCCCTGGTGGTCACCCGCTGGACGCTGTGTGCATCTCAGTACCGCCGCCCACCCTGCTATATGTGAGGTTAATTCTCACATAGAAGCCGCAGCTAGTACAAGAGTCGGATCACCAGTGTGACTTATAGGATCACGATAAAGTCAAGGTGCGACTTATACGCAAGTTTTTATATGTATTTTAGAGTACCATAATCAGACCCCCTGTGAGGCTTATTCCCAAAGTTTAGATGCGTCTTAATACGCGAGTTCGGCTTATAACACAGGTTTACGGTATGCACAGGGACCTCAATGTAGAATGACACTGTCTTATTGAGTCTATTCATGTTTCCATGTCACACTACTACATGTCAGGGCTTCTACTGAGAAGGACCTTCATAGGTCCATGAGAAGAACAAAAAGTGGCCTCAGATCTCACTGTAAAGAAGATGTAAATGTGCTTCTACTGTGGCTGGTTCCAGTTGGCAGCGGGGCAGGATGACACAGACCCGGCCGGCCTGAGGCACCGTCAGCTCACACACTGACCCTCCAGGTCTCCAGGCATGTTGTGGTGTATGGGAAAAACACCTGTATAAGGACCACAGTGACTCTATTAGCACAGGTCCTACCACAGTACATGGGCTGCCTTTATGTGTTGGCTGTTGATACTGTTTCTGTGTAAGATGTAAATCTGACAGAAGTGTGCCAAGTAGGTGTGTAGGCAGGCTGCTGCAGTGGGACATGTACTGAGGTGGCTGTGACACCTGTCCAGGACCCAAGTGGTGGCTGCTACAGTACTGAGACAGTGGGACATGTAGGAGACAGGACTGAGGTGTGACAGACACCTGTGTAGGACTGAGGTGGTGGGGGAGGGGGGTGTGACACCTGTCTAGGAGACCTCCTCCAGTACTGGGACAGTCACAGCTCATGAGGTTGGAGTAACTGCAGTAAATGCCTCCAGGTGGAGCCACAGCCACCTGCTGCAGTGTCCTCAGCTGTAGTGGTACTGTAGTAGTTGTAGCCATGTAGCAGTACTGTAGTACTACATCACTGACTGTAGTAGTACCAGACATATGCAGCATGGGTGCTCTCAGAATACCAAGTGTAATGTCAAAGTGATCGATTTTTGGCAGTGAAATATATCAAATCTAGTTTGAGGAATTCAGACATTTTATTTAAATGCCAAGGTCCAAATTCAACAATGAGGTGTTTTGTGTCATCTAAGTAACCCTAAACTAAGTAACTCCAACTATATTCCTGGTTATTGTGCGTGATGCCACCTCACCTTGTCATCCTGTCCCCCACAGAGACATGTCCCCACATGCTGTTTTGCTGCCCATGATTGCCTCTGAACCTGTCAGTCGCCACGTGGGGTAAAAAGGACGACAGCACACCAGGTCTTCTTAGGACCCCAAATAAAAGTCGCCTTGTTCACATCAGGCGACCTCTGTCAGAGAGAGGTCAATTAAAGCAGCCCAACGACGGCTGACACGGTGCGCGGAGAGTGAAGGGCGTTGAGGCGAGTTGCGTGTGGACCCACGTGAAGTCAAGTTTAAAGAGGCGGGAAATAAAAACTCACTAGGGGGCGCTGAGGGGGGGACCCGGGGGGAGAGATTCAAGCCATTTACTCTCCAAACACAATCTCCATCCCCTTTTCCCACAAGCACTATTAGGCATCGATTGCACTGTTGCTGTAATCTGCTGGGAGCTCAGAGGTTGCTTACTACACTTCGAGAGCAACCAGCATGGTGGAATCCTTAGATCTGCTAGGATAATGGACAGCTTAGAGAGTGTAAAGCTGTGGTTGCTAAGGAAAGCTGATCTGCCAACAGCTTGAATGTTAGACTCAGGTTGCTAAGGGAGAATGAGATCTGCTTGGAAAGTGTAACTCTTATGTTGCTAAGGGATGCTGTGATCTGCTAGGAGAGTGTAAGATGAAGGTTGCTAAGGGATGCTGTTATCTGCTAGGAGAGTGTAAGATAAAGGTTGCTAAGGAATGCTGTGATCTGCTAGGAGAGTGTAAGATAAAGGTTGCTAAGTGAGACTGACATCTGCTTGGAGAGTGTAACTCTTATGTTGCTAGGGGAGGCTAAGATCTGCTAGGAGAGTGTAAGATGAAGGTTGCTAAGGGATGCTGTGATCTGCTAGAAGAGTGTAAGGCTCAGGTTGCTAAGGGAGACTGAGATCTGCTTGGAAAGTGTAACTCTTAGGTTGATAAGGAAGACTGAGATCTGCTTGGAAAGTGTAACTCTTATGTTGCTAAGGGAGGCTAAGATCTGCTAAGTGCTGCTGGTGTCTTGGGGTAGTGGTGGCGCCCCGTGGTGGGATGCCCAGTCTCCATGATTAATGACGTGACTCGGGGTTTGGATGCCGCGTCATGAACGTCGTGTTTTAACAGCGCTCAGCTGCCCTGAACTTTGTTCCATGCCGGAAAATGTTGTCTGAAAGTCGTCTGTGTCCACAAAAATACCTCAGTCCCGTCAAATCAAAGCCAACCTGGTTATTGACTAGCGGTACCTACCACTTCTCTCTGTCAGAAGCTGAACGAGGGAGGGAAGTGTAAGAATGAGTCGTTTTAGTTGAGGTACATTTATAAGTCGGCTGCTTCAAACTCTTATCAGCCCCGGAGTCAAAGACAGCTTCCCGATAAGAAACAAGTCATTTAACTTCTACAGTGGAAAACTACTGAGGCTGATTTCTACCCGAGTGGAGGAATGATGAAGAGGCCTTAACTGGAGGCGTACAATCAGCACCGACGCTTCCTTTTAACTCTGGGATTTTCCCGTCCCTTCATAATGAGATGAAGAAGTAACGTGGCTGCTTGTCCCTGACCATCGGGCGTCTCACAGCAGCCCCAGTAATGAAGGCTTTAATCTCATTATTTGTCACTTTCCTCATTATTGAGCTTCATTTTACACCTCATTTACTACTTCTGCATTCCACACTTCACCTTTTCATTTCGTGGATGCGCAATACAAACCCGGCCATAATGACTCTGCCTCCCCGGGTCCCCAGTTATTCACAACATTTTATGGGAGGATTTCTGGGTGGAAATGCAAGTTTTGAAAATAGAATCTGCCTGGAAGCTGTTTTGGTGCATCTACTATTTTCTGAGAAGGCGGGGACAAGGATGTCGATAAGACACGGTATTATGGCTGGAACAGAAGAAAACAACAATAATAGGACAAGGACATGCTTGTGGACATGCCGGTGGGGTTTAATCAGCTTTTTATCTCAATTCTTTTTACAATTTGTTTTAAATTGAGCTTTGTTTTTCTGAATGAGTGGCATTGAGCCGCTCATTCCGATGCAGCGCGCGGCGGCCACGATCAATGTCTGCTCATGCACACTCCACTCTTATCAGACTTCTGCCGAATTAAAAGCTGAAACGGGATACCCAGGGAAATAGTCAAGAGAGGGGTTGATTAAAACGTAAATAGCACGCTGTGATTATTAAGGGAGACAGACAGAGCTCTAGATTCTAGATTCAGGGCTGCTCTTATTCAAGATGGCCGCCTGCACAGGGGGACAAGATGGCCGCCTACACACGGGGACAATATGGCCGCTTGCACAGGGGGACAAGATGGCCGCCTGCAAAGGGGGACAAGATGGCCGCCTGCACAGGGGGACAAGATGGCCGCCCTTACAGGGGGACAATATGGCCGCCTGTACAGGGGGACAAGATGGCCGCCTGCACAGGGGGACAAGATGGCCGCCTGCACAGGGGGACAATATGGCCGCCTACACAGGGGGACAATATGGCCGCCTACACAGGGGGACAATATGGCCGCTTGCACAGGGGGACAAGATGGCCGCCTACACAGGGGGACAAGATGGCCGCCTGCACAGGGGGACAAGATGGCCGCCTGCAAAGGGGGACAAGATGGCCCCCTGCACAGGGGGACAATATGGCCGCTTGCACAGGGGGACAATATGGCCGCCTACACAGGGGGACAATATGGCCGCTTGCACAGGGGGACAAGATGGTCACCTGCACAGGGGGACAATATGGCCGCCTACACAGGGGGACAAGATGGCCACCTGCACAGGGGGACAAGATGGCTGCCTGCACAGGGGGGGACAAGATGGCTGCCTACACAGGGGGACAATATGGCCGCCTACACAGGGGGACAAGATGGCCGCCTACACAGGATGATTAAGATGGCCGCCTGCACAGGGGGACAAGATGGCTGCCTACACAGGGAGACAAGATGGCCGCCCTTACAGGGGGACAAGATGGCCGCCTGCACAGGGTGTCCAGTCAGTCAGTAGTCTGGCCCTCCTCCCGGGCTGTCTCAGAGCACCACCAGCAGCGTTTTATCCCGACCTGAAAGCACGTCCCCACGCGCTGTCTCCCCGTGCTGTCACGTCCGTCTGGGGACTCCATCTCTAAAAGAATCCTCCTCACATTCCACGAGAGCAGACTGGAATTTTGAGCATTTTGTCAAAGCTGCAATGACATTTAAGCCCTTCAGATCGGGCCTCTCCGGTTGCAAATTATTCCCCCTCTGGTCCTGCAGCCGTCGGCTCATTTCTGAGTGAGGGTGTTAATTGGCCCTCTAGACTGAGGCAAAAATGACGCGGAATCAATAGAAACTTTATTAAAGACGGGAAGAGGCAGCCTCGGGCTGTCTGAGGCTGGAGGTGCTGCTGGTACCCGGCAGCTGGTAGTGTTAACCCTGTAAGGGCAGCAGAGGGCTTTAATCTGCGGCTGCAGTGTTAACCCTGTAAGGGCAGCAGGGGGCTTTAATCTGTCTGTTAACCCTGTAAGGGCAGCAGGGGGGTTTAATCTGTCTGTTAACCCTGTAAGGGCAGCAGGGGGGTTTAATCTGTCTGTTAACCCTGTAAGGGCAGCAGGGGGCTTTAATCTGTGGCTGCAGTGTTAACCCTGTAAGGGCAGCAGGGGGCTTTAATCTGTCTGTTAACCCTGTAAGGGCAGCAGGGGGGGTTTAATCTGTCTGTTAACCCTGTAAGGGCAGCAGGGGGCTTTAATCTGCGGCTGCAGTGTTAACCCTGTAAGGGCAGCAGGGGGCCTTAATCTGCGGCTGCAGTGTTAACCCTGTAAGGGCAGCAGGGGGCCTTAATCTGCGGCTGCAGTGTTAACCCTGTAAGGGCAGCAGGGGGCCTTAATCTGCGGCTGCAGTGTTAACCCTGTAAGGGCAGCAGGGGGCCTTAATCTGCGGCTGCAGTGTTAACCCTGTAAGGGCAGCAGGGGGCCTTAATCTGCGGCTGCAGTGTTAACCCTGTAAGGGCAGCAGGGGGCCTTAATCTGCGGCTGCAGTGTTCATGCTCATGCCGTCCTTCAAGGGCTGAGCCTGTCCAGCGGTTCCCCTATTGTCAGCACTGTAAGGATATCACAATCAGAAACAGGCAATGAAGGGGAACCAGCAAGGATGCAGCAGGAAAGGAGGGAGTTCTGACTGCCAGAATCCCTCTGTAAGCCCTGTATAGTAAACTCCCTTTTAATGGTTTGTGTTTCACGGAGACTTAGGTAAGTGGTATCAGTACAGGGGTTCACACATCCTCATAACACAAACAGCAGTGCTACAGTGAGTTCCTGCAGCTGGAGTAGTTAGGAGTACAAGTGTCTGTTTGTGGGTCTGAGGTAAATGATTCATAAACAGAAAGTAACGCGTGCAAAAAACATTTTTAAAGATTAAATCCGCACCACCCATATATAAGGCCCAGCAGACCGCTCCTCGCTCCATCTGACTCCAGTTGTATGGGTAGCAAGATGCAGCCTTTAACTGCCTGTGTACAACTCATACTGTTGCCATGCGCCTCAACTAACGTCTTACGCAGTGCTAAGAAGGCGCACCACAGTTTACAGACACGCTACTCACAGTATTAATACGGCACTTCATTAAGTTTCTGTCCTCTTTATCAGTTTTATACAGCTGTTAACTGAAACTGTAGTATTACAATTATTACCACCCGCCGCCTGCTGCTTTAATAACGAGAGATTAGAATCAAAGGTTACCGCCACAAAAATAATCATTATATCTTACCATATTGCTGCTGGGATTAAATTCTTAAAAAAATAATGAAATATTACATAAACAATATGAAGTATAATACAACAGAAATAGACAATGTTCACCAAGTTGTGTAGGCATGGGTGTGTATAACAGGGTGGGGGTGGGTAGTCAGCAGAGTGAATGTGGGGTAGGGTGGTGGGGGGGGGGGGTAGGGGACTGTGACAGGGTAGGGGTGGGAGGGATTGGGGATGGACAGCTTTGATTAGGAGGCGTGTAGCAGGGTTGCGTGGAGGCCTCAGGGGATAGAACAAAATGTGGGTTGGTACCGTAAATTCTCTGGCATCTTGGGTATACCCGTACCTAGACTTTGAGATTACTGTAAAGCCTACAAAGTATACTTCTGACAACCCTCATATAGCCCACACCCCAAGCCTTACTATTGTGTATAGCTCACAGGCTCCTGGGTATAACCCGGGGCCTGTACATGAGACCTTACGGTAGGGGTAGGAGTGGGTGTGGAGGCTAAGGTTGGGATGTATGTGGGTTATGTAGAGGTGAAGGCACTGAAATAGGGAGGGTTAGTGTAGGGTGTGACAGGAGGGTTGGCTTTGAGGGTTAGGACTCCAGAGCTTATCTGGGGGTCCTATTTATAACACTGCAGAGAGTGCAGTGTGTGATAGGGTGGGGAGGAGTGGGTGAAGGCAGTGGGTGATGGTAGAACAAAGGGCTGTGTGTGTCACCCCCCTGAGTGTCTGTGGTCATGTCCTGCTCCACTAGATGGCAGGACCAATTTAGAAGCAGAGGGAATGTTCATTCATGCAGTGTCGTGAAGAACTCAGAATCTTGACCGGCGTGACATCATTTTGAAATGCTGCAATGATGTCCCAAACTGGACTCCCAGAATCTGTGTGGGACCAGATCAGTCACAGACAGGACATGTTTCCCTGCAGGCAGTCACTCAGAGGAAGGGTGCTAAATACAATGTCTAGTAGCAGTGCCACCAGTGGAGCTACACTGTAAAGGCATGAGGGATTTCTCCTCATATTAAAGCGTACAATCACATGTAACCAATCACTAAGCTACAGTGCAGTTGACAATGTAACACCGATGCTGCCTGGTAGTGTCTAAACACCTTGTGTAGTCTGCAGGACCAGGTGCCTGGTAGTTGTAGACACCCTGTGTAGTCTGTAGTGTTGTAGGACCAGGTACCTGGTAGTTGTAGACACCCTGTGTAGTCTGTAGTGTTGTAGGACCAGGTGCCTGGTAGTTGTAGACACCCTGTGTAGTCTGTAGTGTTGTAGGACCAGGTACCTGGTAGTTGTAGACACCCTGTGTAGTCTGTAGTGTTGTAGGACCAGGTGCCTGGTAGTTGTAGACACCCTGTGTAGTCTGTAGTGTTGTAGGACCAGGTGCCTGGTAGTTGTAGACACCCTGTGTAGTCTGTAGTGTTGTAGGACCAGGTGCCTGGTAGTTGTAGACACCCTGTGTAGTCTGTAGGACCAGGTGCCTGGTAGTTGTAGACACCATGTGTAGTCTGTAGTGTTGTAGGACCAGGTACCTGGTAGTTGTAGACACCCTGTGTAGTCTGTAGTGTTGTAGGACCAGGGGCCTGGTAGTTGTAGACACCATGTGTAGTCTGTAGTGTTGTAGGACCAGGGGCCTGGTAGTTGTAGACACCATGTGTAGTCTGTAGGACCAGCTGCCTGGTAGTTGTAGACACCATGTGTAGTCTGTAGGACCAGCTGCCTGGTAGTTGTAGACACCATGTGTAGTCTGTAGGACCAGGGGCCTGGTAGTTGTAGACACCATGTGTAGTCTGCAGGACCAGGTGCCTGGACGCGGCACTGTGAGGTTGGGGTATTGGACGGGGCGTGTATCGCAATGAGGGCAGGCCCCGATACTTCTGGGAATAACTGGGGTTCTTTATATCTGAGCGTGTTAAAAGATTGGGGCAATGTTCCTGGCCTTGGTGATAAATTAGCTGGGAACGTACTGGGTATGGCTGAGGGGTAGGAGATACAGAGACATGTTAAGGGGTAGGCTGGGACATGTTGATGTAATGCAGGTAACATAGTGCTACCATACAGTAGTGTAATCATGTTGTAATAAATATGTGTGAAATGTCAGCCTTCAGCCTTGCATGCGCCAGATTCCAGAAGATACCGTCGTATGACTACTGTCAAAGCGGTGCATTGGTGACATGTTGATGTTGAGTGTAATATCCCTCCTGTCCATATTGGGTGTTGGTGGCAGTGACATGGTGGTCAGGGTGTTAGTCGTGTGGCTCGTGGGTGGAGGACATGGTGCAGGACATGACCCTGCCACGGTCCTGTCAATATCCTGGTGTGGTCTCCCCGCGGGCACATGTCGGACACCAGGGGGCACTGACCACCCCCTAACCCCCACACACACATCTCACCACCCTCGCCACCTCAACCTCACACCCCACCTCTCCACATCAAGGCTGGTCATTCCGAGACAGATGTTGACTCAGGAATCCCTCTCTGAGAGTTTCAAGTCTCTAGCAGAGGCATCAGTCTCCCAACTCCTTTTTAGTCTAGATTAAAATCCAGTTGCATAAATTATACATTATCCACTGGTGGCTAAACATGGCTGTATCTGTATAGAGATATAGAGCGGTAATCAGCTCAGGTGGTGCCACCTCGCACTATAGAATGACTGGTCTAGTAGCCTCGCGGTCAGGGAATTGGGGATACAAGCCTCTACCATGTCTCTCCCAGCAGCTATAACATTGAAGCATCATCTAAATGTAGCTCCTTCCTCACATGCTAGTAAGCATGTATTTTTACTTTGGGATCTTAAAGAATGTGTCTGTTCAATATATCTTATCTACCATTAAACAATTCCAGATTGAAAATATCTATCATTAGGTGCAGGAAATTCCACTGAGGCTCGCTGTATACCTGGTACTGTATCAGTCCTGACTCCCGTCAATGAGACCCATCCTGTTCAGAAGCCCATAATGTAATAAGATGACCTCCCACTTACTGTATTGCCACACATCTCACTGACCACTAGGCCTGGCTCTGGGGGCTCTACAGCCTAGAGCTGAGAGGTTTAGGCCACGCTAGGCCTGCCACTGGGGGCTCTACAGCCTAGAGCTGAGAGGTTTAGGCCACGCTAGGCCTGCCACTGGGGGCTCTGCAGCCTAGAGCTGAGAGGTTTAGGCCACGCTAGGCCTGCCACTGGGGGCTCTGCAGCGTAGAGCTGAGAGGTTCAGGCCACGCTAGGCCTGCCTCCGGGGGCCCCACAGCCTAGAGCTGAGAGGTTCAGGCCACGCTAGGCCTGCCTCCGGGGGCCCCACAGCCTAGAGCTGAGAGGTTCAGGCCACGCTAGGCCTGCCTCCGGGGGCCCCACAGCCTAGAGCTGAGAGAGTTTTAGGCCTGTTCATAGCAGTAAGAGTAGGTCTGCCTCTCGGGGCTCCTGAGGTCATAGCAGCTCCCTACGGTGCTATCGGCTGCCGCTACCAGCTAGAAGACCAGCCCCCTCCCACTCCCACACTCTCTACTACCCCCACCTCCCCCCCCCCATCTCCCACACCTCCCCCATGATGGATCAGCCCATTGAAAGCTTGCACCAACAAATTGAAGCCCATTCCATTTTCCCCCGGTGCGGCTGGCTGGGGGAGGGGACTGGGCAGTAGGGTGTGCAGCCCCCAATAGGCAGTTGTGACCATCGACTGGTGGTGGGTTGTGGCGGGCGGCCGCCGCACCCGTCTCAGGATAAGGAGTGAATAAATCAGAGCCGTCTATTGGTCAGGGGGAGAACTAGCCTGCTGGTGGTGGTTGAGGTGGCCGTGCACGCAATGTGTCAGCGAGGGGTTACATGGGGTAGTCGGGGTAGGGGAGAGGGTCTTACACAGGGTAGTGGTAGTGGTACGCTATACACTACTTTGCTCCATACTTTTTTCTCTAAATCCTTTGATTCTTGCCTCACTCTCTGGGTGCTTCCCTGTCTTGGATCCTCCCTTCCTGCCTCCCTGCCTCCCTGCCTATCTGCCTACCTGCCTGTCTGCCCCCATACCCTTTCTCCCTGTCCACCCATCACACACACCCTCCCCTCCCTCCCTCCCACAGCTGAATGCCCCGCTGTACTCCCTCCCTCCCTCCCTCCCACTAGCTGAATGCCCCGCTGTCCTCCCTCCCAATGAATGCCCCGCTGTCCTCCCTCCCAATGAATGCCCCAGTAGCACTCAATCGGTCGGAAGCAGGGAAATGCCACCGACCAATCAGCAGTGAGCAGCCTGCACTGGTCCCTGACAGGTGGTAATAGAGAGTGGAGAACCAGCGACACACAGCGTCCCTCCTGCCCGCCCCCCCTACAGCTGTAGTATGGCATCACCAATTACAGAGCTACTTTTATGTGAACCAGACTTTAATAGAGCCCCGCTGCATCTCTTGAGATTTGGCCCAAGTCATTTTCACATGCTGACTCCATCTAGGGGCAGTAACAGAATGATAAAAAGAAAATGAGAATGATAAATCTCAACTTGTATTTAGAGCTTTTCTTGCATTGGGTATCACTTTTTTGGTGAAATTTCCTCCCCCTCAACCAGCCTCATGCCCAACTCTCTACCATGCTGCACAAGTCACCGAGGGAGTTAAGCATCGAGGGGAATGGTTTTCCACCAAAAGAAATCGGTCAGCCAAGGGTTCACTCGACACATCGTCAACTAGTGCGCCCGGACTGGTCACACACAAGCTTTACTTGCATGGTTCATAAGGAAGTCTGATATGTAAGAAAGCTACCGATATAGGAGTCTCGAAATGTTTGGTTGAGGGCTGCTAAACAACACTGCCAAGAGCTCAGAGATGCGGCTCTTCTGCTCGCATCCTGCAGATTCAAATTGAGCGTCAAGCCGACAATCAGAGCAGTATGGTGAACGGCAATCATGGTCCATAAGAAGAGTCCCTGCTGGTATTAATTGATACCCCTTGTTGTGAAACACAAAGCTGCATTCATAAAACCAGAGGGTGGAGGCAGAATGACAAAGGTGTCCTGCAGTACAAAACATAGCAGTCTAGGTGTGGGAATACACAGAGACACAGCACTATTAATGGCTGCACAATTCAAGTTAATACATCTCCCCTCACAATTAATGAGGAACACTCTAACCCTCACATAATGATACATCTTTTATGCCCCATTCATCTCAGTTAAGGGGTGTAAGTCTGAACTGTGCGGCAATATTATTGAAGCGTCTGTTGCTACTGAATGGCTTGCTTGCAGCCGTTATCTGACTTACAAAGTGCTGTACAAGCTACTGCTGACGGAATACAGCACTATTAATGGCTGCACAATTCAAGGTAATACATCTCCCCTCACACTTAATGAGGAACACTCTAACCCTCACATAATGATACATCTTTTATGCCTCATTCATCAAAGTGAAAAAGTGCAAGTCTGAGCTATGCCGCAATATTTTCGATACACCTGTTAGTACAGAAAGGTTTCCTTGCAGCCCTTGGCTTACAAAACATGCATCCTGTACAAGCTACTGCTGACCTCATGTGTCCATCGCATGAGAAAGATTTTTATAGCAAAAAAAGAAGGTACATTTTATCTGATTTATCATGTCGTGAATGTTATGGCAGTTATGGTAACTGACATACTGGTCGCTGGTGTATCAGAACTGTGCACATCTCTCAGACTTCAGCCCGTAAGAAGGCCGCAGTGCCAGGTGCAGTACAGTGATGAATGCGTCCTGATGCAGACATGATGTATGTATATGCAGCTTGTGTCTCACAGTTCCTGCTGTACACACTAGGTGTCTCTGTATGTGCCTGTAGTCTGTACAGTGTACCGCCTCACAGTGGTTAAAAGCGCTGCTCTTTGAAACTCCTTTTTGGTGAAATTGACTATAAAACCACCGTGCCGCGCTGTTTGAATGTGGATAATCGGATTCGGGGACATGAAAAGCCTGTGATGTGAGGCTGTAAAAAGGTGGCTTCAGCCTTGGGTGTAGATGTAAAAAGGTGGCTGTAGGCCTTTAATCAGCATTATCTGTATTCTGCCTTTTTGTTGTAGCGTTCAGCCCCAGGGGGCGCCCTAACTGTTAGTGCTGCGGGCCCCCACCAGGGGTACACCCACCAGGGGTACACCCCCCATACACTTAGTGCTGCCGGCCCCCACCAGGGGTTCACCCACAGTACACTTAGTGCTGTCGGCCCCCACCAGGGGTACACCCACAGTACACTTAGTGCTGCCGGCCCCCACCAGGGGTTCACCCACAGTACACTTAGTGCTGCCGGCCCCCACCAGGGGTACACCCACAGTACACTTAGTGCCGCCGGCCCCCACCAGGGGTACACCCCCCGTACACTTAGTGCTGCCGGCCCCCACCAGGGGTACACCCCCCGTACACTTAGTGCTGCCGGCCCCCACCAGGGGTTCACCCACAGTACACTTAGTGCTGCCGGCCCCCACCAGGGGTACACCCACCGTACACTTAGTGCTGCCGGCCCCCACCAGGGGTTCACCCACAGTACACTTAGTGCTGCCGGCCCCCACCAGGGGTACACCCACAGTACACTTAGTGCCGCCGGCCCCCACCAGGGGTACACCCACCGTACACTTAGTGCTGCCGGCCCCCCCCAGGGGTTCACCCACCGTACACTTAGTGCTGCCGGCCCCCACCAGGGGTTCACCCACCGTACACTTAGTGCTGCGGGCCCCCCCCAGGGGTTCACCCACCGTACACTTAGTGCTGCCGGCCCCCACCAGGGGTACACCCCCCGTGCAGCTGTAAGGCCATGAATGCATCACCACCACGTAGCTCGCTGGCACAGCGTCAACGCATCATGCAGACCATGCAAGCTCGAAATCGTACTGAATCTTTCTTCTACCTGATGAGCCATTGAAGCCTTTGTTTGACATGAGATAGAAAGATGGACTGGGATGAACTGTAACTGAAAGCTGACAGTGCAGGCTTACTATGTATTATTGCAGAATGTGGAGAGAGGCTGTGTCATACGGCGTTATGTTACTGCATGAACTACAATAGGTAGTCAGTCTGTGAATTAGTCTGCGTCCACACTTTGTGGACGTAGACAAAGCTCCTGTCCCTGTCCCTCCCCGGGTGCTGCACATAGTGCTGCAACAGGCTCACTACAACGCCATGCACGCAGCAGTGGCACAAGATTTGGAGGCCTTTTGCTTCTTGCTAACAATAGGTGCTTACTTAAAAACTGGATGCTTAAACATATTGATTTGTCTTTTCTGGAGCTGAGTCAAAATGTCTCTTGTTCTCAGTGTACATACATAATTACAGACAAAAATCACTTAATCTTCTGGTTCTGACGCAATCCTATAACTTACCTAATGATGGTCCTTCCAACCAGGAACCAGCAACACCTCTGGGAGACAAACAAGATGGCGGCCTGCATAGAGTAACCAGCTGCTGCCCTATAGCAGGGGGCGTAGTAGGCGGAAACAGAATACATGTTGACTCAATGAGCGAGCGGCCGTAGAAAAACAAAGGTATCATCAAACCTTGGCTAATGACTGCTTCCAGGCCGGGCGAGTGGGGCAGGCGGGGAGGGGGACGTAGAGTATGGGGCTGAACTGTTGATGAGGCTGACAAAGGCTGCCTACAGTAGGTCTGTCAGCTGTTGGTGAGGCTGACAGAGGCTGCCTACAGTAGGTCTGTCAGCTGTTGGTGAGGCTGACAGAGGCTGCCTGTAGTAGGTCTGTGAGCTGTTGGTGAGGCTGACACAGGCTGCCTGTAGTAGGTCTGTGAGCTGTTGGTGAGGCTGACACAGGCTGCCTGTAGTAGGTCTGTGAGCTGTTGGTGAGGCTGACACAGGCTGCCTACAGTAGGTCTGTGAGCCGTTGGTGAGGCTGACACAGGCTGCCTACAATAGGTCTGTGAGCTGTTGGTGAGGCTGACACAGGCTGCCTACAATAGGTCTGTGAGCTGTTGGTGAGGCTGACACAGGCTGCCTACAATAGGTCTGTGAGCTGTTGGTGAGGCTGACACAGGCTGCCTACAATAGGTCTGTGAGCTGTTGGTGAGGCTGACACAGGCTGCCTGTAGTTGGTCTATAAGCAGTTGTGCAAATAGATCAGATACACAGCATATTATCCCCATTATTCTCATTACGTTGGACGCCCAACTCTTAGAGCTCTACTTTAACTGGGTACAGAGGATACTGAGGAGTTAGAAGCTGTATGAGGGCTGTGGGGGAGGAGGGGGGGGGGAGGTGGATGGGGTGTGTGCTCACCAGGTCTCACATTGATGTTGTCTAATTACAGCGGGGCTCACTAATGAGACTATTGTGTATACCACGCGCCTACAGGCAGCCCCACCCCCACACAGACACAGCGTCCTCGTGGTGGAGGCAGGAGAAGTGTAGGATCATCTCTACCTAGTCCAGCTATCGGCAGCTCTATATAGACAGAGGGGTGCCTCCAATATGGTACACCACTTCTCATGTTCATTCCCAATCTATACAGAAGTTCTTAAAATTGAGGTTAACACATGTAATAGGATGACCGAGCAGATCCATTCAGAATAATGCAGAACTGAAGAAACATATTATCCCCGGAAATAAGTCCAAGTATAATGAAACATATGTCCAAATATACTAGAACATATAAGGCCAGTTGCAGGGTTTCTGTCTGAGAAGGTAAGGGATTTGAGGTAGTAAGTGTTCAAGAAGGGTCGACCGTACCCGCGACTGTTTGGGTGAGGACCAGCACTGCTTGTTTGCTGGTTGGCGGTGTGCTGAGGCCTTTATTGAGATTACGGCAGCAGATTAAATAATACAGCATTGTTGGACGCCAGTCAGCACACAGCGCTAACACAGCGCTAACACAGCGCTAACACAGCGCTAACACAGCGCTAACACAGCGCTAACACGGCGCTAACACGGCGCTAACACGGCGCTAACACGGCGCTAACACGGCGCTAACACAGCGCTAACACAGCGCTAACACAGCGCTAACACAGCGCTGTACGCAGCGCTAACACAGCGCTAACACAGCGCTAACACAGCGCTAACACAGCGCTAACACAGCGCTAACACAGCGCTAACACAGCGCTAACACAGCGCTAACACGGCGCTAACACAGCGCTAACACAGCGCTAACACAGCGCTAACACAGCGCTAACACAGCGCTAACACAGCGCTAACACAGCGCTAACACAGCGCTGTACGCAGCGCTAACACGGCGCTAACACGGCGCTAACACGGCGCTAACACGGCGCTAACACGGCGCTAACACGGCGCTAACACGGCGCTAACACAGCGCTAACACAGCGCTAACACAGCGCTAACACAGCGCTAACACAGCGCTAACACAGCTAACAGCTAACAGCTAACAGCGCTGTACGCAGCATTTAATCAGAGTAATGGACAAACAACCCACACTCAGTGTAACATGAGGAATGAGGCTTGTACAGAAAAGTCAGTGTGAACAGGAGTTTTGGTGTGGCCTGTCTTGGGGGCAAACTAAGCTAGAGCCTTCTTTATACTCTTTGTACCCCTCTTGGTACAAAGAACAAGGAGCTGCCTGTGAATGTAGCTCCCTAGGAATGCAGTGTAGAGGGTGGTCAATTTGAACAAGGGGAGATTTGGGCCCTAAGACTCAGCCCTTCAAGTTCAAGTTTGGTAATTTTTATTTGGCAGAATACTCTCGCCCTAGTGTAGTTAACATATTACCAGTTGTTTATAGATCTGTTCCCAGGCTGACATTGTACCAGGTACAGCTGCCAGGTAGGGGGCCTGGTAAGCTGTACACCTCTACAGCTGCCAGGTAGGGGCCTGGTAAGCTGTACACCTCTACAGCTGCCAGGTAGGGGCCTGGTAAGCTGTATACCTCTACAGCTGCCAGGTAGGGGCCTGGTAAGCTGTACACCTCTACAGCTGCCAGGTAGGGGGCCTGGTAAGCTGTACACCTCTACAGCTGCCAGGTACAGCTGCCAGGTAGGGGCCTGGTAAGCTGTACACCTCTACAGCTGCCAGGTACAGCTGCCAGGTAGGGGCCTGGTAAGCTGTACACCTCTACAGCTGCCAGGTAGGGGCCTGGTAAGCTGTACACCTCTACAGCTGCCAGGTAGGGGCCTGGTAAGCAGTACACCTCTACAGCTGCCAGGTAGGGGGCCTGGTAAGCTGTACACCTCTACAGCTGCCAGGTACAGCTGCCAGGTAGGGGCCTGGTAAGCTGTACACCTCTACAGCTGCCAGGTAGGGGCCTGGTAAGCTGTATACCTCTACAGCTGCCAGGTAGGGGGCCTGGTAAGCTGTACACCTCTACAGCTGCCAGGTAGGGGGCCTGGTAAGCTGTACACCTCTACAGCTGCCAGGTACAGCTGCCAGGTAGGGGGCCTGGTAAGCTGTATACCTCTACAGCTGCCAGGTAGGGGGCCTGGTAAGCTGTACACCTCTACAGCTGCCAGGTAGGGGCCTGGTAAGCTGTACACCTCTACAGCTGCCAGGTAGGGGGCCTGGTAAGCTGTACACCTCTACAGCTGCCAGGTAGGGGCCTGGTAAGCTGTATACCTCTACAGCTGCCAGGTAGGGGCCTGGTAAGCTGTACACCTCTACAGCTGCCAGGTAGGGGCCTGGTAAGCTGTACACCTCTACAGCTGCCAGGTAGGGGCCTGGTAAGCTGTACACCTCTACAGCTGCCAGGTACAGCTGCCAGGTAGGGGCCTGGTAAGCTGTACACCTCTACAGCTGCCAGGTAGGGGCCTGGTAAGCTGTATACCTCTACAGCTGCCAGGTAGGGGCCTGGTAAGCTGTACACCTCTACAGCTGCCAGGTACAGCTGCCAGGTAGGGGCCTGGTAAGCTGTACACCTCTACAGCTGCCAGGTAGGGGCCTGGTAAGCTGTACACCTCTACAGCTGCCAGGTGGGGGCCTGGTAAGCTGTACACCTCTACAGCTGCCAGGTAGGGGCCTGGTAAGCTGTACACCTCTACAGCTGCCAGGTACAGCTGCCAGGTGGGGGGCCTGGTAAGCTGTACACCTCTACAGCTGCCAGGTAGGGGCCTGGTAAGCTGTACACCTCTACAGCTGCCAGGTACAGCTGCCAGGTGGGGGGCCTGGTAAGCTGTACACCTCTACAGCTGCCAGGTACAGCTGCCAGGTAGGGGCCTGGTAAGCTGTACACCTCTACAGCTGCCAGGTAGGGGCCTGGTAAGCTGTACACCTCTACAGCTGCCAGGTGGGGGCCTGGTAAGCTGTACACCTCTACAGCTGCCAGGTAGGGGGCCTGGTAAGCTGTACTCCTCTACAGCTGCCAGGTAGGGGGCCTGGTAAGCTGTACACCTCTACAGCTGCCAGGTAGGGGGCCTGGTAAGCTGTACACCTCTACAGCTGCCAGGTAGGGGGCCTGGTAAGCTGTACACCTCTACAGCTGCCAGGTACAGCTGCCAGGTAGGGGCCTGGTAAGCTGTACACCTCTACAGCTGCCAGGTACAGCTGCCAGGTAGGGGGCCTGGTAAGCTGTACTCCTCTACAGCTGCCAGGTACAGCTGCCAGGTAGGGGGCCTGGTAAGCTGTACACCTCTACAGCTGCCAGGTAGGGGCCTGGTAAGCTGTACACCTCTACAGCTGCCAGGTACAGCTGCCAGGTAGGGGCCTGGTAAGCTGTACTCCTCTACAGCTGCCAGGTACAGCTGCCAGGTAGGGGGCCTGGTAAGCTGTACACCTCTACAGCTGCCAGGTAGGGGCCTGGTAAGCTGTACACCTCTACAGCTGCCAGGTACAGCTGCCAGGTAGGGGCCTGGTAAGCTGTACACCTCTACAGCTGCCAGGTAGGGGGCCTGGTAAGCTGTACACCTCTACAGCTGCCAGGTACAGCTGCCAGGTAGGGGCCTGGTAAGCTGTACACCTCTACAGCTGCCAGGTAGGGGCCTGGTAAGCTGTACACCTATACAGCTGCCAGGTAGGGGGCCTGGTAAGCTGTACACCTCTACAGCTGCCAGGTAGGGGGCCTGGTAAGCTGTACACCTATACAGCTGCCAGGTAGGGGGCCTGGTAAGCTGTACACCTATACAGCTGCCAGGTAGGGGCCTGGTAAGCTGTACACCTCTACAGCTGCCAGGTAGGGGGCCTGGTAAGCTGTACACCTATACAGCTGCCAGGTAGGGGGCCTGGTAAGCTGTACACCTCTACAGCTGCCAGGTAGGGGCCTGGTAAGCTGTACACCTCTACAGCTGCCAGGTAGGGGCCTGGTAAGCTGTACACCTATACAGCTGCCAGGTAGGGGGCCTGGTAAGCTGTACACCTCTACAGCTGCCAGGTAGGGGGCCTGGTAAGCTGTACACCTCTACAGCTGCCAGGTAGGGGGCCTGGTAAGCTGTACACCTCTACAGCTGCCAGGTACAGCTGCCAGGTAGGGGGCCTGGTAAGCTGTACTCCTCTACAGCTGCCAGGTACAGCTGCCAGGTAGGGGCCTGGTAAGCTGTATACCTCTACAGCTGCAAGGTAGGGGCCTGGTAAGCTGTACACCTCTACAGCTGCCAGGTGGGGGCCTGGTAAGCTGTACACCTCTACAGCTGCCAGGTAGGGGGCCTGGTAAGCTGTACTCCTCTACAGCTGCCAGGTACAGCTGCCAGGTGGGGGGCCTGGTAAGCTGTATACCTCTACAGCTGCAAGGTAGGGGCCTGGTAAGCTGTACACCTCTACAGCTGCCAGGTAGGGGCCTGGTAAGCTGTACACCTCTACAGCTGCCAGGTACAGCTGCCAGGTGGGGGGCCTGGTAAGCTGTATACCTCTACAGCTGCCAGGTACAGCTGCCAGGTGGGGGCCTGGTAAGCTGTACACCTCTACAGCTGCCAGGTAGGGGGCCTGGTAAGCTGTACTCCTCTACAGCTGCCAGGTACAGCTGCCAGGTAGGGGCCTGGTAAGCTGTATACCTCTACAGCTGCCAGGTACAGCTGCCAGGTAGGGGGCCTGGTAAGCTGTACACCTCTACAGCTGCCAGGTGGGGGGCCTGGTAAGCTGTACACCTCTACAGCTGCCAGGTAGGGGGCCTGGTAAGCTGTACTCCTCTACAGCTGCCAGGTACAGCTGCCAGGTGGGGGGCCTGGTAAGCTGTATACCTCTACAGCTGCAAGGTAGGGGCCTGGTAAGCTGTACACCTCTACAGCTGCCAGGTAGGGGCCTGGTAAGCTGTACACCTCTACAGCTGCAAGGTAGGGGCCTGGTAAGCTGTACACCTCTACAGCTGCAAGGTAGGGGCCTGGTAAGCTGTACACCTCTACAGCTGCCAGGTAGGGGGCCTGGTAAGCTGTACTCCTCTACAGCTGCCAGGTACAGCTGCCAGGTAGGGGCCTGGTAAGCTGTATACCTCTACAGCTGCAAGGTAGGGGCCTGGTAAGCTGTACACCTCTACAGCTGCCAGGTGGGGGCCTGGTAAGCTGTACACCTCTACAGCTGCCAGGTAGGGGGCCTGGTAAGCTGTACACCTATACAGCTGCCAGGTAGGGGGCCTGGTAAGCTGTACTCCTCTACAGCTGCCAGGTAGGGGCCTGGTAAGCTGTACACCTCTACAGCTGCCAGGTAGGGGGCCTGGTAAGCTGTACACCTCTACAGCTGCCAGGTAGGGGGCCTGGTAAGCTGTACTCCTCTACAGCTGCCAGGTACAGCTGCCAGGTAGGGGGCCTGGTAAGCTGTACACCTCTACAGCTGCCAGGTACAGCTGCCAGGTAGGGGGCCTGGTAAGCTGTACACCTCTACAGCTGCCAGGTACAGCTGCCAGGTAGGGGCCTGGTAAGCTGTACACCTCTACAGCTGCCAGGTAGGGGCCTGGTAAGCTGTACACCTCTACAGCTGCCAGGTAGGGGGCCTGGTAAGCTGTACACCTCTACAGCTGCCAGGTAGGGGCCTGGTAAGCTGTACACCTCTACAGCTGCCAGGTAGGGGGCCTGGTAAGCTGTACACCTCTACAGCTGCCAGGTAGGGGCCTGGTAAGCTGTACACCTCTACAGCTGCCAGGTACAGCTGCCAGGTAGGGGGCCTGGTAAGCTGTACTCCTCTACAGCTGCCAGGTACAGCTGCCAGGTGGGGGCCTGGTAAGCTGTACTCCTCTACAGCTGCCAGGTAGGGGGCCTGGTAAGCTGTACACCTCTACAGCTGCCAGGTAGGGGCCTGGTAAGCTGTACACCTCTACAGCTGCCAGGTACAGCTGCCAGGTAGGGGGCCTGGTAAGCTGTACTCCTCTACAGCTGCCAGGTACAGCTGCCAGGTGGGGGCCTGGTAAGCTGTACTCCTCTACAGCTGCCAGGTAGGGGGCCTGGTAAGCTGTACACCTCTACAGCTGCCAGGTAGGGGGCCCGGTAAGCTGTACACCTCTACAGCTGCCAGGTAGGGGCCTGGTAAGCTGTACACCTCTACAGCTGCCAGGTGGGGGCCTGGTAAGCTGTACACCTCTACAGCTGCCAGGTAGGGGCCTGGTAAGCTGTACACCTCTACAGCTGCCAGGTACAGCTGCCAGGTGGGGGCCTGGTAAGCTGTACACCTCTACAGTTGCCAGGTAGGGGCCTGGTAAGCTGTACACCTCTACAGCTGCCAGGTACAGCTGCCAGGTAGGGGGCCTGGTAAGCTGTACACCTCTACAGCTGCCAGGTAGGGGCCTGGTAAGCTGTACACCTCTACAGCTGCCAGGTACAGCTGCCAGGTAGGGGGCCTGGTAAGGTGTACACCTCTACAGCTGCCAGGTAGGGGCCTGGTAAGCTGTACACCTCTACAGTTGCCAGGTAGGGGCCTGGTAAGCTGTACACCTCTACAGCTGCCAGGTACAGCTGCCAGGTAGGGGGCCTGGTAAGCTGTACACCTCTACAGCTGCCAGGTACAGCTGCCAGGTAGGGGCCTGGTAAGCTGTACACCTCTACAGCTGCCAGGTACAGCTGCCAGGTAGGGGCCTGGTAAGCTGTACACCTCTACAGCTGCCAGGTAGGGGGCCTGGTAAGCTGTACTCCTCTACAGCTGCCAGGTAGGGGGCCTGGTAAGCTGTACACCTCTACAGCTGCCAGGTAGGGGCCTGGTAAGCTGTACACCTCTACAGCTGCCAGGTAGGGGGCCTGGTAAGCTGTACTCCTCTACAGCTGCCAGGTAGGGGGCCTGGTAAGCTGTACACCTCTACAGCTGCCAGGTAGGGGGCCTCAAGTTCAAGTTCAAGTTTAACACTATTTATTGCCTCTTCATATCAAGACGATCGACCTTTGGCAACCCGAACGTGGTCAGCGTTCGTACAATTTTCTTGGTTTGTATGTCATTACTGATCAATAAAATAATACATATGTGAGTAGGGAAACATTATCTTCCTACTTATGAATAAGATAGACCTTATTTATCATGGTAAGCTGTACACCTCTACAGCTGCCAGGTAGGGGCCTGGTAAGCTGTTCACCTCTACAGCTGCCAGGTAGGGGGCCTGGTAAGCTGTTCACCTCTACAGCTGCCAGGTAGGGGGCCTGGTAAGCTGTACACCTCTACAGCTGCCAGGTAGGGGGCCTGGTAAGCTGTTCACCTCTACAGCTGCCAGGTAGGGGGCCTGGTAAGCTGTACACCTCTACAGCTGCCAGGTAGGGGCCTGGTAAGCTGTACACCTCTACAGCTGCCAGGTAGGGGGCCTGGTAAGCTGTATACCTCTACAGCTGCCAGGTACAGCTGCCAGGAAGGGGCCTGGTAAGCTGTACTCCTCTACAGTTGCCAGGTAGGGGCCTGGTAAGCTGTACACCTCTACAGCTGCCAGGTACAGCTGCCAGGAAGGGGCCTGGTAAGCTGTACTCCTCTACAGCTGCCAGGTGGGGGCCTGGTAAGCTGTACACCTCTACAGCTGCCAGGTACAGCTGCCAGGTAGGGGCCTGGTAAGCTGTACACCTCTACAGCTGCCAGGTAGGGGCCTGGTAAGCTGTACACCTCTACAGCTGCCAGGTAGGGGCCTGGTAAGCTGTACACCTCTACAGCTGCCAGGTAGGGGGCCTGGTAAGCTGTACTCCTCTACAGCTGCCAGGTACAGCTGCCAGGTAGGGGGCCTGGTAAGCTGTACACCTCTACAGCTGCCAGGTAGGGGGCCTGGTAAGCTGTACACCTCTACAGCTGCCAGGTAGGGGCCTGGTAAGCTGTACTCCTCTACAGCTGCCAGGTACAGCTGCCAGGTAGGGGCCTGGTAAGCTGTACACCTCTACAGCTGCCAGGTACAGCTGCCAGGTAGGGGGCCTGGTAAGCTGTACACCTCTACAGCTGCCAGGTAGGGGCAGCAGGCGTATTGTCCTGTAATGGCCGCCTCGTTATGGTGAGAGGCCGGACACTGAGAGCGGCTAGTGCCAGACATCACACGTGGGGCGCCGGCCGCATGTTAATACTCCTCACTACTGAAGGAGGCGCTGTGCCACCCTGCCGCATCTGCTGTGTCACTATGTAGAGTCTGGGAAGGCTCAAACAGCTAGAAGTATTGCATTACATAGACAACTAAATAGATGTCCTGTCCTTATCCAAGATAGGGACCTGCATCAAAGCTGTAGAATAGGTTGCTGGTGCTGGGTAAGTGCATCAACCCCAAAGTGTCTGCAATGCAGACAAGTTGCTACCAGAGCTGCATTCATACATTAAGATGGCAAAGGCCCATAGTGCATTAGTATCCATCATCACCATCAAAATATTTTGCTTAAATCTCTCCCAAACAATGAATCCTATTCAACGTAATCTAAAATTTCAAGTGGCCAATTGAGGGTCATGTGAGTGAGAAGTGATGGGATTGGTTCTCAGGTTGTTGATGCTAGAAGTGCTAGAAGTGCTTACTACCCAAGTACTACCCAGCTGGGGCCTGGTAAAGTACTGCAGCAGCAGTGAGGACCTACTCCTCTACTGCTAGTACTACATCCTACACATCACACACTACCAGTACTTCACCCACCACTACACATTACCCCCAAATGTTGTCTGCTTCTCATCATAGCGACCCCCAAAACGAGGCTGGTCTCCTTACGGCGCCGGCTGCTGGTTCCTGCCTGATTCTATTACCTCTGATGATTCCGCTCATGATTTACGTCCCCGACCAGCGACCAGAGACCAGGGACCAGCGAGGGGAAAGGAGCGGGAGGAGGAGTTGATGAAGCCTTCATCTCACACACCAGATGGTACAGTGTCTGATGCCTGGTGTATGGACTAGGGAGCTGTGGCGCCATCTTGTATTTGTCTCTGCAGCAGAGGAATGACTCAGGGAATCCCCTTCAGGATGACGTCACAGGTATGAGGTCCTAGCCTTGTTTTGTAAAACTTCTCCTAAGCCACTTTCTGCTTATTTTCCAGTTTAGTCCCCAATTTGGCTCATACATTTGTCTAAACTGGTACCACCAGGACCCTTACCTAGTTGTGGCAGGAGTCAGGTAGGCCTGGGTACCACCAGGACCCTTACCTAGTTGTCGCAGGAGTCTGTACAGGACTAGGTACCAGCAGGACCCTTACCTAGTTGTTGCAGGAGTCTGTACAGGACTAGGTACCACCAGGACCCTTACCTAGTTGTTGCAGGAGTCTGTACAGGACTAGGTACCACCAGGACCCTTACCTAGTTGTGGCAGGAGTCAGTACAGGACTAGGTACCACCAGGACCCCTACCTAGTTGTGGCAGGAGTCAGGTAGGCCTACCACCAGCTGTGGCACACTACTAGTACTTCTACAGAACCCGTTTTCACCGTCCGTGCGTGGACCATGTAAGGGTCATTGATTTTGTGTAGTGGGGCCATATCGGGCTGAGAGGTGGGAGGTGGGGTCTGGCGCCCGGTGAGAGGTCTATGGGGATTGAAATTGTGATTTGTACGTAATAGCCTATGGGGGCCTGCCAAACTGCAGGGGTGGGGGTGGGACTGAGGGGTGTGGAGAGGTCTCAGAGGCGGGATATTGAGTGACTTTACAAGGGGAGTTGTAGGCAGGGAGAGTTTTACACAGGGAGGGACTGAGAAAAGCAAGGATAGATGCCAGATGGGAGGGAGGGAGGGGAGGGAATTGCAAGAGGGGGGTAGGAAGGTAGAGCTGGTCAAAGAGGAAGGAGGGAAGGTAGAAAGAGAGTGAATCACTCGGCACCAGTCTGTAGCTACCAGCCATGTTCCCGGGGGACAAGATGGCTGCCTACATGGGGTAATCCGCTACATCGCTATAGGAACAGAGTGCAGCATCTCAGAACTCATACACAGACAGGGCCCACTCTCTGTAGGGGCAGGACAAGATGGCCGCCTACATGGGGTAATCCCCGACAGCGCTATAGGGAGACAGACGTCTCAGGATTCATGCACAGACAGGGCCCACTCTCTGTAAGGGCGGCTTTAACGTTTCACATGTTGACATTTGGGACTGAATCCCTAAATCAGGGACACAATGGACAGCCGTAGACTCATCATCTGCCGAGTCCCATCTTGACATCAAATATACACAACCGGGACGCTAACCTTATAAGTTGGCACAGCTAATTCCTAGAAGCTGTATAATGTTAAAAGTTTCTAGTTATCTATTTCTATGCCATTGCATAAAGAGAAAGAAAACTTTACAAATTGGAAGTTTCTAGTGTCACTATATTGATTTGTCTCCTTCCTAGAACTCCTGGTTATTGCCGCACCAAACCACAAAGTAACTCACCTCAGCAGATCTGCACAATAAGCCATTAACCCTAAGGAGGGCATCATGCGGAAGGCTTTATACTCAGGTATCATGACGCAGCACTGCCGCAGCAGCAAGTACCTAACTCACTAGTACTGCATACATCCAATATATACAGAACCAATAGGCTGATCCTATAAAGTCTGTTAGCAACTGGATACTTGGGACGCTTCTATAGCAACCTCTTTTTTTTAAATGCCATTGCATATTGAGAAAGAGATCTTTCCAAACATTTCAAATCTCAGTCTCAATCTCATTGCCTGCTTCTTGGAACTCCCGGTCGCTGACACAAAAATGTGACAGAAGTTAAGTAGTAATTCACTGCAGGAAAGGTCATTCACTCAGCATGATGCCTGAAAGAGCCTGTTACACTAGCGGCATCTGCTGCAAGGCACCTGCCGCAGATGTCGCCAGTGTAACAGGGTTGCTGCCTGCTGAAAACTTCCTGCACAACTTGCTGCAGTAAAAGCTGACAGTGTTAGCTTTCCTGCAGCAAGCTGTGCAGCAGATGCTGCAGAGTAGGTGCTGCCAGTGTAGCAGGCCATTAAGACTTCATGTTCACTGATCATGATGCGCCAAGGCAGCACCAGCAAGTAACTCACCGGTGCTGCATCCGTGCATCATGCCAACAAAAGCGCATTGTCTATTAAAGCCCTGTGCTGCCCTTACAGGGTTGTTGGTGAAAAGGCAAAAGTCTCACATGTACAGCAATGCTGTGGGTGTCCAGAGACGAGTCCCCCGGTCCATCCTGTCATTACGTCTCTATAGGGAGCTCGTCCAGCCACATTGTGGAGTGAACAGCTTGCTGTAGGATTCCAAATTGTGCTCCATTGTATTCTGAGGTAGCAATCTTTGTACTCCACAGAGCGGCACAGACTTTGATAACAGTGTAAAACATGGTTATAATGTTGAGGTTTCTGCAGAAGAGGCGGCTGTCCCTGTATAGTGTGGGGCTTGTGTGTCGGTGTGCTCAGCGAGTCTGACAAGGACTATCGCTAAATTTTCCACCATTTCTTTTGGATGTAGCACACAAAAATGTTGATTGTGATGAAATAAAGGCCTATATTAGTAAATACTCTCGGATGAATGGAGAAATATCCTAATCCTATTATACACTCCTGAAGGCTCGTACCAATGCAGTGTTGACGAGTTACTCTGCATTGGTGCATCATACCGACAAACAAACATAAAGCCTCCAGATGCCATAACGTCCTTAAAACCACACTGGCCCTATTTAAGGTCAGATTACCACTCTCCGCTCCACTCTGACTGCTGCTGGATGGGTAGCAAGAGTCAGCCTTCAAAGGGTTAACGGTGAGGAGACAACCGCTCGTCAACACATTGTGAGACGCTGAGTCATCAATTTTGTTACCTCAGCCTCATTACTTCAAGTAGTACCTGCTGCAATACCTGACACCCTCAGTCTATAGCCCTGACACCAGTTCTATAGCACACTGACACCACCCACTGTCTGAGTCCTACAACTCTGAGACTAAGTTCTTGATGCTGAGAGGAGCCCCTCGTGGTTCAATGCTAATATGACGTGCCAAGTGGCAGGTCGATAGGCAGGAGGAGGAGCACCGCGGGAGGACTGGGGAGGGGGGAGGAGTAGGACACCAAGGGGGGGCGGGGAGACAAGGAGGCAAGTGGGACATGGGAGACAAGTAGTGTTGTCTCAAGGAGACAGGCAGAGGGCCTGGGAGGGGCTGACAGGGGGGGAATAGGTTGGGGTAGGGCAGGGAAATATAGGGATAGGGCAGGGAGGAGAAGGTAAGGTGGGGGAGGGTTGGTAGGGTATTGCATGGCACTGGTAGGAAAGGGCAGGGGAAGCTTGGAGGGTGAGGCATGGTAGGGGGAGGCAGGGGAGAGAGTTGGGGTATGGAGGGGTGACAGTCCTGTGAGCAGTGAGGCAGGGTGGGGGAGGTAGGGGGAGGCAGGGGGGAGAGGTGGGGTATGGAGGGGTGACAGTCCTGAGGGTGCTGCTTGTTGTCTTAAGTAGATAGTGCAGACAGGGGCCCCCAGGGGGCACCACCAGCGGTATACGGCTTAGACATATCCCAGCATGGGGGCGGCCATATTGGATTTCGCATAGGGCTATGGGTAGTGCGTTATCACCCCCCAGAACAATGGCCACTTAAAGGGTATAGCAAACTGTACCTGCAACCCACCCCACATCTTGACCACCTCCCTATTGTCCTTGGTGTGGAGTGAGTAGGTTAGCCTGATTAGCCCTATCCTGATAAGGGATTACCCAGAATACTAGATGGACGTCGATGACAACTTGTCTCAGCGCTATAGGTGCGGGACGCACAGGGGACGCTCGTCTTACAGAGAAGTGTCAGAACTGAACACTTAAACAAAACACAATCCCCTGTACCATGTCCACAACGATAGACCAAGGGATATGTCCAAGGATGGCCAAGCAGCTGAATACATGACAGGTGCTGTAACCCCTTGGTGTATATAAGTGACACTACATGACACTACATGCCGGTCTCTACGGACATTAGTGTACTACGGGGTGTGATGCAGTGTTTCAGGTTAATCCCACTGGATGTCGCTGTCAGAGTCTATTTAAGGCACTTTACACCTCCACCCTGCCTCCCTGTCTCCCACTCTACCTTCCATCTTCCATACAAGACACCCTTCCCACCCTCCACCCCCATCCCTGTCTCCCACTCTACCTCCAAACCCTGCACCTACTTCCAGCAAGACACCCTCCCACCCTCCACCCACCGTCTCCCGTCCCTTTCTCCCAGAATGGAAGAACAACACGTAGCTCCCTGTGCGGCTGTTGTTGCAGAGACACAGGGGGAGGGGCGGCTTAGTTATACACAGCATTGGCAACTCCCGGTCTCAGCCACTCAGTGGTGTCGTAGGGCCTACTCCTCAGGCTCTAGCTGTCTCCTGTCTTACCGCAACCTTACTATCACCGTACCTTCACAATAAAGTGTTTTGTCTCAAAAGAGCGCCAGCTTGTATAAACTTGTCGAACTTTTCTTATGCACTACAAGACTTTGAAGAAATGCTTGTATGAGCGTCGGGGTAATAGCCCTGCTAAATCGAAGAGTGCCACGGCGTAGTATTGTGGGGATATATTTTACCCTTACAGGCCCAATGCTTATTGCCTTATCTGTGTGTGTGGGGGCTGGTATCACACCCTCTGTGTAACACAGGCTGTGCTGTATACAGACAGGGATGTACAGTACAGCAGTGCCTTATCTGTGTGTGTACTGGAGGCTGGTACCACACCCGCTATGTCACACAGGCTGTGCTGTATACAGACAGGGATGTACAGTACAGCAGTGCCTTATCTGTGTGTGCTGGAGGCTGGTATCACACCCTCTGTGTCACACACTCTCCAGCACACACAGATAAGGCACTGCTGTACTGTACATCCCTGTCTGTATACAGCACAGCCTGTGTGACATAGCGGGTGTGGTACCAGCCCCCACACACACAGATAAGGCACTGCTGTACTGTAGGCCACCAGGCCATCTCTACACAATACATTTAGGCATGATGCATCAATGCAGCTGTGGCAAATTACTTGTTAATGCTTTATTTATGGATCATGCCGACAAAGCGGCATGGACTCACTGAGCGGCCCCTACACTAAAGGGCTTACAAAACGTTATTCAGTTCAATGAGAAATGCATGAGTAGTATATGGAAATAGGATGAAGTGTGTAAGTAGTATATGTAATCAGTGTTTTGAATCAGGAACATGGTTTCCCACAAATTATCCCAGTCTGAATATTTACTATTGCTGAGGTGCAGTGTAATTCCTGATACTCATACTGTACATGGGGACAGCAATGGGTATACATACATACAGCCTGGTGCCCATCATGGGGGGGTGCCTGTATAATGTATGGGGCTGTTACATCAGCGTTTAGCACTGTCTAGTTATGTAAATAAGGCACCGGGGTGTCGGGTATGCAGGGTCACGGCACCCGAGTTATACCCACCCGGTAATAGGCCTCTCCCAGCGCCACCCGCGGGTAGTTGTCATGTACACCACCAGGGGGCATGACTGCAGTCTGGTACTGTTAGTAACAGTCCTCACCCAAGCTGGCAGCTGCTCAGTTGTTGACAGTGTGTGTATGGAGATTGTCTCAGCACGTCAGAGCCGCACACGAGAAGCCGCCCCCTCCTGCTCAGGTCAGTATGGTCAACTCAGATGTCAGATGTCACATACATCTCGGGAAGCAGACCCAAACTGTGATTGACAATTATCTTTTATTCGTACAAATTCTCACATTCTCCCACGGCATTGGTGGTTCTGTACAGGACCTGATACACCCTGATACCCTGTAGCATGCCGCACTAAGTGCTATATACCTGAGTACCACTAACATGCTGCAGAAGGTGGCCTATAGGGAGAAGTGTCAGTGCAGAAAGGGTACACCACTTTTGTACAAAGTTAATGATGACCCATTCTACCACTTCCGGCCTCAGATTGGTCGCCTCAGACGCAACACAACGACTGCCTCCCGCTACTCTCCACTCTCCCCCCACGCTCCCAGCACTAACACCGCCCCCGACAGTCTCCAACCAGAGGTTCCCCATCCACTGGTACAGATGGATGCCTATAGCCATAGTTCTGGTTCCAGATGCGTGGCCATGTCAGCAGGACTTAGCCGGGTACCAGACTCACACATACATTGATATGTCACCAGTACAGCTGTGTTCTGAGAGCAGAACCAATCTGCTACTTGTCATATTGAAAAGTATTGTTAGTAAGGGCTTCATTTACCTGCAGTGTCCAACTTGAAAACTGAAATACCTTGCCACACCTTAAAACGCTCTCTCCCCTTCACACCGGGAGCTCAGCTTGCTGCAGAGACATGAGAGTGAGAGTAAGGCGCTACTTGGAGAGTGACAGACTGCCCGTGGTAGAATGACCAGAATATTGGGCCCTAGGTGGACGAACATTCTGTTCTGACAAAGCTGACTCGGAAACATATCCACGAGCACGTGCAGGGGAGGGGGGGTTGCACATAGCCATATCAGCCATATCTATTTATGCTCTCTGAGACTGGGAGGAGGCTATAAGTTAATATAAGGATAGCCCATCTTTACATCTGTAGGGTTTAACAGTATACTCCCTCCATTTGTTGGCTGGCTACATTAATTTACATGCGTGCTATCATATATGTGGGACTATCAGAAAATAGCTCCATTATAGGGGTGGCCCTTACTAGGGAGTTGCCTGTTATATGTAAGTGGCTAATCCTTCCCCTACGTGAACACAAAGTGTGACACTCTCCAGCAGACACATAGCAGCAGGAATTCTGCTTGGAGAGTGCCAGACAGCACGATGAAAGATTGGTCAGAATATTGGGCCCTAACTGGATGAACGTCATTTCTATTCGGCTGAATCTCGGCGTGAAACATATCCATGAACACCAGGCTAGTGGCGTGGGGGAGGGGGGGGGGAGTCGGGTAGTTATACGGACGGGTAGCGGGGGGGGGGTAGTTGTACGTCTGACCTTCCTGAATATTGTATAGGGCTTTGTAAGGTTCCTCGTAGTAGTAGGAGGCAGGGGCCGAGCGATGGAGTCTGGGTGCAGGACGGCTAGTAACAATAGGGGAAAGATAAATATCAGAAGAAGATAAATCTTGCTACTTTAAAACTGTGCAGGTCTTCATGCATCATGCTGGCAACTGTTCAAAATGCTGCCTTTAAAGGCTTACGTACTTCCTAGATGGACACTCATGTTGACATCTACAACTCTCTAAGATGTCTCTGCGGCTGCTGGTTAGAAACATATTGGCTGAGTTTTGAAGCCCCAGGGAATAGCAATTCACAAGTGGGAGATTGACTTCCAGACCCAAGGTGATATTAGCATACACAGCTATACCGACTGATGCTGCGCCGTGGGGTGTGCGCTACTATTGCCAGAAAAGTACTATACATTTGGTCCAAATGCTGGTCCAAATTCTAGGTTGCTTTTGAGTCTTGTTGCCCTAAGCTTGGTAGCTGTGAGTTTGCAGGCGTCACTCAGCATGTTGGGCCACTTGGTGTAGACCCACCTGAGTGCTGGTGCCACAGGGTCTGCTGCCTTAATTGGTCATTCACAAATGTGGACAAACTAATTGTCAAAAACATAGTATATTACCTTTTCATAAGAGATAATGATGTATATATGCATAAATGAAGCTTATCTGAAGGTATGCATGGGGGTCACCACACGATGGTTTCACATAGTGTTGGACCGGCAAACAATGCAGTGTATCGGCGACGCTATAATAACATGTCTGAGAACTGGGACCACATAGAGGAATAAACAAAGTGAGAGGTAAATGCCGTTGTGTCCCAGCTCTTGGACGGCCCAGCTCCCATTCTAGAGTACAGTAACTAGGTACTATGTCACTGTGGGGGGCACAGGCACACGGGGAGGGGGGGGGGGGGCGCCTCTATACTGGTCTATGCTGGTCTGCCAGATCTCCATTCCCCTCCTACTCCTCTTCTCTCCCCCTTCCCACCCTCTCCCTCCCTTTCCGTCTCCCCTTTCCTCCCTATAGCTGCCCCGCGTGTGACTCGGGTGGCTGTTGGCAGGAGACACAGATCGCGGCACTAGTTGGTAATCAGCCCACCAGGTGGCAGTAGTTTTAGTAGTAGCGGGATGTGGCGCCGCGCCAATCCTGCCCCTCACAAATCCCGCCCTCACAAATTGGGCGAGACAGTTAGGGCCATGACAGGTCCGCGTCCCCCGGTGCCTCACAAGTGTCTGCCACTAGACGGCGCCGCGGGACGCCGGGAGGGGTGTAAGGGGCTGGTACTGTGTTAGCGGCAGGTGCAGCAGCCGGCTAACCCTCTAATGGCTGTAGAGTGGTTTAATCTGTAGGTGATGTTTGACTGCTGCCCTGGTGAGTAACTCACCACAGCATTATTAATGCCTTACTCACCTTGAGACATCATCCTTATAGGGTGGAGTCAGCAGAGAGTGGCTAGTACAGGACAGGGGGAGTTACACACTTCAGTCAGGCCCCGTGAGGAAATACTCCCTACGGTCCTTCCATAGATTGTCTTTTTTGCACTGATTTTATCAAAGCTTAATTTAGCATAAGGAAAATGGCAACTTTGAGTTAGATAAGATTCTGCATACTACCAGTAAAGCCCCACTTCATTGACCAACCCCAAACAGGCACAGATCTATGTAGGGGAAAAGCTGAGTGTGAGGGGCGGGACAAGATGGCCGCCCCCTGGGGCCGTGTGCTTACACCCCGTATATGCGTGGGTTACTAGATGGGGACAAGATGGCCGCCCCCTGAGGCCCCCTGGTAACACCCCGTATATGCGCGGGGTACTAGATCAATAAGATATGAAGTTTTATGAGACAAGGCTGCAGGTTTATGATGTCAGGCGGCCGGCTCATTGCCGTCTCTAACCGCCCCCGACACGGCTCCTGTAGTCCTCCCCCTCCCCCCCTCCCCCTAACTCCCCTACTCCTCCCTCACCCCCTCCATGTATTATGCAGCACCCCACCCAGCTGGTACCACGCCCTAACCCTGTGAGGAAGGCATCATCCTGAGGCCTGATGCACATACATGTACACAGTGGCATTGTATTAGTGCATCATGCTGACACTGCAAGAGTTAGCCAAAACTTATAAGTTCAGAAAATCTGCCAGGGCTGCATTTCTGCATCTTGCAGACACAAAAGGCATAGCATTATGTTACCCTTACAGGGTCATACAGGGAGGGGTAGGCAGGACAGGGGGGGGCAGGACAGGGGGGGGGTGTAAGACACTGGGGCAGGGTTAAGGACACCTGACTCCTGTCAGAAAGGATCACCCCAGCCTCCCCTGCCTCCCCAGCCTCCCCACCACTCACACTACATTTCCTTCCACTCCCGTCTGCTCCCCATTTCCATGTTCGCATCCCCTTCCTCTTGTCCTCCCATCTGCCCCTTCCGCATCTCTTCCGCTTGCTTTTATCTTCCCTCCTCACTTCATGTTTTACACTGCCATCCCTTGGTCTCTCCCCCTGTCCTTCCGTCCCTGCACGTCCCCGGTGTAACACCAGCCTCCTTTAACAGTTGGCAGCTGGATGGTGTGAGACTGCCCCAACCTCAGCCCCAACCTCAGCCCCAACCTCAGCCCCAACCTCAGCCCCAACCTCAGCCCCAACCTCAGCCCCAACCTCAGCCCCAACCTGAACCAAATATCTCTATTTACAAGAAATGCTGTGTCATGGTAGAAGGCATCCAGCAGTCATGTTTAGCAGGTGACGTGATATGGAATGGCCAATCAGCAGCCGGCTCACCAGCTCTCTGTACTTGTCTCAAAGCCAGGATATCTTTTTTTCTAGTGATGTAACGCTGTAATGGTTCTCAGTTCTAAGAATCACATCACACTTTAGTCATAATGCTCTCACCCCCTTTTTATAGTCCATGACATAAAGCATTTCTGCAGTTAAAATTAGCACTCAATAAGCTCAATAACAAAGGCAACTGTACCAATTTGCTGACGCAGAACTTTTCCTTGCCAAATATACAACTGGTGGCACGAGGCATGAATTCAGCCCTGCTGAGTAATTCGCCAGTGGTGCATCATCTCAGCATGATGCACCAATGCATCACGGGGGAGCAACAAGTTGGTGAATCATGATATTTAATTACTACATAAGCATTGAGGCATAATGCAGTCCTTAAGGGATTCGGCCTCAACCAGAAACTGTTAGAGGCTGTTAGAGGCTGTTAGAAGCTGTTAGAGGCTGTTAGAAGCTGTTAGAGGCTGTTAGAGGCTGTTAGAGGCTGTTAGAGGCTGTTAGAGGCTGTTAGAGGCTGTTAGAGGCTGTTAGAGGCTGTTAGAAGCTGTTAGATGCTGTTAGAAGCTGTTAGAGGCTGTTAGAAGCTGTTAGAAGCTGTTAGAAGCTGTTAGAAGCTGTTAGAGGCTGTTAGAGGCTGTTAGAGGCTGTTAGAGGCTGTTAGAGGCTGTTAGAAGCTGTTAGAAGCTGTTAGAGGCTGTTAGAGGCTGTTAGAGGCTGTTAGAGGCTGTTAGAGGCTGTTAGAGGCTGTTAGAGGCTGTTAGAAGCTGTTAGAGGCTGTTAGAGGCTGTTAGAAGCTGTTAGAAGCTGTTAGAAGCTGTAAGAGGCTGTTAGAAGCTGTTAGAGGCTGTTAGAGGCTGTTAGAGGCTGTTAGAGGCTGTTAGAGGCTGTTAGAAGCTGTTAGAAGCTGTTAGAGGCTGTTAGAGGCTGTTAGAGGCTGTTAGAGGCTGTTAGAGGCTGTTAGAAGCTGTTAGAAGCTGTTAGAGGCTGTTAGAGGCTGTTAGAGGCTGTTAGAGGCTGTTAGAAGCTGTTAGAAGCTGTTAGAGGCTGTTAGAAGCTGTTAGAAGCTGTTAGAGGCTGTTAGAAGCTGTTAGAAGCTGTTAGAGGCTGTTAGAGGCTGTTAGAAGCTGTTAGAGGCTGTTAGAGGCTGTTAGAAGCTGTTAGAGGCTGTTAGAAGCTGTTAGAGGCTGTTAGAAGCTGTTAGAGGCTGTTAGAAGCTGTTAGAAGCTGTTAGAAGCTGTTAGAGGCTGTTAGAGGCTGTTAGAAGCTGTTAGAGGCTGTTAGAAGCTGTTAGAGGCTGTTAGAGGCTGTTAGAAGCTGTTAGACTAATTCTGCAGTAAAACTCCAATCAGCACATGAGGCCCACAGTTAGTAGGGTCCTTAAGGACTGCGGCTCCTGTAGGACAAAGGCGTTCTGCACCCAGGACGTAAAAACCCGTCTGTGCTGCCTGAATTTACGACCACAGCTTGCGTAGGGCGGCAAGCAGGGCAGTAAAAAGGGCCATGGTCCTTTCTTTTTATGCCCTTTCGCTAATGGAATAAGACGTTATGTTGTGTTATGTCTTTGGCATGCGGCCATCTACTCATAAGATTATCTCGATAAATCTGGTGTTAACGACGGCATGTCGGCGTTAGGCGAAGTACGGAAGTCTACCAAGCCGAACATGTGGTACAGCGTAATAAGATGGTTAGATTGTATATTGACAAATATCTCCAGGTTAAGAGCTCAATTAAGAACACCATTCCATGAGTCATCCAGAGGCTGTAAGCAGGTGTTTATTCCACCAGAGCGGATCAGAATAACAGTTAATTTGAGCGGATTGCTTCAGGGGCAATATGACAGTTCTGGATTATCCTCGATCCAACATTCAGCAATGATCGGTCTGGGGGAACCAAGGCTTTAAACACCCACCTGCACCATTTAAGGTCAGAGTACCAGTCTCCACTCCACTCTGACTTTTGCTGGACAGGTAGCAAATATAAGGCCTTTGAACTAATAACCTAGTGAGGAATAGGTTTAAATGCATTTACAGATTAGAGCTTTTCTAATCTATCCACGTAATGCCAAGGGTTTAATTAGGGTGGAGCATTATTTTACAAGTTCTAATTGCAAGCTTACTTAGCACCCATCACATGTGTAAGGCAGTTACGAAGGCATTTGATACAGAAATAGGGGTCTGGTATGCAGCCTTATGAAGGTCCTATAGCACAATAAGTTATACCTTTAGGTAACACTGCTTGTGGATAGAACAGCTACAGCAGTGATGAATACTGCTCTCCCTAGCTGAGTCTGTGTGTCCTGTTGTCTTGTTGGCCTCACCAACAGCTGGTGTGACCCTCCTCTCCTCCCGCCCCGTTCTACAACAGCCACCACTCCCTGTAGACAAGAGGCAGTGGTTGAGGAGCTCCTCATGAGTTGCTCTCAGTGAGTCCTCCTCAGTGAGTGGGTGAACAATAACCGGCTCTCTGCGACCCCCAGGACAAGACGCCCACCTGGTATACGAGAGACTGAGCCTCTCTGAGACCCGGTAGGATCGGGGGGGGGTGTAGGACAAGACACCACCTGGTGGTGCTTTATAAGGAGAGACTGAGCCTCTCTGAGACCTGGTAGGATGGGGGGGGGGTGTAGGACAAGACACCACCTGGTGGTGCTTTATAAGGAGGGACTGGGCCTCTCTGAGACCCGGTAGGATCGGGGGGGAGGGTGTAGGACAAGACCCCACCTGGTATACGAGAGACTGACCCTCTCTGAGACCCGGTAGGATCGGGGGGGGGGGGGGTGTAGGACAAGACACCACCTGGTGGTGCTTTATAAGGAGGGACTGGGCCTCTCTGAGACCCGGTAGGATCGGGGGGGAGGGTGTAGGACAAGACACCACCTGGTGGTGCTTTATAAGGAGGGACTGGGCCTCTCTGAGACCCGGTAGGATAGGGGGGGTGTAGGACAAGACGCCCACCTGGTGGTGCTTTATAAGGAGAGACTGCTCCTCTCTGAGACCCGGTAGGATCGGGGGGGTGTAGGACAAGACCCCACCTGGTGCTGCTTTATAAGGAGAGACTGAGCCTCTCTGGGACCCGGTAGGATGGGGGGGGTGTAGGACAAGACCCCACCTGGTGGTGCTTTATAAGGAGAGACTGCTCCTCTCTGAGACCCGGTAGGATCGGGGGGGGGGTGTAGGACAAGACACCACCTGGTGGTGCTTTATAAGGAGAGACTGGGCCTCTCTGAGACCCGGTAGGATCGGGGGGGAGGGTGTAGGACAAGACCCCACCTGGTCCTGCTTTATAATGAGAGACCCCGGAAGGCTAGGTGGGTGTTCCTCTACTAGTTATGAGGTGGGTTCTTTAGGACAATGTAACTCCAGTTTGTAACATCAAATACCAGTGATAAGACAACACTAGGCCTCCATTCATTGGTCCCCCCCTGGACTGGGATAAGCACAAGAACAACATCCGCGATGAGAGGAGACTAGAAGCTCCATCGCATGTATTTGGTGCTGTAAAACCTTGCCTAAAGGCCACGGCTAGTACGCAAGTCTGATGGCCAGTGCAGCTTATAGGGTCAGAACAAGTCGAGGTGCGGCGTATATGCACTTATCAGGATCAGAACCACTGTGCGGCTTATATGATTTAGAGGTGTGGCTAATACATGGGTTAGGCTTATAGGTTTTCTGTCAGTATACACTCCCTGTCTGAGCTGTTAAAATGCGGTAAATTGGCACAAAATGGCGGCTGCATCAGTAAGACCCTGAGGTGCCCAACCGGCCGCTGTACATCCCATAATGACATCCACTCATCTAGATATCAGCACGGAGAGTGAGCGCCCCAGCTGCCTGCCTCTCCCAGCAGAGGCTTAGACAGTGCTTACAGCTAAGTACCGGGTTAGGTAGAGCGCCCCGCGGAGGGAACCTGGTGATAGGACAAGCCCCCTGGTGGTCAATCATGGTACTAGACTTCTTACCCTAAGCCGTCTGGTAGGAGGGAGGGGTACAACTCCTGGGTTAAAACCTTTGTGTAACAGGATTGTATTTCAATGCACTAAGTACTACGCTCCTCTGTCAGCATGATGCATGAATGCATTGGTGCATCATGATAAATTCACGAACATAGGGCCTTATGGGGTTAAATTCAGACGGTTGAGGGAATTCAAAGCCCCACAATGACAGATTGTTGGTATAAAATCCAGTCATGATGCATCGATGCAGCAGCATCACTGACAGTAATATGACACCTCTGCAGATATACAAAGTCAACCCGTCACGGCTCCATGTGCTGTCCACACCCTGTGTGAAGCTGCGGCAGCACGGAGGGGGGGGGGTGAGGGGGGGAGCGGGAGGTGTTTAGTATGAGTCCTGCACTGATACATGACCACTGTCCTGTAGGTACTGCTGCCACTTTGTAGAGTCCCATTGGACGTCAATATAACTATTACAGCTTGTATTGAGCAGCCTATACAGCCCCCATGTCCATCTAGATGTCCTGATGATGGTTACAACTGGTTACAAGACCAGCCTATACAGCCCCCATGTCTATCTAGATGTCCTGATGGTGGGTACAACTGGTTACAACAACAGTCAATACCTGATAACTACTGACCTATGTCCTGTACACAGTCACACAGCTGGGTACAAGACCAGTCAATACCTGATAACTACTGACCTATGTCCTGTACACAGCCAGACAGCTGGTTACAGTCAATACCTGATAACTACTGACCAATGTCCTGGTACAGTCAGACAGCTGGTTACCAGTCAATACCTGATAACTACTGACCCATGTCCTGGTACAGCCATACAGCTGGTTACCAGTCAATACCTGATAACTACTGACCCATGTCCTGGTACAGTCATACAGCTGGTTACCAGTCAATACCTGATAACTACTGACCAATGTCCTGATACACAGTCAGACAGCTGGTTACCAGTCAATACCTGATAACTACTGACCAATGTCCTGGTACAGTCAGACAGCTGGTTACCAGTCAATACCTGATAACTACTGACCCATGTCCTGGTACAGCCATACAGCTGGTTACCAGTCAATACCTGATAACTACTGACCTATGTCCTGTACACAGCCAGACAGCTGGTTACCAGTCAATACCTGATAACTACTGACCCATGTCCTGGTACAGCCATACAGCTGATTACCAGTCAATACCTGATAACTGACCGACTTATGTCCTGTTACACAAGTCATACAGGCACAGTCAAATCATGAGTCTGCAAACTGTGCCTCACCCTCTCAGGTTGGCATCATGTCTGAATGTCCCTCTGTTGAGACAACATGTCATAGATTGTATCATGATAGCAAACTATCTTAGTCCATTTAGTCATGACATCATGCCCTTCTTGTCATGATGCATGAATGCAGCAGAAGTATGCAACTCGTCGGTCATCAGTCAGACCCTGCTGGGGCGCTACACTTTATATAGGTGGCTATGTATCATGAAGAGTCCTTGAGGCACCAGTCTGTCCTTACAGGGTTAGCACCGCTTCTAACCGGGTTCCGGCACATGACAAGAAACCTCCTCCTCTGTGACAAACACCGCTGTGTGCAGCAAAACTGATAACAGAATCAAAATGTAGAAAATACAGAATTGTGTCGTCTCGTTAAATGATCGATTCTGAGGCAATCTTTGTGTCTTCAAGAAAGATGCCTTTCTGGCTTCTTTGAACTTCTTGTCTCAAAAAAAAAGAGGGGCGGGCAAGAATCAAGATGTAGAAAATAGAGATTTGTGTCATCTTGTTAAATACTCAATTCTAAGGCCTTCTAAGGCTGCCTTTGGGGCTTCAAAGAAGATGTCGTTCAGGCTACTTTGAACTTTTCATATCAGCAAATAGAGACGCGGGTTGGTTGTTGGGATGAAGTGAGGCTGTGATCATGTAGAGGCAGTAAGTGGTAGGTGGTGGGGGGGGGGGGGGGTGGGAGGAGGGGGGGTAGGTAGGTGGTGGTAGGTTGTGAGACTTCTATATCAGCCTACTTGATATGACATACCCTTGATGCACATTTACAAGGCACCCTGTAACCTTAAACCCAGTCAGCCACCCTCACCCCGCTCACCATAGGGTTAACCCTTTAAGGAAAAATTCATCAATGCATCATGCCTTTAGTTGACTATACTGACCTTATCACGTTGAGTCACACCGGAAGGGTCGGCAATGGCATGGTACACAAATGCAGCACTATCAAGTTACTTGCTGAGGCTGCATCGGTGCATCATGACAACAAATATCATCTTTGAGCGACATATTGCCCTGAAAGAGTTAAACAGGACCAGGTCTCAGATAAAACCCTCAAGTCGCCCGTACGGAGCTTCAGGCTCTTAGAAAATATCCGTCCTGTGTGTAAAGTCGTTTTTGAAATGGCGGAGGAAATTAAGCTTTAAATCAAATTCTAAGAACTTTGAAAGGCATTTTAGGCATTCATTTCTTGCAGAAATTTCATTTCTTGCGGAAATAAATGCTCTGTGAAAATAGTTGAAGCTAACTTCTGAATGAAGAAGATGTCCTGTGCCGATAGCGGGTGTCGATTTGGAATTTGAATCTTGCTTCGTCTGTGGAAATAAAGAGATATTCAGAAAACTTCTCCAAAACAATCCAACAAACACAATGTGTAGACTGTGAGTGGAGCCTCCTCTAATGGCGCTATAGCATGCAGCAGTAATCAGGCCGTGAGACTGCAGCTCTAACTGTTGAGGACACGCTGACGTCACACTGCACAACAAGTTCTCAGACACTGAGAAAAGGCCAAAAAACAAATAAGAGCAGGGAATTACTCCCATTAAAAATTTGCAAATTATATTTTAGACAGTTCACAAGCAATTTACATAAATGTCTTTAGTGTATTGTACTGCACACACACACATTTCAGTGCAGATGTTTAGATTGCAGACTAGGGACAGCAGCTCTGGCCGGCCGGTGTGGTGGTGGGACCCGTGGTAGGAGACGGTAGAGGTGGTAGGGGACGGTAGCGTGTGGCCGGTGGAGGAGATGGCGTGTGGACATGAAGTTAGTTTGCTGTTTAACCATTTACAGACGGCTTGATATGCCTCGTTAGTAGCATCTAGAGTAACTCAACATTACTGCGCTTTGTGCATCATGCCACCCTATGGGTTGATACACTCCTGAAGGGTCAGCATGATGCACCAATGCAGCACTGGCCAGGTACCTACCAGTGCTGTGTTGTCATGGTAACGTATAACTTAGAAGTCTGCAGGCATCATGCCTCCATTCAGGGTTATGCTGAGGCTTATTTGGGACGGGGCGGTTTGGCCGTGCATGATCTAGCCGCCATAGCGGTACTTTGTTATCTCATTTACCCAGCGTATGGAGGCCGGGAAGTTAGCGGGAACATGGAAGGGGACGGGTTGCATTGGTGAAAAAATATAAATATAGAATAGAACAGATACTAATCTAAAAGTTACATGCAAAGGAGGTAGGGTTGAAAAAAGGGCTAGAGTGATTGGGGTATAAAATGATTAATTGGTTTATAGTCTTTAATAGCAGCATTTTACGCTAATGTCTTTTGAAACCATTGCATTTAAAGTAGTCATGGAGGACTAACTAACAACACCAAGAGGAAACAACACCGCAGAATTTAAATCAACTCAGTTTACAGAAATATTCATAGATGTATAGTCAGTTGTCCCTTTGTAAGGCTGGGAGACTCCATTCTACAGTTGGATGAATCTACCTCAGGAACATGACAGACCCCACCCAGTTGTCTGCTACCCTGTACTGAGGTGGTCCCTGTCCCGTCCCGATGCCGCTCGTTGTACCGCGGTGTCGGTTACAATCCATACCTTGTCTCTGATCCCGTCCATCCTGAAAATTAAATCCTGCCCCGACAAAGAGCCTCATTGTCACGGTGTCTTTTATCTGTAGCAGGCGGGCGGCGGCTCACCACTCGGCTCCCGCTGAGTGATATATCGATAAGCCACAAGACAATGCTGCACCGTGTGTGGGAACATGGGACGGCTGGACTGTGGGGCAGGGCCTGTAAACACCCACCCTATAGGGTGTAGTGGTATGAATCATCAACCAACCGGTCCTTTATCCGGTACCAGATCAAGCAATGACGCACACATGAGGCATCACACTACCCGGGAATTCATGCCTGTTATTGGGCTGTGATTGGTGATTGGATGTCATTGGGCAGTGATTGGGCCTGTTCTGTAAGGCCTGTTGTGATTGGATGTACAGGTTGTAGAATATAGACTGGATGCAATAGTGGCCAGCAATTGTTTTAGCCTCTCAAAGAATGCATCAATTAATATGCTAAAATGGCCGTCAGAAGGGGCAAGTGACAAGGGGCAAGTAAGAATACTAATATAAAGAAGTTCTGAGGAAGCACCGACTACACATTAGATTCTGGCCCCATAAATAAGCCATGCCCAAAAGGCCCACCTATGTACAAGCCCACTGCTGCTGCCTAGTGGCCGTGTGACAGGGTAGTCCCCACTATGGCAGCGTTTTAATCTGTCGTCTCCTGCGTGGCCCTCCACCCGCCAAAACAAGCCCTACCCGACAACAATTGCCAACCAATTCAATCCAGCCCGGCCGGATAATTTGTCGGCCGCCCCGAGGGGACACCCAGAGACCCCTGGTGGGAACGCCGAGCACCAAACCTTCACTCGGCTAAAATAAGATAAATTCCCTCACGATAGACCTGGTCACCCGACGGGGGGTCAAGGAGGGGGGTCTGTCGCTGTCAGCCCCCGCTGTCAGCCCCGCCTACACTAGACGTGAGGGAGTGCTGGAATATAGAACTGCAGGAAATATGACAGGCTATTATCTCTATGAAGATTTGAAATGAAGTGAAAAACGCAAATTGATTTGATGCTTTCAAGGCCTCTGCTGGCTTTTGTAAGAAATGTTAGTTTCATATTGCCTTCTATTCCCGTCAAAGGAGGCAATCTTGCCGCTCACCTCAAGCAGCGCCTTATGTTAACCGTCATACAAGCCTGCTTAGCCATACAGGCTACCATCTTGGAATTAATAACCGCCGCCTTCTTACCCCACTACAGAACTGTGGGTATTAATAAGTATTATAGGATTTATTACCACGCGTTTGTTAGTTACCTTAATCACCAACCCATTGTTCGGGGGGGGGGGGGGGGGAGGGGCGTTAGATACCTTGATTGCACTTGACCCTGTAGAGGGCTGTATTTTTGTTGTCTTCACATACTTACAGTTGGGTGCCTAGACTACCGTAAAACCTGGGTCAGAAGCCGTATTGTATTTGGCATATTTATTTGCTACAAGCCAAATTCTAACCCCAAAACTCCCATTTGGCTTTGTATGGTGATGTTTCAAGTGTGATGTGCATAAGTTTCAAACACTTTTATTATAAGCCATATTCTTCCTCTCAAACTCACATTCGGTTTATAACCAAGGTAGGCTTATAACCAAGGTCGGCTTATAACCCAGGTTTTACGGTAGCTTGGTGCGGCTCAGTCAGTGAGTGGTCAGGGAGGCATCCATCATACATCTACCGACTGGTACAGGAGTCTGATGAAGCCGGGCCCCCGCGCCTCCCGCTGCATCACCCACTGACAGCCCCCACCCGGTGGGCAGGATCCCTGCGCCTTATTTGGGTCTCAGACCTTACCTTATTTGGGGCTCAGACCTGGTCGTATTTCCCACAGCCCTGCCCCAAATAACACACTTAGATTAGCTTCCTGATAGCTCTGTGGTCTCAGGACTCTCTGGTGGTAACCCTGTAAGGGTAGCATGGTGCTTTAATGTAACACTTTAAATGTAGCATCATGCTTTAATAGGCATGTCCTTTGTTGTCATGATGAATGAATGCAGCCCTGGTGAGTAACTCACCATGGCTCCATTCATGCCTCTTAATTTGTCTGGTCTTACTCATTATTTGTCTGAGACCCTGTATTTCTTTCCATAACCAGTCAGCAGCTTGAACAGCAAATTGAGGCCCTTTGTTCCCCAAGGTTGTAGGCTACTGTGTGTGTGTGTGGAGAGAGGGGGGGGGGTGGGAGTCCAGGGGCAGTGTAAAAACAGTGCATGATTGGCTGGGTGGAAATTTGTAAATTTTGTTCAAATTGGCTGCAAGATGGCACTATTCCCGACCGGTTTCCGATTACCGCGATCCCGCTAGGACTGCCCTATTAACTTGTAATGATTTCCTCCGGGAAATGGACCAGAATTGGCAGCTGCCGGAGTGTGGGTGACCAGGTAGGACCTGTGTGAGTTACTGCTGGGTTAAGTGCTGGATCCAGCATTTTGAAAAGTTGGAGGGGAGAGCGCTATCGTAGAAATCTTTCCTTCACAACTTTTCTGAACAATTTAACATACATAGATGATACTTTGCCTATTTTTGCAGGAATTCCTTTGGCTAAATTTTTAGTTTCAAAGTATGTTAATTTCACAAAGAGAAAATTGACCTACAATTTCCTACTTATTTGTTATGAAGGAGTAGCTACTCCTGAACATGAAAAAAATGTAGATTTCTCTCTTAAACCGCCGTCCCTTCTAAACCGGCTTCTGGTGCATGCTGCCCCGGTACCGGAGGCAGTGTTTGGTCTCCAAGTGTGGGTGGTATTAGCATTTAGATGCCCTCTGGTGTCGGCCGGCTCTTACTGGTAGCTATATATATACACCCTGGAGATCCGCTCCTGGGACGGCTTTCTCTCAGGTTCTCACACCGCTTCATGGGCTCCTGCCTAACAATAGCCCTATTCCCATTTACAGTCGGCCTTCACTTCCTTGACTTTTGAAAATGAGAGAAATAACGTCTTAGGAAGCTAATTATCCGAAGAAAACCGAAAGATAATGGAACATATAAAGCCACTTGCCAGGCTTCTGTCTGAGGAAGTGAGGTATTCTAGGTAGTAAATGATTGAGAGTCGACTATCAAATCTGCTATCACCCATAGTCTGGTTATCTCGCTGTGATAAGAGACGCCACGTAGGGTGCTGTGCTGCGGGCAACCCTCATTGACACACTGCCTCCCGACACGTCCCACTGACCAGGCAGTGTGTTGTGTGTGTGAGGCCTCCCGACACACTGACAGGCAGTGTGCTGTGTGTGACCGAGGCCTCCCGACACACTGACAGGCAGTGTGCTGCGTGTGACCGAGGCCTCCCGACACACTGACAGGCAGTGTGCTGTGTGTGACCGAGGCCTCCCGACACGTCCCACTGACCAGGCAGTGTGCTGTGTGTGACCGAGGTCTCCCGACACACTGACCGGGCAGTGTGCTGTGTGTGACCGAGGCCTCCCGACACACTGACAGGCAGTGTGCTGTGTGTGACCGAGGCCTCCCGACACGTCCCACTGACCAGGCAGTGTGCTGTGTGTGACCGAGGTCTCCCGACACATGTCACTGACCATGCAGTGTGCTGTGTGTGACCGAGGCCTCCTGACACGTCCCACTGACCGGGCAGTGTGCTGTGTGTGACCGAGGCCTCCCGACACACTGACAGGCAGTGTGCTGTGTGTGACCGAGGCCCCCCGACACGTCCCACTGACCATGCAGTGTGCTGTGTGTGACCGAGGCCTCCCGACACGTCCCACTGACCGGGCAGTGTGCTGTGTGTGACCGAGGTCTCCCGACACACTGACCGGGCAGTGTGCTGTGTGTGACCGAGGTCTCCCGACACACTGACCGGGCAGTGTGCTGTGTGTGACCGAGGCCTCCCGACACACTGACAGGCAGTGTGCTGTGTGTGACCGAGGCCTCCCGACACGTCCCACTGACCAGGCAGTGTGCTGTGTGTGACCGAGGTCTCCCGACACATGTCACTGACCATGCAGTGTGCTGTGTGTGACCGAGGCCTCCTGACACGTCCCACTGACCGGGCAGTGTGCTGTGTGTGACCGAGGCCTCCCGACACACTGACAGGCAGTGTGCTGTGTGTGACCGAGGCCCCCCGACACGTCCCACTGACCATGCAGTGTGCTGTGTGTGACCGAGGCCTCCCGACACACTGACAGGCAGTGTGCTGTGTGTGACCGAGGCCTCCCGACACACTGACAGGCAGTGTGCTGTGTGTGACCGAGGCCTCCCGACACACTGACAGGCAGTGTGCTGTGTGTGACCGAGGCCTCCCGACAGGCCCACTGACCAGGCAGTGTGCTGTTGGTGACCGAGGCTCCCCTTAATTAATGCAGGCAACAGCACAAAGGCCTTTCTTGCCATCCATGAACCGCGCTTTAAGGAAATGAAGAAACTGAAAACAGGACTGCAACTTTCTGATTACCCCCTGCAGGTATGCAGCATGTAGCGTGTAGTTTAAAAGAAGACGGAAGACGGATGTCTCCCCGCGATGCAGCCTTGAAGTGGGAGTGTATCGTGACTGGTCCTGATAACCAGCGTATGCCGTGACCGGGTTCCCCCCCCCTCACAACACGGCTACACCAGCTATCTACACGCCACTCTTCTAATGAGCCTGAAGTAGATTAAATACCAGCTAACTGAGGCTGCAGTCCTGCTGTAGATGATGGGTTGCCGTAGGCGCGTGTTACAGTGTAGAGTTTCAAGCGTGTACTGCGGCTGAGGTCAGGCTGGCTGGTATAAGAATGTGAGTGCTGTACATAATAGCGACTTACATAATCTGGCGGGGTCAGTGCGTCCCGGCTAGGTTTCAGTTAAGGCTGCTTGCACCTTACCAAGGGAGACTCCACACTTGTTGTTACCAGGCCTGTTTACTATGTCCTCGTTTTTTTCTGATCCATCCAACAAGGTTAGGCCTGATCCGAAATCGTTGTTTTTAACACATTCAATTAGTTCCCTATCACCAGTGCTCTTGATGTAATCCTTACAATCCGCATTCTGGCTGAACTTTGCCATTTGGAGCTCCTCCAGGGTTGTGTAGGCCAAGTCTTTATCCCATTTGTCATCATTCGGCAGGTCAGCAATCAGTCTCTTGGCTTCATATGGGCAGGTAGAGATCAGGACACTTCTGGCTAGGTCTTTTTTCTTGTGGAATAAGGCTTTTTTATGGCTAAATCCTTGTTCGACACTTAGGTACTGGTAACCATCATGGATGAGGGTCACTGGGTACATATTGCTCAGTAGACTATGCCTGCTTTGAAAACAGACACTATTATCACTCCATATGGTTTTGGCATCAGCCAGTTTGAGCCCTTCTGGTAGGCTATCCAATGAGTTGTAATCATATGCTCTGCCATTGAGCACCATTCCTTTCCCTTTGACTTTGGCATTTTGATTCTGAGATTTGGCATGGGCTACAGCCACCTTAACATCACAAACCTTGTCCTGTTCAAGCGGAGTCATGTCGTCGCTAATAGCAAGGTTTGACCATTTTGGCATCGTGGGTAGCTTGGAAATATTGGTATATATCTGAACTTTGGCCGCAGACGATTTAAATGTTATTTTAATGGTCCAGGTCTTTTGCTGTCCTGGTCTACCCATACGGTGTGCATCTAGCACATCATTTTGACAGGTTAGGGTGGTACCCATATCACTCCATAGGGTATCAAGTGCTATTTTTAGATCAGGGAAATCTACCTCACTTAACCCTCTCATAATTATGTTGGGTCTGCGTTTGTCTAGTTCATCCTTCTCTCTCAATACACCCTGGTGTTGAATGATGTCAGAATTGGTATTGACTTTTGCCTCAACTATAGTTAGCCTATCACCATAGCCATCGTTACTTCCTCCTTCAATGGCCTCTAGTCTAGTTTTAAGAGACGTTATGGTTGCTTCTTGGGCTATCAATTTGGTAGCTTGGGCTTCAATCAACTGCTTATGATTATCAACCTCGGTGAACAATGTTTTGATGTTAGTTACATTGTCGTTGGTCACTTTGACCATGTTGTTGGTGTTGGAGACTAAGGCATTTATACCGTCGGTCATGCTATTTAATTTTATAAGTAATGACCCTTCAAGTTCCTTGATAGATTTTGCCCCTATGGGTTCGATGGGACGATCATCATCAACACTTGCCTTTTGGGTTGCTATATCCAGTTTGGATAGGATCTGAAGAGGTGAAGTTGGGAGCAGCAGTTTTCCAAGGCCGAACATGTTGGTAAGCTTGGCGGTAATGGATCCAGGTGTAGTAGGCTGACTGGCTGTAGGGGGTGGTAGGACAAAGGAATCCTCTGTATTGTCGCCCATGTTGAGCGAAGACCCGTCTAACACCGCTGGATTTGCAGTAATTGCAGTAATTCCCTCCATATATGCAGTAAATGGCGTGCAGTGTAGTTATAGCTTAGGTAAGTAGGCTATTTCTCCTTAAATCTGGCTCAAACCATTAAATTTCGGACATTCCCTCGGGACCACCTCACAACACGTCCACTCTGTATGAGCCCATCTTGCCAAAAAAAACTGTCTGCCACTGTCTGCCACTGCCTGCCCCTGTCTGCCACTGTCTGCCACTGTCTGCCACTGTCTGCCCCTGTCTGCCACTGTCTGCCACTGTCTGCCTCTGTCTGCCACTGTCTGCCTCTGTCTGCCACTGTCTGCCTCTGTCTGCCCCTGTCTGCCACTGTCTGCCTCTGTCTGCCCCTGTCTGCCACTGTCTGCCCCTGTCTGACACTGTCTGCCACTGTCTGCCCCTGTCTGCCACTGCCACTGTCTGCCACTGTCTGCCACTGTCTGACACTGCCTGCCTCTGTCTGCCCCTGTCTGCCCCTGTCTGCCACTGTCTGCCACTGCCACTGTCTGCCACTGTCTGCCACTGTCTGCCTCTGTCTGCCCCTGTCTGACACTGTCTGCCTCTGTCTGCCCGTCTCGGCCGGTAACGGATGGGGCTCCCATTCTGTGTATGACATAAAGCACCCACCCTGCAGCAGCATACCTTTGAGGACAGCATGATGCATTGATGCATCATGCCATTGGTCATCATGATGCTTGAATGCAGCCCTGGCAAGCAACTCGCCAGTGCTGCATTCTAGCATCATGCAGACCCCATGGGGCTGAGACACTCCTGAAGGGTCAGTGTGATGCACCAATGCAGCACCGATAAGTCACTTGCTGCTGCTGCAATGGTGTATTCTGCTTAAAATATGTTAGCGATATGCCATTCTTAAAGGGTTAACAGGCCCCATACATAGAGAATCTACGACATTCTAGCTCCATGATCAGGGATGCCAAGTGTTACGATTTTTTCGTAATTTTACGATTTTTGAGCCCCATTACGACCATTACGATTTCTGGTGACAAATTACGATTTTTAGAAATTTTTAAAGTGTGTATATATAGAAAAGGCCTAGGGTTAGAATAAAAGGAGCAATTGGTAGAAACCCCTTTGATCCCCTTCGTTTGAAGCTGCTTGCCATAAACCTGGCTACAAACTGTTCTGCTTTATTATGATTAGACATTAATTATAACATTATATAATGGAGTATAAAGCACAAACCTTATGAGCAAGAGCATTCTAAAGGGCATAATGTTGTTACGATTTTTGTTGCGATTTCAATCAAAATTTGTTACGATTTTGGGGTTCAAAAATCGTAACAAATACGATTTTGTGGGTGGGTGACTTGGCATCCCTGCATGATAAGGACACTTAGACAGGTATAGTACAGCCCAACTGTCACACTTAGACCGTATAGTGCAGCCCAACTGTCAGACGCAGATGGTCCAGGTCAATAAAACATGCGCCTACTTGAGGAAGAAGCAGGGGGAGAGGGTGGAGTAGGAAGGAGCCGGGGTGGGGGAGGTGCTCTCATGGTGTGAGTAGATCGCCCCGTGTCTTCTGGGTTCCCCAAGCTGGGATTCTACTGTGGACATACCCCACAAGTCCAGACATCTAAAATAATGGCCACAGTTTGGTCAAATCCTTACAATCCTTATAGCAGCCTCCAGCATACAGGACCCCCTGCTACATGTGGAGGGGGGGGGGGGGTTGGGGAGCTGTATGGGGGTACAGGGGTCTAGTAGGGAGAGAAGCAGGAGGAGAGAGGCTGCAGTCTGAACCAATCATATCTGTCGGCTGCTGCCCGGGGCGGTGTTTCCCCCCCCACCTCCCGTGCACCGCTCCATCCCGTGCTGACAGACGCAGGGCGGCAGGTCACGTGTACAGCCAGCCGGACGTCACATGACATCTTACCCCGCCACATGGGCCGGGGGGGGGGGAGATTGAACGGTTGCCGCCTGGGTTTGGTGAGTTTGCCACCATTTTATTTGTGTGTATTTGTCTGGTTGTGTTGTGTGCTGCCTGAATGGGTGACATGTGGGAGTGTGGGGGGGGGGTGCTGCCTGAATGGGTGACATGTGGGAGTGGACGGGTGGTAAGGGGGGGGCGTGATGTTAAGGGGGAGGTGTAGGGGACATTGAGAGGACAGGGAGCCACAAATAGACTGCATAAGCACAAACTTAAGATTCATTACAGTCCTACCAACTACGTGGCTTCAGAAGGGTCAAAGTGGTGGGACGGAGGACACATCACCACTTGTACTGTAGTTATAGTGGGACACGCCGGGACAGGTTCTAGTGGTGGGACGGAGGACACATCACCACTTAACACTGTAGTTATAGTGGGACACGCCGGGCGGCAAGTCAGGGCACCAGTAACTGTACCCTGGCCCCCCCAATCCTCCCCTCTTCTACCTACCTCCCCCCTTCTCCCTACCCTCACTGCCAATCTCCCCCCCCCCCCCCCCCTTGTGTGTGACACCTTGCGCCGACCACAGCAGCGGAAATGAGCAGTTAGCTGACGTGTGACGAGTGCCGAGTCGGCCATGTTTGTGTGAGGGACAGGAAGTGGGGGTGGTGCATGGCATGCTGGGACCTCTGGGGTGGCCCTATAGGATCAATACGTTACCAGAAGGGATCAGCCACACTCAATTACCTACTTATAGTGGGGCGGGGGGGTATCCTGTATTACCTATATATATATATATATATATACTGCTACTTGGGGTCTCGGGGAGTCCGTTGATACCCACCTACTCAGTGCTACTCACACAGTACCAGCTCATAAGGCAGTGGTCAGTCTCTTAAAGAACGACCGCATCTTACAATGACAAGCACTCATGGGATGCCTATACATACACAAATAAACATAAATAGAATAGTGTTAGACATGTTGCTGACTCTATGGAGAGAACAGGTTGTAGCTGCAGAGGTAGTAAACCCTGCCGGGGGTGGCTATTGGTGCTGTAGGAGTAAACCCTGCAGGGTGTGGCTATTGGTGCTGTAGGAGTAAACCCTGCAGGGTGTGGCTATTGGTGCTGTAGGAGTAAACCCTGCAGGGTGTGGCTATTGGTGCTGTAGGAGTAAACCCTGCAGGGTGTGGCTATTGGTGCTGTAGGAGTAAACCCTGCAGGGTGTGGCTATTGGTGCTGTAGGAGTAAACCCTGCAGGGTGTGGCTATTGGTGCTGTAGGAGTAAAGCCTGCAGGGTGTGGCTATTGGTGCTGTAGGAGTAAACCCTGCAGGGTGTGGCTATTGATGCTGTAGTAAAGCCTGCAGGGTGTGGCTATTGGTGCTGTAGTAAAGCCTGCAGGGTGTGGCTATTGGTGCTGTAGGAGTAAACCCTGCAGGGTGTGGCTATTGGTGCTGTAGGAGTAAAGCCTGCAGGGTGTGGCTATTGGTGCTGTAGGAGTAAACCCTGCAGGGTGTGGCTATTGGTGCTGTAGGAGTAAACCCTGCAGGGTGTGGCTATTGGTGCTGTAGTAAACCCTACAGGGTGTGGCTATTGGTGCTGTAGGAGTAAACCCTGCAGGGTGTGGCTATTGGTGCTGTAGGAGTAAAGCCTGCAGGGTGTGGCTATTGGTGCTGTAGGAGTAAACCCTGCAGGGTGCGGCTATTGGTGCTGTAGGAGTAAACCCTGCAGGGTGTGGCTATTGATGCTGTAGTAAACCCTGCCGGGTGTGGCTATTGGTGCTGTAGTAAACCCTGCAGGGTGTGGCTATTGGTGCTGTAGGAGTAAACCCTGCAGGGTGTGGCTATTGGTGCTGTAGGAGTAAACCCTGCAGGGTGAGGCTATTGGTGCTGTAGGAGTAAACCCTGCAGGGTGTGGCTATTGGTGCTGTAGGAGTAAACCCTGCAGGGTGTGGCTATTGGTGCTGTAGGAGTAAACCCTGCAGGGTGTGGCTATTGGTGCTGTAGGAGTAAACCCTGCAGGATGTGGCTATTGATGCTGCAGGAGTAAACCCTGCAGGGTGTGGCTATTGATGCTGTAGGAGTAAACCCTGCAGGGTGTGGCTATTGGTGCTGTAGTAAACCCTGCAGGGTGTGGCTATTGGTGCTGTAGGAGTAAAGCCTGCAGGGGGTGGCTATTGATGCTGTAGGAGTAAACCCTGCAGGGTGTGGCTATTGGTGCTGTAGGAGTAAACCCTGCAGGGTGTGGCTATTGGTGCTGTAGGAGTAAAGCCTGCAGGGTGTGGCTATTGGTGCTGTAGGAGTAAACCCTGCCGGGTGTGGCTATTGATGCTGTAGTAAACCCTGGAGGGTGTGGCTATTGATGCTGTAGGAGTAAACCCTGCAGGGGGTGGCTATTGATGCTGTAGTAAACCCTGCAGGGTGTGGCTATTGGTGCTGTAGGAGTAAACCCTGCCGGGTGTGGCTATTGGTGCTGTAGGAGTAAACCCTGCAGGGTGTGGCTATTGGTGCTGTAGTAAACCCTGCAGGGTGTGGCTATTGGTGCTGTAGTAAAGCCTGCAGGGTGTGGCTATTGGTGCTGTAGGAGTAAACCCTGCAGGGTGTGGCTATTGGTGCTGTAGGAGTAAACCCTGCAGGGTGTGGCTATTGGTGCTGTAGGAGTAAACCCTGCAGGGTGTGGCTATTGGTGCTGTAGGAGTAAACCCTGCAGGGTGTGGCTATTGGTGCTGTAGGAGTAAACCCTGCAGGGTGTGGCTATTGGTGCTGTAGGAGTAAACCCTGCAGGGTGTGGCTATTGGTGCTGTAGGAGTAAACCCTGCAGGGTGTGGCTATTGATGCTGTAGTAAACCCTGCAGGGTGTGGCTATTGGTGCTGTAGTAAAGCCTGCAGGGTGTGGCTATTGGTGCTGTAGGAGTAAACCCTGCAGGGTGTGGCTATTGGTGCTGTAGGAGTAAAGCCTGCAGGGTGTGGCTATTGGTGCTGTAGGAGTAAACCCTGCAGGGTGTGGCTATTGGTGCTGTAGGAGTAAACCCTGCCGGGTGTGGCTATTGGTGCTGTAGGAGTAAACCCTGCAGGGTGTGGCTATTGGTGCTGTAGGAGTAAACCCTGCAGGGTGTGGCTATTGGTGCTGTAGGAGTAAACCCTGCAGGGTGTGGCTATTGGTGCTGTAGTAAACCCTGCAGGGTGTGGCTATTGGTGCTGTAGGAGTAAAGCCTGCAGGGTGTGGCTATTGGTGCTGTAGGAGTAAACCCTGCCGGGTGTGGCTATTGGTGCTGTAGGAGTAAACCCTGCAGGGTGTGGCTATTGGTGCTGTAGGAGTAAAGCCTGCAGGGTGTGGCTATTGGTGCTGTAGGAGTAAACCCTGCAGGGTGTGGCTATTGGTGCTGTAGGACACGCTGTCCGGGCAGCCTGCCTCATGTTGCCACTGAGACTAATGCTGGATCCCCTTACAGACACAGCTCCTACACATCACTAGTGGACCATGTGGTTGATGACCCTAGTGGTCCTATGAAGGATGTCCCCATGGTGACCATCTTATCCATGGCAACCATCTTGTTCCCATGGTGGCCTTCTTGTCCCCATGGCGGCCATCTTGTCCCTGGGCGGCCATCTTGTCCCAATGGCAGCCATCTTGTCCCCATGGCAGCCATCTTGTCCCCATGGCGGCCATCTTGTCCCCATGGTGGCCATCTTGTCCCCATGGCGGCCATCTTGTCCCGTGTTAGTATCAGAGTGGTGGGCAGGATGCGTGTCACGGCTGGCTGGTGGTGTTGTCAGCTGACCAGTCCGGGTGTGGGGCCTGACTGCCTCCGTCACGGCTCAGTGCCCGGCCCGCCTCCCACCTGCCTCCCCCCGGCTGCCACATCCATCAGTTATCTGCTCAGTCAGCGAGGGTCGTAAACAGCGGCAGGAATTATTGCATGATGCCCCGCTCAGTCGCTTACTGCCAACCAATCACTGGTATTTAGGGCTTCTGGGAAGGCAGAGCAGACTGTCGTCCAGAAAATAGGACTCACACTTTTGTTGTAGCAGATGCTGATGTTCATCTGCCTATTATTGACTCTACTGCTCACTTATTATTTATGCTTTTTAAGCGATTCGTAACAGATAGCAGTACTTAATCGATTCAGACATAGTTGATGGTAGTTAGGTAACAAATAACCCCCTGGAGATGAAAGACTAGATTTTGTAACCGGGAATCGTTCACAATGTACCATCAAAGCAATGTCTTCTGGAAAATGTAATTATCCTGTATGATGTTGTCCTTTACCCATACTCCTTTAGGCCTTTAATGAACATGGAGCCTTGCTTTCCTAACCCTTTAAGGGCAGCATGATGCCTTTATGCATCATGCCCTTTTTCATCATGTTCCACCAATGCAGCCCTGGCGAGTAACTTGCCAGGTCAGCATTCAAGCATCATGCCGACGGGGTTGAGACAATCCCAAAGGGTCTATATGATGCACCAATGCAGCACCGCTGAGTTACATTAGCAACATCCTCCTTAAAGGGTTAAAAGGTTACCAGAGGTTTTTCTGATATATATCTAGGGCCTTATTATTGTGGACGTGCCTCGTAATACTCAGTATGATGAGGTCACCACAAGACGACAGGTAACACAAGCTCTGATAAGGTCACAAAAAGAGGACGTGTTATCGTAGACCATCTTCTCCAGCAAATTACTTTGTTAAATTGACTTACGGTTTCTTTTCCTTTATTTCTAGGATTGCAAAACAGCGAGGTCTGCTGCGACTTGGGCTCCTTATATGGGTATGTACAAACTCTACTGTACCTATAGCTCCTTATATGGCATGTATAGACTCTACTGTATCTAGGGCTCCTTATATGGGCATGTATAGACTTTACTGTATCTAAGGCTCCTTATATGGGCATGTTTAGACTATACTGTATCTAGGGCTCCTTATATGGGCATCTATAGACTATACTGTATCTAGGACTCCTGATATGGGCATGTATAGACTATACTGTATCTAGGGCTCCTTATATGGGCATGTATAGACGACTGTATCTAGCGCTCCTAATATGGGCATGTATAGACTCTACTGTATCTAGGGCTTCTTAAATGGGCATGTCTATACTATACTGTATCTAGGGATCCTTATAATGGCATGTATAGGCTAAAATATATCTTCGAACATACACCATATTGTATATATTGTGATAGATAAATGTTGAGGGATTAGTCAGTGGGTTGGATGGTGGATTTTCGGTACCAGAGTATAATTAAAACATACACGCTTTTTCGCAGAAAAGGTGTTTGAGGAGAAAGCGGTCGTTCACACTACCAGTACCTCACGTGTGTGAGGAAACTGGGTCCTTTAAGCGAACGCCCTGAGCTCAATTCCCTTGTAATTAATTATACACCTTGACATGTTTCATCTGTTCAACCCAACACATATGACAAGCCGATGGTCTTTAATTATTTTCACACCATCTTGAAAATGGATTCATACACTCAATGCCAACCTTCATGACAAGGGGTCTTATTTCCCCCGCGGAAAACGAATTCTCCCGGTGGATGGGTTTCAAATTACTAATCACTCCAAGATGGTGGCGGCAGTCCCTGGGCCCTGTCAGTCAGGGTGAGGGGGAGGGTAGCAGTGTGTCAGCCCCCTGCTGCTACTGCCGAGTAGGGTCTGGTAATAACATGGCAGTTACTGCCGCAGGTATTCGCTGTCGGTACAAGATGGCCACCATGGGGACAAGATGGCCACCATGGAGACAAGATGGCTGCCATGGGGACAAGATGGCTGCCATGAGGACAAGAAGGCTGCCATGGAGACAAGATGGCTGCCATGGGGACAAGATGGCCGCCATGGAGACAAGATGGCTGCCATGGAGACAAGATGGCTGCCATGGAGACAAGATGGCTGCCATGGAGACAAGATGGCTGCCATGGGGACAAGGTGGCTAAGATTGGGACAAGATGGCTGGGTATAATGAAATTGACATCTACTGTTTTCCTCCCCCATAATGCTTTGTGGAAACAAACTGCATTTCCCTCCCCTCAGGACCCTGCCCTACTTTATATGTGTGCCAGGCAGGGCTGTCTAAGGTGGCTGCTCTGCAGGAAGTCACGTTGCATTGTGGGAAAGCTCCGAGAGCTGAATACATATTTCAGGCTTTGATGTCGGAGTGGCAGTCAGGCAATCCCACACACAAGGCCTCACATGCCAGGTTTGATATTTAATATTCTGCGTTTTTGCGGAGAGGGTTGTCAATCCCGGCACCTTCCTGTGAGCCGCTCGTGCCTGTAGTGAGCCCCTCACACACCCCACACTGTAAATTGGCCTGGATAATGGCCAGCTATACTTACCTTACCCACTTTTAGATTTCGTAACTTGTGACTAACTATGGTGAACTACAGGGACTAGTTACAGGGACTAGTTACAGGGACTAGTTATAGGTACAAGTTACAGGAACTAGTTACAGGGACTAGTTACAGGGACTAGTTACAGGGACTAGTTACAGGGACTAGTTACAGGGACTTGTTACAGGAACTAGTTACACTAGTTACAGGGACTAGTTACAGGGACTAGTTACAGGGACTAGTTACAGGGACTTGTTACAGGGACTAGTTACACTAGTTACAGGGACTAGTTACAGGGACTAGTTACAGGGACTAGTTACAGGGACTTGTTACAGGGACTAGTTACACTAGTTACAGGGACTAGTTACAGGGACTAGTTACAGGGACTAGTTACAGGGACTAGTTACAGGGACCAGTTACAGGGACCAGTTACAGGGACTAGTTACAGGGACCAGTTACAGGGACTAGTTACAGGGACTAGTTACAGGGACCAGTTACAGGGACCAGTTACAGGGACTAGTTACAGGGACTAGTTACAGGGACTAGTTACAGGGACTTGTTACAGGGACTAGTTACAGGGACCAGTTACAGGGACCAGTTACAGGGACCAGTTACAGGGACCAGTTACAGGGACCAGTTACAGGGACCAGTTACAGGGACCAGTTACAGGGACCAGTTACAGGGACTAGTTACAGGGACTAGTTACAGGGACTAGTTACAGGGACTTGTTACAGGAACTAGTTACACTAGTTACAGGGACTAGTTACAGGGACTAGTTACAGGGACTTGTTACAGGAACTAGTTACACTAGTTACAGGGACTAGTTACAGGGACTAGTTACAGGGACTTGTTACAGGGACTAGTTACAGGAACTAGTTACAGGGACTAGTTACAGGGACTTGTTACAGGAACTAGTTACACTAGTTACAGGGACTAGTTACAGGGACTAGTTACAGGGACTAGTTACAGGGACTAGTTACAGGGACTAGTTACAGTAACTAGGTACAGGGACTAGTTACAGGGACTAGTTACAGGGACTAGTTACAGGGACTAGTTACAGGGACTTGTTACAGGAACTAGTTACACTAGTTACAGGGACTAGTTACAGGGACTAGTTACAGGGACTTGTTACAGGGACTAGTTACAGGAACTAGTTACAGGGACTAGTTACAGGGACTTGTTACAGGAACTAGTTACACTAGTTACAGGGACCAGTTACAGGGACCAGTTACAGGGACTAGTTACAGGGACTAGTTACAGGGACTAGGTACAGGGACTAGGTACAGGGACTAGTTACAGGGACTAGTTACAGGGACTAGTTACAGGAACTAGTTACAGGAACTAGGTACAGGGACTAGTTACAGGGACTAGTTACAGGGACTAGTTACAGGGACTAGTTACAGGGACTAGTTACAGGGACTAGTTACAGGGACTAGGTACAGGGACTAGGTACAGGGACTAGGTACAGGGACTCGTTACAGGGACTAGTTACAGGGACTAGTTACAGGGACTTGTTACAGGGACTAGTTACAGGGACTTGTTACAGGGACTAGTTACAGGGACTAGTTACAGGGACTAGGTACAGGGACTAGTTACAGGGACTCGTTACAGGGACTAGTTACAGGGACTAGTTACAGGGACTAGTTACAGGGACTAGTTACAGGGACTAGTTACAGGGACTAGTTACAGGGACTAGGTACAGGGACTAGTTACAGGGGCTAGTTACACTAGTTACAGGGACTAGTTACAGGGACTAGTTACAGGGACTAGTTACAGGGACTAGTTACAGGGGCTAGGTACAGGGACTAGTTACAGGGACTAGGTACAGGGACTAGTTACAGGGACTAGTTACAGGGACTAGTTACAGGGACTAGTTACAGGGACTAGGTACAGGGACTAGGTACAGGGACTAGGTACAGGGACTAGTTACACTAGTTACAGGGACTAGTTACAGGGACTAGTTACAGGGACTAGTTACAGGGACTAGTTACAGGGACTAGTTACAGGGACTAGGTACAGGGACTAGTTACAGGGACTAGTTACAGGAACTAGTTACAGGGACTAGTTACAGGGACTAGTTACAGGGACTAGTTACAGGGACTAGTTACAGGGACTAGTTACAGGGACTAGTTACAGGGACTAGTTACAGGGACTAGTTACAGGGACGAGTTACAGGGACTAGGTACAGGGACTAGGTACAGGGACTAGTTACAGGAAAGAAGGTAGCGCCACTGCGGCCTCCTGGCACTGCAGTCTGCTCCCTATTGATGCGTCCCATTATCTTCATCGTGAGGCAGCAGCTGCGTCCTTCATACCGATAAGACGTGGTACAACGAGATAACACTTAGTGTGTCCTGTTACCTTAACGCAGGGCAGTCAATGTGGCAGCAACATGACGTAGTATTAGGACTACTGTAAAACTTTGCATATAAGTCTAACTCGGGTATAAGCCGCACCTCAACCTCCCCTCATACTCCTCATGGCCTCACACACTCACACACTCAGTAACAGGAAGCAGCCTCCCACTGTGGGGGCTCCATGCACCTAGTCCTACAACATGGGCACCTGATGCCACAATCACCCTGACCCCCCCATCCCTCTCTACTCTGCACCCTGATCCAGTAGCTCTGTGACAAAGCACCATGAGGGCATCCCCTGTGGTCTGCCACCCTGTAAGTGGGGAAAAAGTGAAAATATACAAGTTTTTGCATTTGCTATTACTGCACAGAAAGTAGCATGGGTTCCCCCAATTTTTCTCGGACGCATGACTGTCTTTTTGATCTAGGAATAGCAGCTTTCACCTTAAGATGCTTTAGGCTTTTCGTTATATACTCGGCAGGGCCGCTTTTCTGTATCATGGGGAGGAATTAGCATTCAGCCTTAGATGTGGTCAGTGTTTCAGCACCCATGTGTTTGGCAGAAACCACTGACAGCTGAACACAATCTGCTACCACAGCCAGCAGTGTCCTTTGACAGTTTACAGCGAAACGCTCTTACCCACAATTATAAAATGTTCAAGAATTTTTATTTGATTTCATGATTGAATTCAGTTGTTGTCGAAATTAGATAAGGCACTACCTCTTGTTCAAAACTACATTCAGCTTTAAAATGCCTCCATTGATTTAGGTTAAAAAGAGAACAAAATTATATTTGCAGTAGAAATGCAGTACATCATAATTTCTAGCTAAATGGTTCAGGCATAGCTTCAGTGAAATAGTATTATGTTTATAACTTCTGGGAGCTAGAGATCATTATATGTATCATTGAGAGATATTTATGAGATACTGATGGTACTGTAAATGTAGATATTTTTGCTTGTACACATTTTCACGAATTTGCCAAAAGATACAATATCGCATGTATTTAAATTCCCGGATTCTGGAAACTTGGCCCTTAAACCAATACTGTATAAATATTTGTTCCGTACATATTTTCGCAGATTTTTTAATTCCGCAAAATAACTTGAAAATATCTGCAGCGCAGAAATATCCTTAGCACTGCCATAGCATATCAATGTGGGGAGTAAAAAGGGCCCTCCAAAAGCCAAGATTTTGTGTTAACATTAGAAACAATACGCTATGGCAGGGCCCCTCCAGAAAGTGCTGGCAGTCCTAAGGATATCTACATTTGCAGTATGTAATCTAATAGGATAATACTGATAGTACATGCTGTTATCTAGGTCTCTGACATGTAGCCATGGCTACACCCACGTGACACCCACCTGACCTGCCAAGGCTGCAGGGTTCTGGCAGCTACAGACATGTGATCTACAATGACGCCTGGTATGTCACTGCAGGCCGCCACCGGCAGTCTTTGAACCTCCCACGCGGTACACTGAATTACTACTACTACATACACTATACCCACACACACACACATACACACATACATACACTATACCCACACACACACACACACATACATACACTATACCCACACACCTACACACACACACACACACATACACTATACACACACACACACACACATACATACACTATACCCACACACACACACACACATACATACACTATACCCACACACCTACACACACACACACACACATACACTATACACACACACACACACACACACATACATACACTATACCCACACACACACACACACACACACACACACATACATACACTATACCCACACACCTACACACCCACACATACATACACTATACCCACACACCTACACACACACACATACATACACTATACCCACACACACACACACACACACACACACACATACATACACTATACCCACACACCTACACACCCACACATACATACACTATACCCACACACCTACACACCCACACATACATACACTATACCCACACACCTACACACACACACATACATACACTATACCCACACACCTACACACCCATACACTATACCCACACACCTACACACCCACCTGCAGTCCACACCCACCCCTAGTACTCCTAAACCTCTAAGGGCAGCATGGGGGCTTTATGCACTCTGCTTTTGTCAGCATGAATTCAGTGAGTAACTCACCAGTGCTGCATTCATGCCTCCACCGGCTCCGCAGGGTTCATGTATTTTGATCGCCCGATGTATAAAGATCTTGGAGACAGAACACCTACCCAACCTACATATATGTTACACACATATCAGCTTTACTTCCCTAGCCGCGCCCCTCCTTTGCTGACATAGGCAGATATCTTTATATGTAAGGATGGCATATTGCCACAGGCCTTTTTGTTCATTTGCACCAAGGCATTGCCGCTTTCACCGGAGCTGCATTGCCAACCTAGGAGTGCTTTTTCAGGCTTGATACAGGAATGAAGCAGTAGATACATTAATGCTCCATACATCCCTTCATGGTGCAACATTCATGAGGCAGAGTGCATTCCAGCCCTTTGCCACTTGTTAAGGTGTATGAAATGATAGCAGGCTGTATTGTACTTCACTCACATTGCCGTGCGCCTCCTCCCATACAGAACACAACAATGACACACAGGGGCCGCCATGTGATTGACATTTGAGACGTAAGGTCATAGTAAGGTCACAGGAGGGGCCTTGCCTTTCAGTCTCTGTGTAGTGCGACACAAGGCGCCACATTTCTTACGGACTGTTTCAGTCGTCTTCATACGTCTTGTGGCGCAATACCTCCACCTTCTCCTCAACAACTTGTCTGAACCTGCGTCTTTAGGCCGTTAACCATTTAAGGACGGCATGTCGCTAACAGATGACATTTGTTGTCATGATACACCAATGCAGCCCTGGTGAGTAATTCACAGGGCTGCATCCATGCATAACTGTAAAGGACTGGTGCACTCTCGATGCGGCAGCATGATGTATTAATACAGCCCTGTAAAGTCACTAATGCTTCATGCAGACAATGTATTAATACATTATGTGGTCCTTGAAGGGTTAGACAGTTATGAAAGTAGCACCTTTTTGCCGGCAGACAATCATCGGGTGCCTGTGTGTCTTAGTGTGTGCTGCACGACCTTGAAGTTGTTTGTACGGGTGATGTTGTTTACTCAGAACATGAAAGGTCTCCGTAGTACAAGATCAATGTCATCTCTGTACTAAGGTGATAAAGATATCTTAATGCTAAGGTGTCTGTCTGTGCAGTGAGGGGGGAGGTGAGGCCTGTACGTCTTACTGTTGCTGCTTTACAGGAAGTTCTCTGATTACCTCCTGAAGTTACAGAAGTCTCACCTACTGAAGTTACAGGAAGTCTCACCTCCTGAAGTTACAGGAAGTCTCACTGATTCCTGCTGAAGTTACAGAAAGTCTCACCAATTCCTGCTGAATTTACAGGAAGTCTCACCAATTCCTACTGAAGTTACAGGAAGTCTCACCAATTCCTACTGAAGTTACAGGAAGTCTCACTGATTCCTACTGAAGTTACAGGAAGTCTCACCGATTCCTGCTGAAGTTACAGGAAGTCTCACCGGTTCCTGCTGACGTTACAGGAAGTCTCACCAACCCCTCCTGAAGTTACAGGAAGTCTCACCAACCCCTCCTGAAGTTACAGGAAGTCTCACTGATTCCTACTGAAGTTACAGGAAGTCTCACCGGTTCCTGCTGAAGTTACAGGAAGTCTCACTGATTCCTACTGAAGTTACAGGAAGTCTCACCGGTTCCTGCTGAAGTTACAGGAAGTCTCACCAACCCCTCCTGAAGTTACAGGAAGTCTCACTGATTCCGGCTGAAGTTACAGAAGTCTCACTGATTCCTGCTGAAGTTACAGGAAGTCTCACCGATTCCTACTGAAGTTACAGGAAGTCTCACTGATTCCTACTAAAGTTACAGGAAGTCTCACCGATTCCCTACTCAGAGCGCTGATGTCCACATCATCTCTTCATGAAATTAGCTGCTGTGAGGGTGACTGCTGACTGTTGAGCAGCTCAGTAGAGTAGTGTATGCGGGCCTCCATACAGCAGAGTAGACCACCAGGCTCTTCCACAAACAGGTAAAGACTAGAACAAACTGTAGCCATTAAACTAGAGATACATTCTAGTAACAAATAAGCTTTCCTACATAGACAAGCACAGTAGCAACTACTTCCTCCAGAACACGACAAGTTACTTGCTGAAACATTGCCGCAGCTTCTGATCCATAGAGAAGACTATTTCAATCTACATTAGTGAGTTACCTATTTTAATGGCAGTGCTGTGAAGATGGCTCTACAACCCCAAACTTGTCTGTTTAATTATACTGCGTAAATCCAGTTTCTGGTGGGTCCCTCACCTCCTTGTAGGAGGGGTCTTTGACAGAGCAGTCTCTGAGGTGACATTAACACAGTCTGCTCATCATAATCCATCTACTCCCTCTTTGTATCAAGACACAATTAATTATAACTTATAAGTCTCGCTAAGAGCCTTACACATAATCCATCATCAAATCCTATTTACTACCAAACTGATATTAGCTATGCATGGCACGCGACATGAATTCTGGGTAAAGTTGTGTTTTTCCTGTACACCGGATCTATCATGCAGCGGCCCCCATTAAGGTGCTTTGTTCTGGGTCTATGTGAGGTTTCTGTGAGGTATGTCGGCGCTAAACACAACAAAAAGTCAGCCTGTGCATGCGCGTCGTGGTGGCTGTGGTGTTAACCCGATACTCAATGATTCATGCAGAACACGAGATATGCAAGCATTTCATAATGGCTGAAATCTAATTGGTGTAGAGACTTTTTAGTAGAAGTAGAAGCCAGATCCCAAACCATGTACTGCAGAACCTAGAAAGATAATACTGTACTGGTACTGTAAACATAAACATTTCCAGGTGAATAAGTTTTCGCAAATGTTAAAAAGTACAATATTGCATGTATTCAAATTCATAAATTCCAGCATATGGTAGTTGTATAACTATACCGGATAATGATTCGGGCTGCTCATATTTTCTCTCGGAAATGACAATTTATGAAAATTTTGTACAGCTTGAAATTGAATACATTTACAGTAATCAGTTTCGCGGGTCTCACAACGGTTCAAATGGCTGAGTACCACATTCCGCAATATATTCAGATTCAACCTGGTCCTAGAAACACTTGCGCTCTTTTCCTCGCCTCTCAGCCTCCCCTACATGAATGGACATGTATGTGGTGTTGTTCTGTATCAGACCCAGCATTGATTATCTGAGGGACCCTGGGCAGTGGCACTGCAGGATCTTGTTAAGATTGTAGTAGCTGTCTCAATCAATGACATATCCAATAACATATCCAACCCATCATCCTTCCAGAACTCCTGAGCAATAACACCAATAAACAGCATCCCAAGGTCAGCCAATTATCTTCTTAAAGAAAATAAATAAATAAAAGAGCTGTACTCTTTAAGTGGCTCCCCCTGCCGGCTGGTGGTGGTGTATGGGTGTCAGGAGGCTCCATAAAGCAGCCGTTCATGGCCGAGTGTGATAGACCGAGGTGTTTGTGCAGAAAGCTGAGAACGCGGATATATCGCATCCGTTATGTCGTATTCACAGAAGTAGGCGAGGTGTAGCGCCATTCTGCAGGCCGGATGTTGTTAAGATAACCAAGGCTTTAGTGATGGCAGTCTATCACATTTACAAGGGCCGCATTCCCAGAAATCCATGAGGAAAAACAACACTAAATATATATTCCTCTGAAACTCCCAAATTATTGCTGCCAACCAGTGCAAGTCATCAGTAACATGTCTAACATGTCCACTAATGGCCTTTTGTACACATAAACACCCTCAATGCACATTGACAAGACAAAAATCATCTCTCCCAAGTTACCATTTAATTCCAAATCTGTCATTATTAATGTGTTAATGACATGAAGTACAACTGTACAATGTGAGTTGCGGTCTGTATATCGACCCCCGTTACCTCCCCCTGGTGGTGGCTGCAGACACTAGCCCTGTACTTGTGTATGACACGGCGGGTATCGACCAGCGCCCACAGAGGACACATAGCTCACACGGAGATGACCAGATTGGGACCCGGTCACCCAGCAGCCAATACGTGGTGGACATGGAGACGAGCCTTCATGTCACCAGTCTCATAGTGCGATAATGGTGGACTATCTGCACTCATGTCACAGTCTTATAGTACACTAATAGTGCTATCTGCACTCATGTCACCAGTCTTATAGTACACTAATAGTGCTATCTGCACTCATGTCACCAGTCTCATAGTACACTAATGGTTGTCTGTTAGGATGTGGCAAGCCACTGTTTGGTGAGATACTTATCATCATGATGGAACTATCAATTTCAATATAATGTCCTCCTTGATGGTACCCAATACTCTTTGTATAATCTCAGTGTTCTATGGTCTATCAACTGACCATAGAAGAGCTACTATCAAATACGTTAATTAGAGGCAGCATATTGACTTAAATGCATCACGGTTGATACTCTCATTAAGAATTGGCATGATGCACCGATGCAGCTAACTGGCGCTGTATAGTTGGTTCAACAGACCTCGAGGCATCAAGCTGTCCTTACAGGGTTATTGCTGTCAGAGATTCTAACAGCACTCACCATGTTAGAGGACGTGTCGGTGTACCACTGTAGCTAGTCTGCGGTCAGCCTCACCAGTAGTCGGGAGATGTACCATAGGACATGGGCTTTATGTATGCATAGAGAGCCATGTATGTTTTATGTGGCCGGCTTTATTGCTGTATGCTATATCTCATTGATCCCTTTGGTGTAAGTCAGACCGGCCCAGTGCTAGTACTAGTACTACTACCCTCCATGAATATGGATGTCTCACCCCGCCCGGGCGTACAGAAACGTCGGCACCAGTTGTTTGATAGAAATCTGCCCTCCGCGTGGCATGTTGGGTAATTTTTGTGTCTCGCATACAGTGGGTATTGATTGGAGTGAATATCTAAACGCTGCAGTTTGTGCTGAATGATGTAACAGTTGGTGCTGGGTGATGGATGGTATGATATCTGCAGCTTAATGTAGGGAGAGGTGCCTGCTATGTGTGTGGGGTGTAGGGGGGGCACATTCTGATCACGCGATACACAAAGTATTCTCTGACGGGTTCAAGTCTACAGCAGAGGAGGTATCACTCTTTGAGCACAGTTTTATTGTTAGTAGCTGACCTCTAAGGATACATTAGCATCCAGTGGTTAAAGATGGCATCAGCCATACAGAGACTACTATAGATCATGTTGCCACATTGTGTCTCATGATAGAATACATGTTGGCTTTATTTGCTGATTCATGCAGTTGTTAACAGAGAAGGTTATATGAAGGGTACAGCTAAGGTCACATCAAGGTCAAATACCAGTACTTAGCAGATAACATGTCAGCCATTGGCCGCCCGCAGCCTCAGGAAGCTGTCTGACTGCTTCTGTGGTCAGGCACCAGTTACTCAGAACTTGGATAAAGCAACTTTAATTGTATGAGATGGAAGGATAGATTTATTTTATACATTTACAAAATTTTACATTTATCAACTTATTCAGCAGGCGCATAACTGTCCCAGATTCAGTACAAGATGGCGGCATGGAGGCAGCAGCCTCACCAGGACTGCAGCCAAACACTTCCACTGGTCATGAATAATGTTGACGCCCGTAGAAAAAAGTGGCCTTATTGTGTGAGTAATAAGTGTGTATTGAGACACAGTGGTAGAACCAGCGGTGGTACAGCACACACAGCACTCACAGCTCCCGGGTCCCACACCACATTATGAGGCCGAGGTCTGGTGCTGGGATGAGATGAAACTTTGTGTAATGGGAGCCCTCGGAGACCGGGGCCAGCCGGGACCAGCCGGGGCCAGCCGGGACCAGCCGGGACCAGCCGGGGCCAGCCGGGACCAGCCGGGGCCAGCCGGGACCAGCCGGGACCAGCCGGGGCCAGCCGGGACCAGCCGGGGCCAGCCGGGACCAGCCGGGACCAGCCGGCCGGCTGTTGGGGACTTGTTACCCTGCTGCACTAATCTACACTCTCCATGCACGGTCATGCAGCACGGCCACAACCAGCCACAGGGAACCCACTCTCCCAGCACAGCCTCCCACCACACAGTCTCCCATAACAGTCTCCCAGCACAGTCTCCCAGCACAGTCTCCCAGCACAGTCTCCCAGCACACTCTCCCAGCACACTCTCCCAGCACACTCTCCCAGCACACTCTCCCAGCACAGTCTCCCAGCACAGTAACTTTTTGTATTTGCTCCTCATGCATTCTCTGAAATATTTGAATTGTTTTATGGTTGAGTATAAGTTTATTTCAAAAGCATGGCATAGGCAAGTTTTCAGGGCGATTTGCACTGGTTTGGCAGAGGAAGTATTGCCGGTACAAATGAAGGAGAGAATGTGCATGGAGATTGCTGTTAACCTGACAGTATGGAGAGTGGTACGTGAGCTGGGCCACCCGTGCCTCTATTCGAATCAATTAGAAATATGGACTTAAAACTTTGTTTTTCCCATCCCATATCTAATCTAAACAATGGGTGTAAATAGGCAGAGCATAGTGTTCATGTATCACTGTTGCACATTCAAAATGAATTTATCCGGATTAGAGAAAGGAAAATGAGAAGCTGAAGGGTAGCACTCAGCATTATTAATTCTTCTGCAAAGTTGAATTATAAAAGTGACATTTTATCTGAATCAGCGATAGAGAATGGCGACGGATGAAATATTTTTTGCATTACAGATCTCATATCAGTATTAGGTAGAGATGCGATAGGTTTTACATTCAGATATGAATGTACTCATATGAATTTGACTGTAGAGAATGGCAAACAGGGGACTTGGCTTACTTTGTGAGATATAGATTGAAATTCAGATAATGGAAATCTAGACCTCTGCCTTCCCAGCTCTCATATCATGGTTCAGTAACATCTCATACATTACTATTGCACTTATAATGATGAATTGAAACAAGAGAATCTGAAGTTCAAAACCTTGACAGATTTGCAATATCACTGAAATGGGAATGCAGAATGAAAATATGAAACTTGATCTGATTTGAATTATCTGAGCCTGGATAAAATCCGTCTGTTAGTCGTCCTCTGTTTCTCTCTCTCTATATATATATGTATATATCTCTATTAAAACAGCGGCTACCCAATCGCTTGGCGCTGATACAGCTTGATATCTGGTTCCGCAGACTGTCGCTGAATCCACCTGGGAAGCCGAGCGGAGCCGCATCCATTTCCAATCCACCAGACACAGAACACACCCAGGGTCAACGAACCCAAGCCAAAGTGGTTTTTGTTTTTGCTCAATATAAAAACAAATTGACTGCTATCTCTGGTGTATACCCTTCATGAGCTGGATGCAGAGACAGGGGTGGAAATGGTTGTCAAGTTTGGGCTGTACAGTTTCACTGATATAAGCTTTATTGGACGGGAAGGTCATGGACTTGTGTCAGATTCGATGCTATCTGTCAAATGTCACATGTAGAAAGAAAAATATACTAGTAGTAGATACATATCTATGATGACAGTTTGGTTTGATTTGAGTTATCAGCACTTTAGAGTATTGGCCTATCAGAACCAAGCAGCCCTTTTAGAGACTTTATGGAATCCCCGGCAGCTGTGGAACTTGACGAGTGTGCGTAATACAAGTTGAATATCACGGGCAGACAAAGACCTGTCATTACGTCCGCACCGCCCCGCAGTATTACTGGTAAATAGTTAATTAGGCAACCCCAGCTAATTTCATGAAATACGACCAGCCACTTTTGTTTTCGATGGGCTTTTCGGTTTGTGCCATTGTCCTCGTGATAGGGAAATCCGATCAGGTCTGAATTGCTTCTCTGTGAGGCTGACAGCGATAGTCGTGTTGTACCGGGTGGTCGTACCTCAAGCTACAGACTGTGACTGTGTACCCGGGGCCAGCCCAAGCGTCCAGCTATTGCAGTACGTATGCTTATAGATGAGAGCTACATGGAGATTGACATAGGACTGTGGAATTTGTCCTAGTTTCTGCGTATATAGTATCCAGGTTTATTTGTCAAATAATCAAAAAGCTACCCAGGTTGGCCCCAGCTGCTCCCTGCTGGCCTTGATATGGAGATTGAGTTCAGGTCTGGAGACCAGCAGCCTGTGATAGACTGTAGCCATACCAGTAGGAGGGCCTGTTGTAGCAGGACTGTGCAATGTGACGCGGCTAGTTCAATCATCATCAGTCTACGAGCAGCATACGGCCTCCTCCTGCCCCTCCATCTATGGTGATAGCCCTATAGACATCCACACCAAATACAGGACACTCCCCCAGAATAAGTCCCTCCATGATGATAGCCCCTATAGACCTCTACACCAAATACAGGCCGCTCCATCCATGATGATAGCCACTATAGGCACCAACACCAAATACAGGCCGCTCCATCCATGATGGTAGCCACTACAGACATCTACACCACGAACAGGACACAATAAGTCCCTCCATGATGGTAGCCCCTATAGACCCCTACACCAACAACAGGCCACAATAAGTCCCTACCTGATGGTAGCCCCTATAGACCACTGCACCAAATACAGGACACTTCCCTACTGTCGACAATTACCCTTGAAGTCCGGAAGTGCCTCATAACTCCCTGAAAACCTCCCCTTCTCACAGCTTGGGTCTGTAGTGTAGAGGGGCAGCTGCAGCACGGATTATCACCCTCCTACTTGAGCTGATAACCGCTTCCCAAAAAGTGGGACTTGGCGCGGAGAATACGCCGCGTCATTACAACAAGTCCTGCAGCTCCTGAGGTGGATGGAGGTGGATGAAGGTGGATGGAGGTGGATGGAGGTGGATGGAGGGGCCCGGGGAGGATAAAGCAGCTGGAGTCCAGGCCTGTTGTCGAGGATGTATGGGGGGTAGAGAGGGTAAATCACACCCGGGGAGGTACGGTGTTGTCAGACCAGCACGCTCCCCGGGATTAGGCTATTGTTGTGTAATGAGGGAGGAGGGGACACGCGGCTCTCAGGACGAATGGTGGGTTCTGGGAGGTTCCAGGCCTGTATGTGGTGGTCCTATGTAGCCAGGCAAGGAAAAGAACCCTTGATGTGTGAAGTAGGGTGTACCTCAGCTTAAGGCTCTAGTTGACTAATGAGGAGGAATCTGTAGTGCTGAGTGGTCATGCTGGGTGGGGGAGTGTGTTGTGGTTCAAGGGCGGTGGGGTACAGGCACTGAGGGGTTCACTGTGTGTTTGTTTGTATAGTTCAAATCTGGCTTTAAATAACAGAAATCTGGTGTAGTGAAGGACATATTACGGTGGCATGGTAGCGACCCTCCCCGCTCTGTTATGTTTTACCTACAGAATAGACATGTTCAGCAGCTAAGTATGGTAAGTAACTCCCTCACATTATAAGTAGTATACCAACATGGGGAGAGAGTAGTATATGGAAAGTGGGAATTGTGCCAGGTTACACCAATGTCCTAAGTGAGTAGAACTTAACAAACAAAGTATCAGTGTCTGGTCTCATATATTCAGCAGCCGTGTAGACAAGATACTCCAGGCACCCTGCATGAAGCACCCTTTCTGTGTGGGTGCCTGAAGTTAGTTCAGACACTGCCCACTAGCGGGCGTTAGTGTTGCCACGGTTGGATACCTTTAATGTTTTCTTCCCCTGTGCGGCAGTCACCTTGTTTGTTACGAGTGTAATCAGAGAACAAGACGATGAGAGGGAAACGTTACTCCAATAATTACACCCCGGTCCACGTTTTATAGCAATGTTGGTCTTATTTCCTGATCTGTGAGGCGGACATTTCTTATATCTACCTGCCCGGGAAACAGATCATCATGGCACAAAGGGGACGACAGTTTCAAAAGTAAAATGCAACCGACCCTTTGAAAGCCGACTCTTGTGTTTCCCTGATCCAGTGCAAGCAAGTAACTTGCCTGTGCTGTATTCATGCATCATGCTGATACTACGGGATGATACACTCCTGAAGCATCGGCCCAATGCATAGAAGCAGAGAAATGAGCGCAAAGACTTCACCTGGTCCTTAAATGTTTACAGTCTAGGGCTTTAATCACCCAGTCAGATAAAACAATATGCCACAAATAGGAACGGAAGAAACTGAAGTAAAATGGCAATAACAGACGTGCTATCTGTGTTTTCCCAGGCACCCCGCATGAGCTGCTGATATTTGTTTCAAACACAAGCAGACAATTGGGTACATGTTCATACTATCCACTGCGGTAACTCAAAGCCTATTTATTATAGAGAAATAGCTTACCAGGAAAATGCATGGCCGATAGATAGTTCAGTTTCTCTCCCAAATTCAGGACTTTGGAGCTTAACTTCCAGGAATGTATAAACTTACAAACTTATAAAATCAATAACTTTGTCATGGGAATTGTGAATTATTTTAGAGTCTATAGTCCTTCATGGACAAATGACAGGGTGTAGGCAGAAGTAAAGGTGGGCTTGGTCACCACGATACTTGCTCCTACCTTTAGTACTAATAAGTTACCTCCACCAGGCTGGGTGGTGCAGACATAGACAGGTATAGACACATACTGGTGCACAATACAGGTGTTTGGTGTAGGTGTATGTCACCCGGGTGGGTTATGATGACAGCGGCACAAAGCGCACTAAAACCGTTACCATGTGCACTTAGTCAGGTACATAGCAACCTGGCTACTTGCCAACTGTGACGTCACAGAGCACTTCCACCCACATATATATCAAGGCCAGAATGGTGGTGACAACGCTGCCTATAGTAGGTCTGTGAGCTGTTGGTGACAACGCTGCCTATAGTAAGTCTGTAAGCTGATGATAAAGACTACCTACAGAAGGTCTGTGAGCTGTTGGTATAGACTGCCTACAGTAGGTCTGTGAGCTGTTGGTATAGACTGCCTACAGTAGGTCTGTGAGCTGTTGGTGACAACGCTGCCTATAGTAAGTCTGTAAGCTGATGATAAGGACTACCTACAGTAGGTCTGTGACAGTGTGAGACATTTGTAAGGTTGGTAAGGAATGCCTGTAGTAGGTCTGTAAGTTGTTTTTGAGGCTGACACTGTGGGTTCAGCTGTAGGTGAGCAGATCAAAGTACTAAATGACTAACAAGGTTAGGAGAATTACCTGACCTGTGTTGGGCTTAACCAATCAGGCCTTGTTTGTTTTCACCCACGGTGACCCTAGGAGGACTTAATAGTAACAAGTGGGTGGGTGGATGTAGATAAGTAGGTGGGTGTGGGCGGCAAGCGACATTAACCGGCCTCCTAATGTGAGCGTCCTTTGATGTCGGCGTCTGTCAGCAGCTATTGTTAGTAGCTGGTGTTGCTGCTTGTGTACGTATAGGAGCCTACACATACCAGGTCTGAGCAGCACTTAGTGGAGGGGGTGGAGAGGAGATATCTATAAGATGTGGGGCTGAACCCTGACACTGGGAGTACCCACCTTTCTAAATAAAGCTGTAAAAGAGAATACTGAACAAAGATGGTGTAGAAAGTTGGTTGTCCAAGCTCAATCCATAAAAGGCTACCATAAAATCCCTTATAGACTCATTATATTTCAGCTTAATCTTCTCATATAATCCAATTTTCTCTCCTGGTTATTAAAGGTTAGATTAAAAAGGGAACAATCTAGAAAGTTTTTTTCATTTAAGGTAGATTTTTACTATAGTATGTATACATATGTTTAAGATGTATATGAATATTAGTGTGTGTATTGTAGATAGAAGTGGTTACTAAGTTAGTACAGAGAAATGATTAAATGATCAAGGTAAACAGGCGGAGTGGGACGTTGTGTTGTGCAGGCCTGTTTACGGGTTTACCCGAGCCGTGCCCATGTTAACCCTCTTAAGGCAGCAGCGTAGTGTCTTCATGCATTAGGCCCTACTGTGGGCATGGGCAATGAATGCGTCATGCTGACCGTATGGGTCTGATATCCTCTCAAAGAGACAGCATGATGCACCAACGTAGGACTGGTTAGTTTCAAGTCAGAGCATTGATGGATCATGGCGACAATAACATATATGTAGCCTTGAAGCCTCCTGCCATCGTTACAGGGTTATTGTCATAAAGCTTGTCATCCATTAGCAAGATAAAAACATGTCCAGTCTTGTTTTACTGGCAGTTACAGTTTTTTCTGCTTCGTCAAAATCTCCAGATAAGGAGATCAAATTACGATGTATATGCCACTCCCAACTCCCGCCCATCTCGCTTCCCTCCTAACCCAACCTCTCCCCTACTCAGTGCTGACATGAGAATGACAGGCTATACGGTATCTCTGACCTGCTGCTCGGGCTGATGATGGCTGCGTAGATCACTGAGCTGACAAAGCCCAGGAGACACTTTATAGTTTGTCCAACAGTGTCAGTGAGTGAGGGCCAACACTGCACCCTTTTTATTAGGTAACCACTACCGTCAAGAAATAAAGACACTGTCCAAGTGGATCAGCAATGTGACAGCAGGTTTGACAGTTGTGTGACAGCAATGTAGCAACAATGTGACAGCAGTGTGACAGCAATGTTACAGCAGTGTGTCAGCTATGTGACAAATGTAACAATAACTTGACAGCGGTGTGACAGCAATGTAACAACAGTATGACAGCAATGTAATAACAGTGTGACAGCGGTGTAATAGCACATGGAGAATTTGCTGTCAGCAATGTGAGTTTTCCATCACACAAGTCAAACCGATGGGAACATCCTGCCGTCCAGATAACAAAAACACAGCCACATGTCAGCGCAGAATCTAGCATTTAAAGACTGTCCCAGACAGGGGGCATTCTGGGTAATATTGCAGCCCCCCGGTGGTGATCAGGGTAATTAGAATGATGGATGATGGGAAGGCGGCCCCGGAGCCTCACTCTCGTGTGTCATGTGACGTGGAGTAAGTCATGTGACAACGTTAGTCCCCGTCAGCCCACGTCGCGATCCACAGTGATTTGAGGCACGGAGTCTGTGCTTGTATTTATGAAACTTGTATTTATGTAACTTGTATTTACGTAACTTGTATTTACGTAACTTGTATTTGAGGTAGTTGGTAAGTGGGTGTTTTTATGAGTCGCCCGGTGCCGGTTTTATTACACTGTGTTGACTTCCTGTAGTAACGATGATGGAGGATCGGCCTGTGTTTTTACCCCCCATCCCCCGCCTCCCCCCACTGCCAGCTTTTTGACAGAGTTTGATGAGAAAGTACTTCAACCTGTAAGGGCAGCGTAGAGCTTTCATGCCTATTTGCAATGATGCAGTCCCAAATTACCTGCAAGTGCTACACCATGCGGCCCATCAGGGTTTATAGTGTCATGAAGGCTGGTACGAGCACAGAGCCGCTGTGGTTCACACGTTGAGCATTAAGCCTTCAGACACCATGCTGTGCTCAAAGTGTTAAGCAGACAACACTGTGTTACACTGCAGTAAGCGGAGTGAGAGGAGGAGAAGAGTAGACCTACAATCCCCCATATACCACAGCGGCTGCCAATTTTTAGTTCTGGAGAGTTTCTGCATCAATTTACTAACGTGCGAGAAAGGATTAGGCCCTTGTTCCAACCTCTCCTGACACAGTGGCTTTTTATGATTTGTCCTTTTGAACGTGCATGCAAAAGTACTTTTTAGGTCCTTTTGGTCTGAGCATGAGAAGGGATTCAGCTCTAAGTCCACCATCTTGTCACAGTGGGCACCCCGCACCCCACAACCCCCAACTCAAGAATGTACTTTGGGGGAGACCAATCTGTTGGGAGTGGAGGAGAGGAAAATGCAGCGAGAACCCCTCAATATGATGAGGGCTGACTCTGTCGATGGATAATGAGTGGAAATCGATGCTAGCAAAGATCCTGTTCCAATCCCTGTCGGTGTGCGCTGGGAGGGGCGTGGGTATGAGGGGGGCAGTAGAACGGGCTGCATGTCGTGCTGCGGCCTGATCCGTCACTCTGTAAGCTGACAGTGGTGAGCGGTCACACACCCCACTCCTCATGGACAACTCATTTTGTATGAGTGGGGGAGGGGAGGTGGAGTTTATCACAATAGTCATATTTTTCTCACACATTCACTCATATGAGAGGCAATTTTGCTTCCCCCCTTGCCTATAGATGATGCTCCCTTCCAAAACCATTTGCTGCACCCAGAAATAATGCTAGGGACCCTATTGTGTTACGCCTGCTACCTTTGAAACGCCTCTCCCCCCTGGATTAATGAATTACCTGTCCCTGACAGCATAGAGTCAGAGGCAGGGCAGTACTTTTGGACTAGAGAAGTAGAATGTAAGATAAGACTGTCAATGTTGCAGTCAGGAGATTGTTAATAATTTTGACAAAAGTAGAATGGCTTCGCAAGAGGTCTCTGGTCTTAGTGCACACCCAGAGGGGACAGTATCTTCTCCTGAGTAGGCGGCCATCTTTGATCTAAGAGATATGCCTGATGCCTAGATCAGTGACTTTGGACCATTTAAAAAGATTCTTGCCGTTGACATACAGGTAAAAAGTGAGTCTATCCATACCCCTACTACAATGTGGATGTGCCAGGAGTGGTTGACTCCAGTAAAGCAGCAGGACTTTACACTCGGAACTGAGTAGCCTGGTTTGGTTTGGACGAGACGGAAAGAGGACCACGGCTCACTCTGTTCCTGCAGCCCCTCATATTCAGTTATAGTCATGATGCACTAATGAAGCACTAGTGAACTACTCACCAGCATTACATTGGTGCATCATGGTGACCCTTCTAGGAGTGTATCAACCCTGTAAGGACGGCATGATGCATGCACCAAAGGCCTAGTATATCACAGTGCTATACTGCCCTTTACTACTAACATGGTTTATAGCGACCCGGGGGCTGAGTGGCCTGATGCAGACAGCTCCTTATTCTGCTCCCCGCGCGGAGTCCTGGTGTCTCACTAACACGGGCGCTGATTGTATCAATCAGACTAACAGACTTTAGGGAGTGCTCATTTGTTAACCAACAGGGGGGTCAATAGATTTTCTCACGAGCGGGTTGAAATTCTTTTGGTCCCCCCGCACAAGGGGTCGAAATTATTTCGGTCCCCCTCCCCTTGGCAGGTTGAAATTGAGCATGGCTTTTTCACTTAACAAGGGGTGAAATTATTTTGGTCCCCCCAAATCTACTCCCCCCCCCCCCCCGTAGTTAAAAAATGACCACTCCCTTAATGCTGGGACGTCTGCGAGACGCTGGGGAGACCCGGTACAGACGGCTTATTGCACCTTAACTACTACTTAAGGCGGCTGCAGGGGGACCGGGCCTGGAGGGGACCGGGCTGGCAGCTGGCATTCAGTTAGGGAGGGACGCCCTGAGCAGGGGACGGTTCACTTAAAGTGTGTCCCACATAACAGCGGATACCCTGAATTGAGCATAGTGGATAACGTCAGACAGATTGAGCCAGAATTGACCCTGAATTGACCCCAAAGCCTGGTCCCTTCAGTCAGATGCCTCCTTTATCTACCTTATCTGCCCATAGTCTCACATTCCATCACTGCTGTGTGTAACTAACAGGCTTCTTTTAAATATAAGTTACTAGATTGATGGCATAAATTTTGGTTTGAAGCCCGACTGAAACGTTTTACACTAAGCTGAGTATCATCTAAAAATCCCTCGCATCAGGGAATACATGTATTTTTATGTAGTTAATCTTAAGGGACAGACTCAAACATGAATGAAAATGAAGAAAGTTTACTGTCATGTTGGAGGTTAATTTTCTTCAAGCAGATCTGCATCTTCTGTGGATCTTCTATTTCCTCTTCACCATTGGTGGTTGTTATGCAGTGGCATCTCCCCATGCAGCACAGAGTCAGACCATTAATGTAACAGCCATCCCAGGTGTCCTGATGCAGAGCCCTCAGCAGGCTCAGCTTCCTAATGAGGTGAGATGAGACACTAATCAACTCGCTCATTGCCAAAACCTTATTACAAAATGTAATCTTACGATTGAGGAAGTGAGACTTGGACTAAAATCATCGCAATTTGAGCTCCACTTGAAGTGTCAACTACGCTATAAATAAACCCCTATAAATAAGAACTAGACAGACAATGAAGTGTGAAGGGACAATGAAGGTGGGGGTCTGTTTGACTCTGTATGTACACAGCAATGGTAAATCTATGGGGCATGATACCTAAGCTGAAATGACTATATTGGTTTAGATGTTTCCTCCACCTAGACCCATAGAAAGGTAATTCCTGAGGAAACTGCAGGCCCAAAATCAAATCTATAGGCCATTGGGTCCAGGACAGCGTTAGTGTCTACCCCTGTGTACCACAGCCCTTATGTGCCACTGTCTGACCAAGGTGATGTTGGGTGAGAGGAGGGATGGGTGTCACACTGTTTGCCACTCTGGTAATGTTGGATGTATGGATGAGAAGACAGATGTGTGTATGGCAGCAAAGTCTGTCCCTGAGCCTGTCCGCCCGGGTCCGCCCCGGGTGGCCCCGGTCCCCCGGTGGGCTTACTGTGGGTGTTGGTGGCAGGGCGGCCCTTAATAAGCAGGGTAAGCCTATTGTAGCCTCCCCATGACAGACCGCCGTGAGCGGTCTCGTCCCGTCATGACTGGCCTCGTCCCCGACTGGTTGAGATCTGAGCAGATAATGACGACCAACATGTGATCCATCAGGGTCGGCGGGACTCCACCTGGGTGCTGCCCTGATCCCCCTCTGACACACTGCTACCAGCGCCCCCTGTCTGCAAGGTCACAGTGTAGTGTTGTGAGATGAGAGGCAGAATGCTCCATCAGTATAGTATCCTGTAGAGACATTGGGATACAATGTCAAACTATTTGAAAAATGGTCAAACAAAGTCTAGAAACATCCCAATATTGGGTGCCATCTTTAGCCACCAGCAGCTAATGTTTCCATCCAGGTCAGCTACTTAGTCAGGTTCAGGGATGAAAGTTTTCTCTCATCATGCGCAGACCTGTACTCAACTATAGAGGGGCCTCAATTTGAGGGTATCAAGGTTGGTTACTCTCATCCCTGCTTGTTCTAAGCCTGCTAGAAGATTTATGTCTCTGTAGGCTTGGACCAACCAGAGACTACCCTTGGACATCATTGTCTGCCTCAGAATGCCGCTCTCCCCTGACCAGGTGTACAGCCTACACCACGGGGAGTCCTACCCACAGTCAGTCAGGGTACAATGTGGGAGTCGGCTCAGACCAGGTGTACAGCCTACACCATGGGGAGTCCTACCCACAGTCAGTCAGGGTACAATGTGGGAGTCGGCTCAGACCAGGTGTACAGCCTACACCATGGGGAGTCCTACCCACAGTCCGTCAGGGTACAATGTGGGAGTCGGCTCAGACCAGGTGTACAGCCTACACCACGGGGAGTCCTACCCACAGTCAGTCAGGGTACAATGTGGGAGTCGGCTCAGACCAGGTGTACAGCCTACACCACGGGGAGTCCTACCCACAGTCTGTCAGGGTACAATGTGGGAGTAGGCTCAGACCAGGTGTACAGCCTACACCACGGGGAGTCCTACCCACAGTCTGTCAGGGTACAATGTGGGAGTTGGCTCAGACCAGGTGTACATCCTACACCACGGGGAGTCCTACCCACAGTCTGTCAGGGTACAATGTGGGAGTAGGCTCAGACCAGGTGTACAGCCTACACCACGGGGAGTCCTACCCACAGTCTGTCAGGGTACAATGTGGGAGTAGGCTCAGACCAGGTGTACAGCCTACACCACGGGGAGTCCTACCCACAGTCCGTCAGGGTACAATGTGGGAGTAGGCTCAGACCAGGTGTACAGCCTACACCACAGGGAATCCTACCCACCGTCCGTCAGGGCACAATGTGGGAGTTGGCTCAGACCAGGTGTACAGCCTACACCACAGGGAATCCTACCCACCGTCCGTCAGGGCACAATGTGGGAGTTGGCTCAGACTGAGACCTCACGACTCGTCTTCACGTCGGGATGCGACAGGACTGCTTCTTTACTACCAATTGTGACCTGTGTCAATTGACAGAGGTCAAGGCACTGAGGAGGCTGGTGTCTACTTTCTGTCTCGTTACGGCGTAGTAATACGGCCTGGCCTTGTTACGACGTAGTAATACAAGCTGGGCTATGACGCGGGTCAGGTTGTCAGCCACAGTCTGATGACTTGACTTTTCTTGAAAGGAAGTGTACAATATGTAGACACTCCAGCAGAATTCTAAATGAATTAAGTGCGAACCAAACAATTACTGAGAACATTTTATTGATTAAAGCCTAGATATAACCAAAGGCATCAGGTTTGTTAAATAGTGCTGCAGTCAGGTAGTGGAGACTTCATTTCTACTGGTGAGTGTCTGACATGGTGAGGGCCTGCTGTATATCAGTTATCACCTTACAAAGACCAATGCCATGTATGGGTGTTTATAACTATAACTAATATGATAACCATGCGGTGCCTGCAGCAGGTAGTGTACCTGTGGTTTCTGGGAACAGACAGGTGTGTCAGGCAGCACCTGGAGGAGGCCTGCAAGCAGCTTAACCCTCTAAGGATGACATGTCGCTAAAAGATGACATTTGTCATTATGTATGATGCATTAATGCAGCTCCGACGAGTAATTTTGGGACAGTCTCAACTCCTCCTGCTTGATGTATGAATGCCATAAGTAGGACTCTGCTGTAATGAATGATCTCTATAACATTTTTGTTGTATATTTCACAACATGACCTCCTTCTATACAAGATGCTATTTTAGTACTAATGGTACATTTCAAGACTCCTGTAACCCCCACACTTCTTTTGAAACCGCCACTCTTTTGGGACAGTATGGAACAGTCATCCTGCTGAGGTGGTTTGGCAGTGTAAGATCACTTTATGTTTAATACCTGCTATTAGAGATTGTAGCCTACACTGATATAGCATTAGGACCTTTTCAATCTAGAAATATTAACCATTGGTCACTGGCAAATGTTGTATGCCATTGTCAGAACAAATAGTTATACCAAATATAAACGGATAGTTATACCAACTATGCCTCAAGTTTGTTGTTTTCAGACACACCTTACTCTGCTGTTCTGATCCCTGATTTACTGAACCTGTCCCAACACAGAGGGCTGAGATGTGGCATTCAGTTACAGCTCCCATGTCTGGGTGCCATCACCATAAGTATCAAGTAACCAGAGTCACAGTCTGTCACAGCAGCTGGTACAGAGCCGTCTCAGCCTGATCACACTGATCCTGTACAGACTCCTGCCACAACTAGGTAAGGGTCCTGGTGGTACCTAGTCCTGTACAGACTCCTGCCACAACTAGGTGAGGGTCCTGGTGGTACCTAGTCCTGTACAGACTCCTGCCACAACTAGGTGAGGGTCCTGGTGGTACCTAGTCCTGTACAGACTCCTGCCACAACTAGGTAAGGGTCCTGGTGGTACCTAGTCCTGTACAGACTCCTGCCACAACTAGGTAAGGGTCCTGGTGGTACCTAGTCCTGTACAGACCCCTGCCACAACTAGGTGAGGGTCCTGGTGGTACCTAGTCCTGTACAGACCCCTGCCACAACTAGGTAAAGGTCCTGGTGTTACTGAGTCCTGCCCAGACTCCTGCCACAACTAGGTGAGGGTCCTGGTGGTACCTAGTCGTGTACAGACTCCTGCCACAACTAGGTAAGGGTCCTGGTGGTACCTAGTCCTGTACAGACTCCTACCACAACTAGGTAAGGGTCCTGGTGGTACCTAGTCCTGTACAGACTCCTGCCACAACTAGGGAAGGGTCCTGGTGGTACCTAGTCCTGTACAGACTCCTGCCACACCTAGATAAGGGTCCTGGTGGTACCTAGTCCTACCCACACTCCTGCCACAACTAGGTAAGGGTCCTGGTGGTACCTAGTCCTGTACAGACTCCTGCCACAACTAGGAAAGGGTCCTGGTGGTACCTAGTCCTGTACAGACTCATGTCACAATTAGGTAAGGGTCCCGGTGGTACCTAGTCCTGTACAGACTCCTGCCACAACTAGGTGAAGGTCCTGGTGGTACCTAGTCCTGTACGGACTCCTGCCACACCTAGATAAGGGTCCTGGTGGTACCTAGTCCTACCCAGACTCCTGCCACACCTAGGTGAGGGTCCTGGTAGTGCCAGTCTCCTGCTACAACGAGGTAAGGGTCCTAGTGATACCCAAACCCCTGCCATAACTATCCTCAAAACAGTTCTCAACAATGACACAAAACTAAAAACGTGTGTATTTCCCGGGAAACGCAGGAGCTGTATACATAAGATAGACACGGGAGATTCTCGAGAATATTGAACGTTCCTAGTGACATGTTCAATGGTGATTCCTGAGTTTTACTCGTGCAAATTACTCAAGTAGAATGAAGATGTATATTTCTTGTGTTTCACTACAAAAAAATTGCAGGGAATATGCCACAAGAAAATTACCAAAAATGTCCTAAAAAAGTTTTGAAATTCTCAAGTTATGACATGTCAATGGCAATAGTTCCACTGGAGATTTTGTTTACAGGGTAGGTTCTGATGATACCGAGTCTTTGACAAAATGGCAATGGTTTTCCCTGGTCTGTATGCACCATCAGCCTAACTTGATGTATGAATACCACAATGCAGCCCGCTGGTGCTGAGAAGCAGTCAGGGATGCAGCCATCATCATCAGTACCAGCAGATTCACACAGAGTGAGACGTATGTGAACCTTCCCACGAGCAGGGAAGGAGATTGTCAGCAGCCCCCTTTGAAGTTTTACGGCCTCAATACAAGGCCTCAATACCTCTACAATACGGGGCGGTTTGGGAGGAGGGCCGGTAACACAAAGAGCTGCAAGGCGGCAGCTGCCGGGTCTGAAGTCGTAAATCTGGGATAGGGAAGTGTTCTGGCTACTGGTTGTATACCTGGTCGTGTCTTAGACGCTGTGCTGGGGCTCTTGCTGGAACATAAGGACCTTTGTTGAATATCATCCCGTTTTTCGCTCTTACACTTTTGGTCGATGGCTGTGATGATTGTATGCTCTTGCATGATGCCATCCTAGATGACTTTCCCTTTCTCCTGATCATGAGGCAGCCTGTGTCAGCCTCACCAACAGCTCGTAGATTTAGTATAGAGGCAGCCTGTGTCAGCCTCACCAGCAGCTCGCAGATTTAGTATAGAGGCAGCCTGTGTCAGCCTCACCAACAGCTTGCAGATTTAGTATAGAGGCAGCCTGTGTCAGCCTCACCAACAGCTTGCAGATTTAGTATAGAGGCAGGCTGTGTCAGCCTCACCAGCAGCTCACAGATTTAGTATAGAGGCAGCCTGTGTCAGCCTCACCAACAGCTTGCAGATTTAGTATAGAGGCAGGCTGTGTCAGCCTCACCAACAGCTCGCAGATTTAGTATAGAGGCAGCCTGTGTCAGCCTCACCAACAGCTCGCAGATTTAGTATAGAGGCAGGCTGTGTCAGCCTCACCAACAGCTTGCAGATTTAGTACAGAGGCAGGCTGTGTCAGCCTCACCAGCAGCTCACAGATTTAGTACAGAGGCAGCCTGTGTCAGCCTCGACTAGATGTAGTATGGTTTCCTGCGCGGGGCCCATTCAGAGACCAGACTAGGAAGACGGCCACCAATCACCCCCGCTCTACCTGCCGCATACTGTACCTCTTCCCTCCACCAACTGCCTGCATGACTGTCCATGATTCAAGCAGGAATAAGGCAGGTTTCAGACTCAGCTAGAGAGACAATATTGAAGGAACCTAGACCATGTCAGTGCATTGACAATTTCATATTTAGAATGTTGTCAATTTGTTACAAAGAAACCATTTAATACACATCTTAATTTTTTTTGAACATGCAATGAATGATAATAGATATGCAGAAAGATATACTTAGTGTTAATAGATGGTAATTCAACAATAGCTTGTGTGGATGAGTTGTGGTTGTGGCAGGTGTACTTGATATGATAACACACTGCCTCTGCCACCAGGGCAGCCCCCTGTAATGCTGGTACCGTTGCTGCTGTGGTAGTACTTACAGCCTCCCTCAGTCAGACATACCCGCTACTCACCTCCCCCACACTGCTCGTTAGCCGACCCTGACCGCTGTTTGATTCCTGTAGATTACCGGTCTTGGCGGCTTCCTGACCTGGGGGGGGGGGGGCTGAGCAGCAGGTTAACCTGCTCATCTGCAGCCTGTAGGGCGCTGTGACTCACCTGGTCTCTAATTAAGTTACTTATCCTGATTCCCTGTACCCACTCTATGTACAGTAAGGTGGGAGTCTACCATACAGTTACTGGGGCACCTGGATATGGGTGCCTGGAGCAGTAGGGTAGTAAAGTGGCTACCTTGATGTGGGAGTCTATGATGAGGGCAGTAAGGTCTAGTTAGGCACGGATCCTGTTGCTTGTCACCATGCGGCCGTCGCTGTATATAGACTGGGTACCTTGGGAGCCTCAAGGCGGGTATCTTAATTCAGAGGAAAAGATATGGACCGAGCATTGAGTACCTTGATGAATGCAGTAAGGACTAGTCAGCCTGTGTGAGGTATAGACTGGGTACCTTCAGTTGGGAATCTACTAGACTAAGGTGGGTTCTTGATTGTATAGGGGTAGCTTTAGGGGGTACCTCTATGTGGGGGTCTACTAGAGGCTGCTACCTTGATCGGGGCAGTAAGGACTAGTTAGGCACTGATCCTATTTCTTGTCCCCGGCAGCCGGCCGCTCTATGAAAGCAAAGTGGTGATAAATAATGCAGGGCAGGATGAGGTCCTGTGTGGTGTAAGTGGATTAGGGCGGGAACACTGCGGGGAGGCGGGGTGAGGTACTGGGGTGATATACAAGGCAGCCATTTTCCACAGGAAACAAGTCGCCATTTTGTACATGGGACGGCAGGCCATTTTGTATGTGGGATTGGCGGCCATTTTGTACATGAGACTGGCGGCCATTTTGTACATTAAACAGGTGGCCATTTTGTACATGAGACTGGTGGCCATTTTGATTATGGGAATGGCGTCCATTTTGATTATGGGAATGGCATCCATTTTAGACATGGGAATGGTGGCCATTTTGTACATGGAAATGGCGGTCATTTTGGACATGGGCGGGCAGCCATTTTGGACATGTGACAGGTGGCCATTTTGGACGGGCGGGCAGCCATTTTGTACATGGGACTATGCATCGCCTGCTCCCTCCGTCCACCACACCATACCATACAGATCTATATGATTAGACGCTGTATGTATAGTGCAAACTGACCGGCTGATTGCAGAGACCCATGACTGAGTTGAAGCGGTTCACGCAGGGAGTACCCCCAGACTACAACCCCCCCCCCCGGTATCTGATGTAATCCACATTACTCCAGGCTCCTTACACCAACAGACTCTCATTGATCTGCGGGAATCCAATAGAGCGGGCGGCCAGTCAGCCGGGGTTAACCCTGTAAGGCACTCCGCCAGTCTGGGTGCAGCATCATGCTAACAGTACAGCCGTGATACACTCCCAGAGGGTCAGCATGATACACCAATGTAGTGCCGCTGAGTAGCATCACCTGTGCTGCATGAGTGCATCATGAGGACCGATGCATGAAGGCATCATGCCTTGTATGAAGGTTTAGGAGTGCCCAGACATTGACTGAGGAGTGGGTGGGGTGTCAGGCAATGTGCCTACTGAGGCAGGCGGTCTGCTTACCTGGGGTAGGAGTGGGTAAGGTGTCAGGCGATGTGCCTACAGGCGGTCTGCTTACCTGGGGTAGGAGTAGGTAGGGCGTCAGGCGATGTGCCTACTCAGACAGGCGGTCTGCTTACCTGGGGTAGGGGTGGGGAGGGTGTCAGGCGATGTGCCTACAGGCGGTCTGCTTACCTGGGGTAGGAGTAGGTAGGGCGTCAGGAGGTGTGCCTACAGGCGGCCTGCTTACCTGGGGTAGGAGTGGGGAGGGCGTCAGGCGATGTGCCTACAGGCGGTCTGCTTACCTGGGGTAGGAGTGGGTAGGGCGTCAGGCGATGTGCCTACAGGCGGTCTGCTTACCTGGGGTAGGAGTGGTTGGGGCGTCAGGCGATGTGCCTACAGGCGGTCTGCTTACCTGGGGTGGGAGTGGGTAGGGCGTCAGGCGATGTGCCTACAGGCGGTCTGCTTACCTGGGGTAGGAGTGGGTAGGGCGTCAGGAGATGTGCCTACTGAGACAGGCGGTCTGCTTACCTGGGGTAGGAGTGGGTGGGGTGTCAGGCGGTGTGCCTACTGAGACAGGCGGTCTGCTTACCTGGGGTAGGGGTGGGTAGGGCGTCAGGCGATGTGCCTACAGGCGGTCTGCTTACCTGGGGTAGGGGTGGGGAGGGCGTCAGGCGATGTGCCTACTGAGGCAGGCGGTCTGCTTACCTGGGGTAGGAGTGGGTAGGGCGTCAGGCGGTGTGCCTACAGGCGGTCTGCTTACCTGGGGTAGGAGTGGGTAGGGCGTCAGGCGATGTGCCTACAGGCGGTCTGCTTACCTGGGGTAGGAGTGGGTAGGGCGTCAGGCGATGTGCCTACAGGCGGTCTGCTTACCTGGGGTAGGAGTGGGTAGGGCGTCAGGCGATGTGCCTACAGGCGGTCTGCTTACCTGGGGTAGGAGTGAGTAGGGTGTCAGGCGATGTGCCTACAGGCGGTCTGCTTACCTGGGGTAGGAGTGAGTAGGGTGTCAGGCGATGTGCCTACAGGCGGTCTGCTTACCTGGGGTAGGAGTGGGTAGGGCGTCAGGCGATGTGCCTACAGGCGGTCTGCTTACCTGGGGTAGGGGTGGGGAGGGCGTCAGGCGATGTGCCTACAGGCGGTCTGCTTACCTGGGGTAGGAGTGGGTAGGGCGTCAGGCGATGTGCCTACAGGCGGTCTGCTTACCTGGGGTAGGAGTGGGGAGGGCGTCAGGCGATGTGCCTACAGGTGGGCTGCTTACCTGGGGTAGGAGTGGGTAGGGCGTCAGGCGATGTGCCTACAGGCGGTCTGCTTACCTGGGGTAGGAGTGGGTAGGGCGTCAGGCGATGTGCCTACTGAGGCAGGCGGTCTGCTTACCTGGGGTAGGAGTGGGAAGGGCGTCAGGCGATGTGCCTACAGGCGGTCTGCTTACCTGGGGTAGGAGTGGGTAGGGTGCCAGGCGATGTGCCTACAGGCGGTCTGCTTACCTGGGGTAGGAGTGGGTAGGGTGCCAGGTGATGTGCCTACAGGCGGCCTGCTTACCTGGGGTAGGAGTGGTTGGGGCGTCAGGCGATGTGCCTACAGGCGGTCTGCTTACCTGGGGTAGGAGTGGGGAGGGCGTCAGGTGATGTGCCTACAGGCGGTCTGCTTACCTGGGGTAGGAGTGGGTGGGGTGTCAGGGGATGTGCCTACTGAGGCAGGCGGTCTGCTTACCTGGGGTAGGAGTGGGTGGGGTGTCAGGCGATGTGCCTACTGAGGCAGGCGGTCTGCTTACCTGGGGTAGGAGTGGGTGGGGTGTCAGGGGATGTGCCTACTGAGGCAGGCGGTCTGCTTACCTGGGGTAGGAGTGGGTGGGGTGTCAGGCGATGTGCCTACTGAGGCAGGCGGTCTGCTTACCTGGGGTAGGAGTGGGTGGGGTGTCAGGGGATGTGCCTACAGGCGGGCTGCTTACCTGGGGTAGGAGTGGGTAGGGCGTCAGGCGATGTGCCTACTGAGGCAGGCGGTCTGCTTACCTGGGGTAGGAGTGGGGAGGGCGTCAGGTGATGTGCCTACTGAGACAGGCGGTCTGCTTACCTGGGGTAGGAGTGGGGAGGGCGTCAGGTGATGTGCCTACTGAGACAGGCAGTCTGCTTACCTGGGGTAGGAGTGGGTAGGGTGTCAGGTGATGTGCCTACTGAGACAGGCGGTCTGCTTACCTGGGGTAGGAGTGGGGAGGGCGTCAGGTGATGTGCCTACAGGCGGTCTGCTTACCTGGGGTAGGAGTGGGTGGGGTGTCAGGGGATGTGCCTACAGGCGGGCTGCTTATCTGGGGTAGGAGTGGGTAGGGCGTCAGGCGATGTGCCTACAGGCGGTCTGCTTACCTGGGGTAGGGGTGGGTAGGGCGTCAGGCGATGTGCCTACTGAGGCAGGCGGTCTGCTTACCTGGGGTAGGAGTGGGGAGGGCGTCAGGCGATGTGCCTACAGGCGGTCTGCTTACCTGGGGTAGGAGTGGGTGGGGCGTCAGGCGATGTGCCTACAGGCGGGCTGCTTACCTGGGGTATTCCCCACCTGGGCTGAACTCAAGGTGTGTCGTATTGTTTACACCAGAGTGACTAACTATGGCGCAGAAGATGCTGCTCTTGATCAAGTGAAGCTTATCTTCCATCTGTGAGATCGAGAGGAATCAAGCATTGTGTATAAGTCTATCTCGCATATTGGCCGGACCCGTGTGTCTACAAGCTGCAGAAACTGCTAATAATACTGTAGCACGCCTATAAAAACTCGTGTATAAGCCATACTCTGACTTTGTCCTGATGCTATAAGCCACTATAGTAGCTACAGCCTACACGCTAGGTTCTACGTTAGTGTTAGCTTGTGTTCAGCCTCGCTCTCACTTCCCTTCTAACCCTGTCAGACATTACCCACAATGCAGCAGTATCATGGTGGCCCGGGAGCATTCATTATGTAAGATGTAGTTACCGACCACTAGAGGCCCTCCTCGGGTGCCATTCAGCCCGTCAGGTACTTATACCTTATACATAAACCGGTAGATGTAGTTACCATGGTTACCACAGAACACACCAGGCTGCCATTGTGTGTTTTATGCCGTCCGTTACTTCCCTTATCAAGGTTTCTGTGACACAGCTTTCTGCATCACTACACTACGGGTCTTTAGAAGTGAGTAAAAAGATGGGTTGTTTGGGTAATCATGGTAAACTCTGTTGATTAGAAAATAAACTGTAAAATCCTGATATAAGTTGATCCGCCCATCTCTGCCAGTAAGTCAAATCAGGGATAATTTGACTTGATAGAAAAGACTACATTCTTATATTTTCGGCTCACTGGTACTGATCTTCAGCTCTGCATGAACTACGGCATTTAAACTGAATTTCTACTGCTTAAAGTCATCCTTTAAGTGGCTTTACATTCAATAAATGCTTTGTGAATATTTAAGATCGTTTACAATAGCTTTAATGCCAACCTTCATGCAGTGCTGATTATAGCTGCCTGTGTTGAGCCACAGCTGGCCTCCATAAAGCTGCACAATGAGCAGCTCATGAGCAGCTCATGGAGCTGTCAGTAACAGACCAGTCTGGACCGGTCCCAGAGACAAGCACCCTTACCTACACTCACCCACACACCCCGAGTGGTCAGGGATCAATTCACGTCCCAACGACTAAAATGTGTCTCCTAACAACTGCATGCAATCGATGCATATACCTACTCAGAGCATACATATAGCTATTCTATGTTTCCAGTCTGCATGCATTCAGCTGGTATACACCATTGTGATATGAGTACTTGCTAATGGTCAGGAGCAGAGAGCTGAGAGTGAAAATGTCATATCATCCTCCGCCTATCCATATACTGTAGGGGCCAGACATATGGTCTATATGACATGTTTCAAAAAGTGTAAAGCTTCCATTCTCTCATAATCTTTGGTTTCTTGTCCTAGATACTGGCACGATTCAAATCCAAAATGGCAGTTATTGACAAATTTCAAAGTCGGTTTCTGAATTGAGTACTAAATACGGATAACCAAAACAGTATGAGGGATCAGGATTACCACAAGGAGTGCCTGAGGTATGCGAACAGTATCGGGATGGAAAAAAGAGGACAAGCTGGTGTTAATGGGAATTCAGGGTTGTCTGTGGCCATAACCAACTATGCACTCTGTCGTAGGGGAGCAGAGCCAAGTCTAAGTCACCACAGGAACCAGACTTTGGCATCTTACCTCCCACAACCCGGTGTAAACATGAAGTAACCAGAGTGGGAGGAACTATAAAGTTCTGACTGCCATGGCATGGGCATTATATCACCAGTAATGTATCTCTGGTAGAAGAGGGAGGGGTACATGTGTACTAGTCACAGCAGAACCTAGACATTTGGCTTGACATATTACCTCTTACAACACTAGGAAATAATCAGAATATGGAGAATTACTCATCATGTGAGTTCTGACTGGCCCTGATGAGTTTTGCCATGGCATGGGCTGATCACCAATACTGGATCTATAGTAGAGGAGGGGTGTGCATGTGTACCATAATAACCTCAGTCCTACATCCAGGCCAAGGTCTCAGAGCCTTTTACCACCCAGGGTGCAGGTAGCTGGTAGTCCTACACCCCGGGTGTTGATCAGGAGCTGCTCATGTTTATGATAATTCTAACTGAGCTACTCCCCACATGGTGTGTGGCTGCTGGAGGGAGTCCTTCACTGCTGGTGCTGCTACAACTTACTGTATGTAGGACTGGATAACAGCAGCACCATATTACACACATGGTGTGTGGCTGCTGGGGGGGGGGGGGTCCTTCACTGCTGGTGCTGCTACAACTTACTGTATGTAGGACTGGATAACAGCAGCACCATATCACACACATGGTGTGTGGCTGCTGGAGGGAGTCCTTCACTCATACTGCTACAACTTACTGTATCGAGGACTGGATAACAGCAGCACCATATCACACACCTCATATTTACAAGTGTAGTGACACTTAGCCATCTAACAGCAGCGCGATGCACCAAGCCAGCACAGGGAGTGTATCAAACATATAAGGGAGGCATGATGCATTTATGCAGCCCTGGTGAGTCACTTACTGGGCCTGCATTCATGCATCATAATGACAGAAGGTTGTAATGCATTAAAGCAGTATGTGGCCCATATCCTCTTGACCCATACCCAGTAAGGACCCTTGTGAGGTATGAACTGCTCCCCTGCCAGTACCCCACACCTCCCTGAGCTGCTCGCTGGTACCCACAGTACCGACAGTACCCACTTTGTTTACATAATACGTGCCCCGTGTGTGCCACGTGATGTAACAGGCTCATAGATTGGGTGACTGTAACGTGACGTCTGATTGGCTAATACTGGCTACTCAGGAAATCCATCACCAAGTTTGCCTTTCTCCGACCAGTGCCTTAATACAGCCTGGGTCTGTTAGTATGTCTATAGTCTATCTATACTGTGTCTATACCAGTCAAATAGACACAGTCTGTGCACACAGGGTCAGGGTTAATGCCTGAGTCTATATGGAGCAGTTTCTGCAACAATACTCAAAATGTCATAAGAGAACTTTGAAGTCCACAGATTGACATGAGTGATGTGTTACAGTAAATATACATTTATACCCTTACATACTGATGAAATAAAGGAAGGAAAAAATATTACAGAGGTTGTGTATCAGGTTCTGTTAATGTTGTGTAAGATAATGTACTAAGTGTCTGTGGGTGCGGGATGCCCCTAGAGTGTGATATGCAGCGTACCCGGTATGTACATCTGAGGCTGTATTAGCGGCTGTACGTGTGTCAACACGGCTAATGGACGCTCCGCATGTACACACGGTAATGTACACTACACCCACCCCCTATAGCTCATATATATCCTGTATAGTATACACATTAATGTACACTACACCCACCCCCTATAGCTGATATGCATCCTGTATAGTATACACATTAATGCACCATGCACCCACGAGCACCCACTATATAGCTAATAATTGATACTGCTATTTATGGGCAGGGGTCATGGAATACTTACTTAATTAATGCAAAATTCCCCTTATAAGTATGCAATTTAAATTTGTAAAAAAAAGTCAACCAGATGTACCGTAAAACCCCATTTTCTGATGTATCAAAACCCCACCTATAAGCCAAACCCCCAATTACAGAAGGAAATTTAAAGTGCCAATTGAAATTTGTCTTATATGCAGGGTTTTACGGTACCTCTGAAATTGTCACTAGGAACATGCAAGGATCTGCTTTGACGTGCAGAAAAATAAAACAACTTCTCACAACCGGTGCTTTCAATGTAACAACTTTAATACCTGATTGTAAGAAGCGATCCATGTTCTCGGGTCTGCATTGTACTAGACCTCTGGGTTGCCATGATAAATTCCTGTTGTCAAATCAGTACCGAAACAAGCAAAATGCTTAACACATATCTTTTTATGATGGGACTCACCCACCCCATAGTCGCTGACTAACCTGTAAGATGTACAATAAGCTGGGTAGTGTGAGCCTGTACAATCAGCCAGGTAGTTGAGCCAATATACCCCGTAAACTGAATTACCGCAGGACTTCAGCTCAATTGAGCAGCTCAGACCCCCCAGTAGCCCCCCCCCCCACCACCCTGATATTGATTGAGTACATTGTTCCGGTCCCCATTCCTCACTGCTGGTATTACATTTGTAAGGCCACATTGATATCCACCATATTTCTTTTTGTTTTAGAGAAGGCGGTTGCCATATGCCGTGCATGTCTGGCAAGTACTCCTACCCCCTACCTTCACACACACCCACACACCAGACGGCATGTTCCTTAATCAACCCTTTAAGGATTGTAAACTGCTTCAAGGCTCCAGGCTCATTTGATGTCAGGATGCACCGATGCAGCACGGGGTAACTGAGGCGTGGGCCTGTTAAGAATGTTCAGCAGAAACTGGTACCCAGATTATGGCAGTATTCTGCCCTCAGAGTGTTAATGTGGAATATGCTGCGGATCCATCTCCCAGCCTTACAGGACTACTAGGGAGGGTGATGAGGTCTTAGGCCAAAAAAAAGGTGTGTTTCAAGTTACTCAACCCTACCTGGCTAAACAGGACCGACCCTAGATATTCTCATCCAATTTTGAAAAAAATATTTATATTTCAAGTTATTTCAGAGTTAATTTTGATAGTGGATGAGTCAATGCTATTGTCGGCGAGTCAATTTTATGCGCTTTTTTTTCAGGCCAAAGTTTAAGGAAAATGTATGGAGAAATTACACCTGATGAAGGGCGTTATTTGCCCAAAACGTTGTGTCACTATAAATAAACCAACTTGTCTCACTAAAATTTTCTACTAAAATCAATGCAGTTTGTCCAGATGTGTTATAAAAAACATATAGCATGAAAAAAAAGTAAATAAAAAAATGAAATGCGACCTACCCTCCCTAGATGTTCAGCCTATGTAACCTGAAACACACCTTTATTAGTTGTGGCCTCATGGCATCGATCCTCGCCTCCCACTGCAATCTCAGGTCACCATCAAGTATTGGTCTTCATCAGGCCCCTTTTTGTTCTCTTTTTGTCGGCATCGATTGGCACGCGTTCATCTTAAAGACTTATCATGGCGGGGTGTAAGTGAGGGTGGAGCCGGCCTGCCGCTTCTTTTTTCTTCCCCGGGGAATTCGATTCCCATCGAAGGACGATAATCGCTCATAATCAGCGACTAGCAGCTTGGGGAGGGTCGCGGGACGACCTTGATGGTAGCGGGAGACAGGGCTGCTGGGGAACCTCCCTGATGGAGGACTGAGATAAACAGGGGCCGCTTAAACTGGGGTGGACTCTGTTAAAGTAGAGGGATAAAACAGGTGCAGGCCTAGGCTGTGTCAGTATTGAGCAGAGCCTATTAGAAGCCTTCTCAAATTACTGTCCAATTCAACCAAATTTAAATCTTGGTCAGGCCTGTCTTGCCATTGTTAAATGTGACTCTAGAGATGCCACTCTTGCTCCTTTTGCAGGAAAATCTATAATACATCATGTTAATTTCTTCAATGGTCTATTAAACTTTCCTGCAATTTTTCAACAAGAGAATGGCATCTCTGAAATTCTTTTCCATATTATGAATAACTGATGGAGGCCATCTGTACCGTTGAATGTCTTCCTTTCTCTACGTCTTATTCAGAACCTAATGTAGTAGCAGGAGTTTGATCAGAGGAGGTGGAATGGAAAATTATCAAAGGCACCATCTTTGTTGTTCAAACAAGCCATTTGTGGTTCAGTCAGGACTGTGACTGAGTGTTGCCAAGTCTATTGTGTAGTCTTCATCGGTTTCTCATTCCTCAAAGAGTACCCGCGTGGGCGGAACTTCCTTCTAGTAACCACGACACTTATTGATTCAGTTATACACTATAGCTTGTTTCTGATACCACTAAATCCATTATGCTACATAGCAGTACATATGACAATGAGATGTATATCAGACTTAGTTAGGACTTGCACGATCATTGTCATATGAATTCTGCACAATCATTGTCATATAAATTCTCTGAATTTTGGCAATCATTAGATGATGACTCATCGACTTCATCGATTAAATCCTGGGAACAGGCCGTTCACAAAAGCTATGCCTTCAGCACATTAAGCATGTATTCCTTGGTGGGGGTTCCCCATGTCTACATGAGTCAGTGAGTGTTATGGGTAGGTTCTGTATTAGCAGTGACATGGTACAGTACTACATGAGTCAGTGAGTGGGTTAGGGTTCTGTATTAGCTCTGACATGGTCCAGTACTACATAGTGACTACCGTAAGTGTGATTCACTCCTTGTGTCACCTCCAGCAGTCATTACAAGCACTGGGTCCTTAACCCTTATAAAACATCTACCACCATCCATGAGCTCTCATCCCTGCTTCACCCTACCTCACTGCCATGTTAAACCATGTTAAACCACCTTATATCACTGCCATGTTAAACCATGTTAAACCACCCTGCATCACTCCCATGTTAAACCATGTTAAACCACCCTGCATCACTCCCATGTTAAACCATGTTAAACCACCCTGCATCACTCCCATGTTAAACCATGTTAAACCACCCTGCATCACTCCCATGTTAAACCATGTTAAACCACCTCATATTCCTTCCAGCTAAAATAAAACCACCCCTCCCCGCCCTTCCCCCACTGCCGGGTCTGTAGGAGCCGCCCCCGGCCGGTGTCTGGTGTGTCAGCGTCTTATCCTGCAGACACCTACAGACACCTGCACACCTGATTTTTGCTGAATCCTGCAGCAAATCAAGATGTTCCTTCCTCCACCGACCCAGCAGCCTCGCCATAACTCGATTATCTTTAGGACCTTTTTCTCCTATTCAGAGGAAAAAGGGGCTTTTCTGTCTTTGCTGTGGCCTGCTGCTGCCTTGCACTGCTTGCTGGTCCAGCTGTCTGCAGGAAGGCAGTGTCCAGCAACTCCAGTTACCATGGTTACCTGTAATTCAATACATTATGATCCAGGAAGACATACACCATTTGTTAAAATACATAAAATTCAATATTCTGAAAGTTTCATTTTTGTCAATGCATTATGTTTGAATGAATAATAATGAAATCTGTTTCAGCTAATTTCCATTGAAAAAAAAGCTTGGGGGATATGTCAGCCTGTTTCTGCAACTCTTTGATTTAATGCTACCTCCGTGTGTCCTGACAGCTCTATATTTGTACCTTGCAGGGCCGGCCGTGAATGACAATGGATTAATTACAGACGTCTGTCACGGTAAGATACATTCCTACGTCTGTCTGCTCGGGTTTCTCCCATCAGCACACAAGTAAATTAGGCTGCCAGGGGAGGCGCATCGAGATCTACCCGCCTTGTGTACGGCCTATGGCTCCCCACTCTGTGTTGGGGTTAATTACTTTGTGGGCCGTGTGTGTGTGGGGGGGGACTGTGTGGGGCTGGTGACACACAGTGGGGGCTGCCTCTGTCACTGTCCGGTAGAGTAAGGACCGGCGATTAAAGGTGCCATATTGGGATGTCATGTTTTTCACTGCTGCTTAATATTGTATTCCTTATGTTATTTCTTAGGGAGTGCAAACTTTTTTTAATTTATTTCTATACCATTGTGTGTGTTTGGCATTAGTGTAGTGTCTCCTTCATTTGATATTTACAAACATCATAAAGGTACCGTGGTATTAATTAAGCTGTTGTTTGCGGCATCCATCACCGATGTGGACACAACCTGACTGTCAATGATAGATGGCGCACGTACCATACTTCTACCTTTACCAAGGTTATTACTGCAGGACTTTGTAATGGGCATGGCTGTATTTATCCACATACATACCTGTGTACAGACCCCCCCCTGGTGTTTTTGTCACCTTGTTACCTGTACTACCTGTGTGGGGCTGGGAGGGGGTCTCTACTCTTTGTGTTAGGCTAAGGAGGACTGGGCAGGTTCAGACACACGGGCTGACAGCTCTGCTGCCATCTCTGCTGTCTCATTGCACGGGAGACATTTCTGTCGTCCATTGATACCACATAGTTGGGTGAGGCATGTTTAGTGCAGGGAATGAGGAGGCTGTCCCTGGGGGCTCTGTCCCCTGAGGCTCTCTGTTAATGACTGAACCCTGTCAGGGCAGGACGATGTCAGTTACTGAACCCTGTCAGGGCAGGACGATGTCAGTTACTGAACCCTGTCAGGGCAGGACGATGTCAGTTACTGAACCCTGTCAGGGCAGGACGATGTCAGTTACTGAACCCTGTCAGGGCAGGACGATGTCAGTTACTGAACCCTGTCAGGGCAGCACAATGTTAGTTACTGAACCCTGTCAGGGCAGGACGATGTCAGTTACTGAACCCTGTCAGGGCAGGACGATGTCAGTTACTGAACCCTGTCAGGGCAGGACGATGCCGCAAAGCATCATGTTTCACCGTGATGCATCAATGCAGCGCCCGCAGCTATCTTCATGTGTTCGGCCTGATGTATAAATGCAGCATTGGCAAGTTACTGTCCAGGGCTGCATTCAAGCATCATGCTGACCAAAGGGCATTCTACATTGATGCAGTATGCTGCCTTTACAGGGTTAGTCACTGAGGTGGCAGGTGGGGGTGCAGGGTCAGCAGGAGCAACAGCAGGGTCCACTTTTCTGCAATCAGGGATAAATATAGATGACAATGGGGCTGGTTCGGTAGGGATAGACTTGTGGTCTATGATATATCAGAGGTGGATATTAGATCATATGTTTCAATACTCGATGTTTGTTTTTGAGATGTCCATCCCTCACAAAACATAATTTCAGAATAACTTCAGGGATTTCTTCTTTCTTACTGCGAATGTCAAAGTTTCAGATCTGATCCCGCATAGTTTTAATAAACCAGCAAGTCGCATTAGCTGTCACTTTCCAAACACGTTCATAAACATAAAGTTTGCTTCATCCGGTACCCTAAGTGTACTGCAGGCTGAAGTAGTCGACAAATTAGAATTTCAAACCAACAAATGAGTAACTTATTTATATATATAGGGTAATAAGATTGATGGAAAGTCAAATAAAGGAGTGGTGGAAATAGCTACAGAAATGGTGTAGAACAACATCATATCATATCATCATATATATGATGTATACTGGAGTTATATATAGAGCTTCCTGGAAGCTGGCAATGGCTTTTCCATCATATCAGGTGTATGAGATGTCCTCTTGTAATGGTACCTGCCTTCATATCTTCTTTACGGCATTTGAAACATGATCCCTGTTTACGAGATACATCCCTAGTTTATGACAAAGTATGAAATTCATAAACCCTTTAGGGGGAGCATAGTGCTTTAATGTATAAAACCCTTTTGTAAACATGGTATATCAAGGCTGCATGCATGCATCATGCCAAGCCTGTGGAGCTGGTACACTCCAGAATGTGTGGCATGATGCACCAAGGCAGCGTGGGACAGAGGTGATCGGAGGCGATGGAATCGTTTGATGAAAAAACATTTTATATCTACATACAGCTAGAAAGCAAAGAGAGTTTCCAATCAGTACACTATATTGTTGTTCAGTAAGATAACAACATGCTGTTTAGTGCATGTTTATGATATGCATGTCTCATGTTGAGGAGGATTCCCCCAGGTCCCCCCCGGTGTATGTACAGACACATGTCTACACGGTAGTAATGAGGATCAATGACAGACTCTACACCACACGATAACACACACCACACCACACTGATCATCGGGTTCTGGCAGATGGGGCTGGCACTGCTCTACCCAGCGGGCTGCCTGATCAAAGGGTGAGGGGGGGGGGGTGTAGGGTGTAGGGTGGGGTGTATGTGTGAGGTATAGGGAGGTGGGGGTGTAAGGGGCAACTAACAGATCAATTGGGTCTGATTCCTTGTACATTGGCATGTGTGACTACCTGGGTGCTTATTAATCTCAATACCTCTTTCTACACAACACCGAGACGGGTGCGTTTCTCTATTTCTACCTGTGGCGCTCATGTACCGTCTTGTCTGGGAACTCCTCCTGTAAGTTGTCTCTGTATCAGGGGATGAGAGGATCTCAGAATACAATCTGAATCATCAGTCAATTAACTTTAAGATTGCAAGAGTATGTAATATACTTAATTAAAGTAGGACCACGAAAAGGAACAGTTATGTCTAATTTTAATTTTCATGAAGTACATGCTGAATGGTGCCTGCAGGCTGCTGAATCAGGACCAGGAAGGAAGGCCACTGTTTGTCTGTCTCAGTGTGTGCAAGGTCTGTTTGCACCCTGCATCCTGGAATAGGGCCCTAGCTGGTTCTCCCAATGTAGGCCACCATCTTGTCCCCCTGGTACCCTGGTGTGTACCAGGCCTGTTTGTACCCTTCCTCCTGGTATAGGCCCCTAGCTTGTCCTCCCAATATAGGCCGCCATCTTGTCCCCTGGTACCCTGGTGTGTACCAGGCCTGTTTGTACCCTTCCTCCTGGTATAGGCCCCTAGCTTGTCCTCCCAATATAGGCCGCCATCTTGTCCCCCAGTACCCTGGTGTGTAGCGGGTCTGTTAGCACCTCCTGGTATAGGGCCCTCATTAGTGCTCCTAGTGTAGGCCGCCATCTTGTCCTCTGACCACACAGACTAATCTCTTAAGTAGAAGTTGCACAAGGTGCTCATCATTGGGCTGTGTGAGATGTGAGTGTGAGGGTTTACAGCCAGGAACCTGAGCCCTGTTTGCATCTTGTCTGCTTGGACAGAAATGAAGGTGGTTCTCCGGTTGTACCCGCTGTCTTGTCCCCCAATATTGCTGGTTCCCACAGCAGAGTTGAGCACTTCAAACAGGGCTCAGGGAGTGGTTTTAACAACACAGGGGGTTGATGGATTTTCATTTGGTGCTTTGATTTCAGTCCCCAAAAATAACCGTAGACAACCCACACACAAGTAGAACTTTCGTCCCATTTCTGCCCTTGTGTCCGGAACTAGTACATTTTAGTACCCGTCTTCCTCTATGGCGCTGTGTCCGGACCACTACACCCTTATACCAGCCTCCCCAACTGCCCCCTACCAGCCCCGTGCGGCTCCCCTTACACAGGACATACTTGACCTGCCTCTACAAACACACAATAAATACCTGATTGCTGCCGAGCGGCGCAGTCTGATTCCCGCCCCGTGACGTGCTATCAAGTACCGCAGTATGCTGCCTGTATTATAACAGCGGGCACACCAAGCTGCTTAAACCTGTGCAGACTGTTATCTGGGCATTTCTTTTGGCAATACCTCTTAGGCTTGACCTTTTTAATAGATGTGACCCATGCAATATCGGGTCATGATAGGTAAGCTTGACAGGTGAAGCAGATTGGGACCGGTAGAGGTAGAGATGCGAGGAGAGGTGGTGCCTGACAGTCACACCATGTCTGATACTACTTCAGAGAAAGTACAAGAACCATGACAGGCAGCAACCTGTTACATGGATACCTGGTAATGACGGGTAGGAGGCAGTGCTGTAGGTGTAGGGGGGGTGGGGAGAGATATAACTTGAGGATATGTAAGGTATATGGACATAGCTTAAGGTGCCAACCTGTTATATCTAACTCATTAAGGTGGGGAGGTGTTGGGGGGGGGGTGGTAGGTGGCAGTAGGTAGGGTTAGGTGGTAGGGGGAGGGGGTGGGTAGGTAGGATATGTGAGGTATATGGACACATTTTGAGGTGGCAGACTGTTACATCTAACTCATTAAGGTGGGGAGGGGTGGGGGGAGGTGGGGTGGGTGAGATGGGGGGAGGGGTTGGGGGGGATATGTGAGGTATATGGACATTGAGGTGGCAGTCTGTTACAGCTAACTCTGATACATTAAGGTGGGCAGGTGTGGTGATCTGTAACCATGGTAACAGGTGGACCATTAACCCTCTAATGACTGCCTGATGCTTTATAACACTTTACTTAAATGTAGACCTCTGCATTCCTGCATCAAGCTGACAACAAGGGTCAGCAACGACTCGCTTGTAAGTCTGTAAACAGATCCTGCATTGGTGCATCTTGCCTACTGTCCTGGATGTATCAACCGTGTGTGGGCAGCATCATTCATTAAAAAGCCGTTATGATTCCTCGGAGCGCCAAGCCCCCCTTACAGCGTTAATGACCGGGTGCCGTGCTGGTACAGCCTTGGTGTGGAGGTATTACGGAGATAATGAGAGAACGAGGTAAAGGCTGCTAGGTGTAACGCAATAAGTAGCACTAGCAGCACACACTGATATTCCTAGGCTCCCTATACGCCCAATCTCTCAGTCACTAGTGCCTAACCTAGTTGGTCATTTTTTGGCTCCCTATACGACCAACCTAGGTCAGTTATTATTGTCAGGTTGGTCAGTACTGACCAACCCACCTTACTATTTTTATTTCCAGGGGCAGCCACTGAGTGGTCATGACAGGTGGCCCCAACTAGTGGTATACAAATACAACACACCAATGATGAACCAAGGGTAGCCACTACTGACTGACCCCTAAGTCATTTTTGAACATAACTTTGCCATTATGACTAACACTCATATGACCAACCTAGGATAGTCTGAGCTGACTGACCCTTTCAACCTATGGATATTCAGTGCACGGGGCCTCACAGGACTCAGGTAGCAGGAGGAGGTCAGCAACCAGGACTCAGTAATGTGGCAGAATGAGCAGCAAGTGTCGGAGAACAGGGACACTGGTGTATAGAGGCAAACACTAGTCATAGAAATAACTATTCACAATGACTGGATTATCAAATATTCAGAAAAAAAACTTACAGCATTTTATAGTGGGAATAAGTGGCTTAGAACAGGGGCTCTGATGTAGTTGCAGATGGTACCAGTAAATTCTCATTTATATGTTCAGTGAAGAATTGAACATCGAGAAATTTCGATTGTCAATATTTTTGTCGGCATTGTATAATGGGAATAAATGGCTTAGAACATGAAATTTGATATAGGCCCCAATAGCATTAGCAGATGGCTGTGGTAGTAGAGAGATTACCTCGAATCAACATCAATTTTAGCTTCATCAGCATCATCAGTGATTATGAGTGAGACATAGGGTCTGCAGTCTCCATATGGCAGCAGTGCTCTGGTCTCAGAAGATGTTGTTTGGGTAATGAACTATAACCTGGGACTCCAGCACCCGCTGAATGCATCCTGTATTCATGTTACCTGCATCTGTACAGAAACCAGTGAGTGGATGTTACCATTAATTCATGTTACAGGGGTCTGTGATTACATGATGGTTAGCCATATTGGCAGTCTCCATATGGACAGATACTACTCCAGTGCAGGTATTAGATGGTTTAACCCGCTAGAGGCAGCATGCTGCTTTATGGGCAGTAAGGTATGAGAGGGTTTAACCGTGTACAGGCAGCATGCTGCTTTATGCACCCTGCCCTTCAGCTGGTGTGCTGCATGAAGGGTTACTCTAAGACCCTATCTTCTTGATACCGTCCTAAAGGGTCTACATAACACATCATTGCAGACCCGCCGAGTTACCAGGATGGGGACTGAACATGGATTCTTGTCGCATGCAGGTAGTACAGGGTTATACAGGTTGGCATGCAGCACTACAGGGTTATACAGGTTGTCATGCAGCACTACAGGGTTATACAGGTTGTCATGCAGCACTACAGGGTTATACAGGTTGGCATGCAGCACTACAGGGTTATACAGGTTGGCATGCAGCACTACAGGGTTATACAGGTTGGCATGCAGCACTACAGGGTTATACAGGTTGTCATGCAGCACTACAGGGTTATACAGGTTGTCATGCAGCACTACAGGGTTATACAGGTTGGCATGCAGGAAGTACAGGGTTATACAGGTTGGCATGCAGGCAGTACAGGGTTATACAGGTTGGCATGCAGGCAGTACAGGGTTATACAGGTTGGCATGCAGGTAGTACAGGGTTATACAGGTTGGCATGCAGGCAGTACAGGGTTATACAGGTTGGCATGCAGGTAGTACAGGGTTATACAGGTTGGCATGCAGGCAGTGCAGGGTTATACAGGTTGGCATGCAGGCAGTACAGGGTTATACAGGTTGGCATGCAGGCAGTACAGGGTTATACAGGTTGGCATGCAGGTAGTACAGGGTTATACAGGTTGGCATGCAGGCACTGCAGGGTTATACAGGTTGGCATGCAGGCAGCACAGGGTTATACAGGTTGGCATGCAGGTGGGGTAACCGGAGGTGGGCAGGGGACGTGTGCAGCTTACAGCAGATACCATAGCACCGTCACCACACCAGGTGCCATATCACATTACAGCATGACTGTGTAAGGACTGTATGTTAGCGGTGCCATGTTGTAACATTATTCAGTATAATGTTCCCTCACTGGCCTGTCTGGTGGTGTTCTGCAGCCCTGTATGTGGACCCTGTCTGAGGGTGTGAGGGCTGGGTGAGACTAAGCGTGTTGCATTGTGGGTAAGTAGAGGCCGGCAGGTGGTGGCATGCCGCGTCCAGGGTCCCCGCCCCGCGACACGAGCAGGACACAAGCAGGACAGGAGCAGGACAGGAGCAGGACAGGAGCAGGACAGGAGCAGGACATGAGCAGGACAGGAGCAGGACACCAGCAGGACACCAGCAGGACACCAGCAGGACAGGAATCCTTAATGAAGCAACCACTCATGGCGCCAGGTGGACCGCCACCCGGGGTACAGGATCTGGTGTCAAGTCCTGTACAGACTCCTGCCACAACTAGCTGAGGGTCCTGGTGATACCTAGTCCTGTACAGACTCCTGTCACAACTAGGTAAGGGTCCTGGTGGTAGCTAGTCCTGTACTGACTCCTGCTACAACTAGGTGAGAGTCCTGGTGGCACCTGGTCCTGTACAGACTCCTGCCACAACTAGGTGAGGGTCCTGGTGGTACCTGGTCCTGTACAGACTCCTGCCACAACTAGGTGAGGGTCCTGGTGGTACCTAGTCCTGTACTGACTCCTGCCACAACTAGGTGAGGGTCCTGGTGGTACCTTGTCCTGTACTGACTCCTGCCACAACTAGGTGAGGGTCCTGGTGGTACCTAGTCCTGTACAGACTCCTGCTACAACTAGGTAACTCCTACCACTACTTAATAACACAGGTCGCCTGTGGTCTCTGGGTGCTGTCCTGTGTCAGGGTGGAGGAGCTGCTCAGGGGGCACAGGTGACCAGCATACTGAGCACCACCAGCCTGCTGCCTTGTGTCATCCACTGAACCCCCTTGGGGTCAGCTTGTCAGCTTGTCAGCTTGGGGTCAGCTTGTCAGCTTTTTCCCTCAAAAGTGTCCATATTGTGTAAGCACTGGGTCCAACATGCTAAGCTATTACCACAGGGGCCCAGTGTACCAGCAGGGCAGCAGTTACCAGTGGTTTTGTACCACCACAGGGGCCCAGTGTACAAGTGGGTGGCAGTTGTCGATGTTAATGTACCACCACTGGGCCCCAGTGTACCAGTAAGTGGCAGTTACCAGTGGTAATGTACCACCACAGGGGCCCAGTGTACCAGTGGGTGACAGTTACCAGTGGTCATGTACCACCACAGGGACCCAGTGTACCAGCCCCTACAGGTATGACCGGGGTATGACTCAGGGTATGAGCTCCTCCCGGGCGCGGTACATCAAAGCGCCACCTCCTTGTACCCTGCCCTCCACTCTGTACTCTTTACTTCCTCCAGGGTACTCAGCCCGCTCCCCAGGGGCCTGGTGGAGGGGGGCGGGGTAATCAATATTGTAATAAAGTAAGTCTCTCCTTACCTACCCGTCATACAGATTCAGGGACAGTAAAACTTTGTCTTGGAAGAAGACCGTACGATTATAAATGAACGTTAAGAATTTGCAGGTTTGAATTACCTGAATCTCAATGGTTAGTTAACATGGCCTTCAGCCTGCTGAGGGGGCTGCACATCCCCCCCCTCCCCCATAACAATATAATGAGATCTGCCCAGAGCAGATACCACAGCTAACAGGGAGACTAATAGACATCCCACTACCTGCCCCACCACTACCACTGCTACCACTGACAGACAGCCTGCCCCTACAGCCACCGTGTAGAGCGGTCCTCAGTCCCCCGAGTTTCTCGGTGATGTCGCAGTATGAAGGCTTATAAAAGACTTATTTCCGTCCCCCTTTATAATACCTTTTAACGTCCGCACACGGCTGTGCACAAAACCTCCTCTATACCCGCTGCCAGGTGATTAAGAAGGCGTTGCCATGGCAACCTTTTGAAATGAGATTGCATTGAGATGCAGTTACCTATAAGTCAGTGGGCGCGGCTGTGTCGTCTTGGCGCAGACTACTTGCAGATTGATATTCCCATTTTGGAGTCTGTACAATTACATGTGTATGGAGGCTTCTAGCACCCAGCTGCTGAAGTGGCACAATCTCTATAAGGCCAAACTGTGCAACATGTGTGCTTCAGAGTATCCAGCGAGTCGATTGCTTGGTACTTTTTGAGATCTTTTTTATAAAGAGACTTTTCAAGGCTAGATTTTCTGACCATGAGAAACACCCCCCAGCTCCGTCTCCGTATGTGCCACATTGACTGAGAAACACCCCGCTGTTCTGTCTCCTTATGTGCTGTATGTTTACTGAAAAACACCCCCATATTTTGTTTCCATCCGGGCTGCATGTTTGCTGAGAAACACCCCCCAGTTCGGTCTCCGTATGTGCTGCATGTTTGCTGAGAAACACCCCCCAGTTCTGTCTCCATACGGGCTGCATGTTTACTGAGAAATACCCCCAGCTCCGTCTCCGTATGCGCTGCATATTTGCTGAGAAACACCCCCCAGTTCCGTCTCCGTACGGGCTGCATATTTGCTGAGAAACAGCCCCAGTTCGGTCTCCGTACGGGCTGCATGTTTGCTGAGAAACACCCCCCAGTTCCGTCTCCGTACGGGCTGCATGTCCGCTGAGAAACACCCCCCAGTTCCGTCTCCGTACGGGCTGCATATTTGCTGAGAAACACCCCCAGTTCGGTCTCCGTATGTGCTGCATGTTTGCTGAGAAACACCCCCCTGTTCAGTCTCCGTACGGGCTGCATGTTTACTGAGAAACACCCCCAGTTCTGTCTCCGTATGTGCTGCATGTTTGCTGAGAAACACCCCCCTGTTCTGTCATCATACGGGCTGCATGTTTACTGAGAAATACCCCCAGCTCCGTCTCCGTACGGGCTGCATTAACTGAGAAAGACCCCCCTGTTTTGTTTCTGTCCGGGCTGCATGTTTGCTGAGAAACACCCCCCTGTTCTGTCTCCGTATGCGCTCCATGTTTGCTGAGAAACACCCCCCTGTTCTGTCTCCGTATGTGCTGCATGTTTACTGAGAAACACCCCCTGTTCCGTCTCCTTATGTGCTGCATGTTTACTGAGAAACAACCCCCAGCTCTCTCTCCGTACGGGCTGCATGTTTGCTGAGAAACACCCCCTGTTCGGTCTCCGTACGGGCTGCATCATTGATGATGTTGATGAAGGCTGAGTGACGGAGGAGGCACTTGTGGCCACCGCTCTAATATAGCCGGCCCCTCCTCCCTCCTCAGTGTACGCACCCCTGCCGTATGTTACGCACATCTCTCCCATTACAGACCACCATTAGCAGACCTACTAACAGCTATTATGTAAGTGTAAAGTAAACTAGACAGTCCTTACTCCTGTTGGGGCAGCATAGTACTGTGAAGAGCCCTTTGTGGCACTGCACCATGCTGAGAAATGAACATGAAGCCTTGAGGCACCATGTTGTCCTTAAAGGGCTGAGATCTAATACAGAGGTAATCTGTGAGGTAAGTAATGACAGATGCGGCAGGTGAACCTGTAGCCTGTACACAAGGTCGCAAGGTCACTTTTATTATTTTTTTATTAGGTCGAAAGTCGCCTCCAAATCGGCCCAGGTCGCCAGGTCGCTTTTGACCCATCTGCACCCACAGACAGGGTGCTTCATGCGGCCCCGGTGCAGCACCCTTACTGTGCGGCTACTGACAGGCAGCATCCATTGTCCCTGACCGCTCCGGTGTCTCAGTGTAATGGATGGACACCTCACACACCGTGTACATGGTACACATTACTCACCTACTGACAGCCTCAACCTGCCGTGGTCAATACTGTAACTCTGTATGCAGCTGTACAGTCTGATTTAAACCTTTAAGGCAGCAGAGCCGAGAGGGAGAATGGGCAAGCATCATGTTAGCCCTGTATGGGTGAGATACTTCTGGGTTGGCATCATCATGTACCACATCAGCACCTGGGAGTTACACTCCAGGCCTGCATGTGTGTATCATGATGTACGATGATGATCAGTAGGAGAGGATGGAACCCCACAGTCATCCCTGGCACAGGGATCAAAGTTTTGCCCTGATTTAAAGAGTTGATTGGTCTAGAGTGCACTCACTTGCTGCTATGGCATCTATTGTATATCCCCCCTTCCCAATCCACCCTTGGATAATGACCTGCATCCTGTCTGGTTATAAATCCATCATCAGTATTGATTGCCAATGATTTCTTCATTTTTGTGTGTGAAAATCTTTTATTCTTGCCAGACTTTAAAGTATGGGCTGTTTTATAGGTCTCCAAAGTATCCAATAATTGATAATCGAAATCATTTCTGACATTTTCTATAATCATCATCTTCACTAATTTATACAATGTGTAATATTATTTGCGATACAGAACGAACTAAAATACATCATAAATTTACAAGCGATATTCATGACTGAATAAAAACCTTTCAATGATTCTCAATTCATGGGAATTCTGCAGCGTCCCGGGTTTTATCCCCGAATGAGGTGTCATGGCCGCCCCTGAAAACGTCAACTTGATAACCTTCCCATTTGGAGTCGGAACAGCTGCGTGACTCGGCTAAAGAAGCTGCCTTATCATCATTCACTTGTCACTTGTCGGTTTTCCCAGCGACTATTCCAATCTCCAAGCCAAAGCAAATAGTGCAATAGTGCACTCTGCACTAACGTCTAAAGTCTCTCTCCCACTCCCTGGTGATCACACTAGACATGTATAGAGTAAAGTACCCCAGATCCGGACAGTTAGTGGACATCTTCTAATTTCTCTGGTTAGGAGTGTGATACCTTCCAGGTTCTTTGGCTGTGGGAAGGTAACATACATGGCCTTCACAAGGTATGGTAACAGGTCCAGTATGTGTATGTTTAGTTAAACAATCATCACATGATTGCAGGGTGTCCGGAATTGGGGTCTGTCCGGCTTTGGGTGCCTTTACTGTACCCCGCTCTACTTCTCTACTCTACGCCTCGACTCCGCTAACCAATTTGAAAAGTGCCTCATAGTCTATTGCATCACGCCATATGTATAAACACATCTCGCAGTTTGTCATACCAGAATCTGTAAAATCAGTGCTCACAACTCCCAGAAGCCTGGAAATGATTGCAATGACAGGTGCTCGGTTAAAGAAAGTGCTACTCTGAACATCTTTTAATACAAGCACTGTGGGAGCCATTTTGGGGGGGGGGGGGGGAAGTACAAGGTACTAAAGCAGCATCCTCCCCTGTAGGGGCTAACAGAGAAGCTGACTGAGATTCAGTGTGTACTCCTTCATCCAACATGGCTGCTCATGTAGCAGAGTTTACTCTGTGTACAACAAGGCAGCACCTGCCCCCAGCGTGGTGACCGGAACTACTTCATCCAACATGGCTGCTCATGTAGCAGAGTTTACTCTGTACAACAAGGCAGCACCTGCCCCCAGCGTGGTGACCGGAACTACTTCATCCAGCATGGCGGCTCATGTAGCAGAGTCTACTGTGTACAACAAGGCAGCACCTGCCCCCAGCGTGGTGACCGGAACTACTTCATCCAACATGGCTGCTCATGTAGCAGAGTTTACTCTGTGTACAACAAGGCAGTACCTGCCCCCAGCGTGGTGACCGGAACTACTTCATCCAACATGGCTGCTCATGTAGCAGAGTCTACTCTGTACAACAAGGCAGCACGTGCCCCCAGCGTGGTGACCGGAACTACTTCATCCAACATGGCTGCTCATGTAGCAGAGTCTACTCTGTGTACAACAAGGCAGCGCCTGCCCCCAGCGTGGTGACCGGAACTACTTCATCCAACATGGCTGCTCATGTAGCAGAGTCTACTCTGTGTACAACAAGGCAGTACTGGCCCCCAGCGTGGTGACCGGAACTACTTCATCCAACATGGCTGCTCATGTAGCAGAGTTTACTCTGTGTACAACAAGGCAGCACCTGCCCCCAGCGTGGTGACCGGAACTACTTCATCCGACATGGCTGCTCATGTAGCAGAGTTTACTCTGTGTACAACAAGGCAGTACTGGCCCCCAGCGTGGTGACCGGAACTACTTCATCCAACATGGCTGCTCATGTAGCAGAGTTTACTCTGTGTACAACAAGGCAGTACTGGCCCCCAGCGTGGTGACCGGAACTACTTCATCCAACATGGCTGCACATGTAGCAGAGTTTACTCTGTGTACAACAAGGCAGCACGTGCCCCCAGCGTGGTGACCGGAACTACTTCATCCAACATGGCTGCTCATGTAGCAGAGTCTACTCTGTGTACAACAAGGCAGCACCTGCCCCCAGCGTGGTGACCGGAACTACTTCATCCAACATGGCTGCTCATGTAGCAGAGTCTACTCTGTGTACAACAAGGCAGCACCAGCGTGGTGACCGGAAGGAGTGTCGCAGGGTCTGGATGCAGATCTCGGTGTTTTACCAGCACAACGCCCGCTTTCTGCCCCAGGCCGGGTGTCTTTTCTATGAGAGCACTGTAATTAACCTGCCCCCCCCCCCCACACACTCACACACCCCCCCCCAACTCACACACAGTCACCTGGTTCCATCCCCCTAACCCTAACCCCCTCCCCCCCTCCTGCCCCCCTCCTCCCCCCTCCTGCCTCACAGACAGCTACAATTACTGCCCTCAGCCTCCACTTCCATCTTTCCTCCTAATTCTACAACCAAAGTTGTTATTTCCGGATATTCCCCATTGATTGCCCGCGTGCATAATCAAATAGAATGAAGTCCATGACATGCCCAGTCTGGGGGATCAGGATGTTCAGAATCCGAACGGAAACGGAAAGGTTTGTTTTTCTGTTATGGGTAGTTAATTATGGCAGAACAACAAAACATTTACCGTGCATTAATGAAACCTGTCGAAGTGGATTGATTGTATTTGGTATAGCTGCTGTTACAGTCCATATGTGGATGTAGGATAATCTAACAGACCATACCTGCACATGGGAGGATGTAGTTATAGACCAATGCAGCAAGAAAGGTGACTTGTTCATAATAAAGTTGTGGTTACATTGGTTTTAGCAGAACCATTGTCTGGAATGGCTAAGGTTGCAAACATCTCATATCAGGAGATTCACAGGACAATTAACTTTCAAATAATGTGTATTAGAATGCAGGATTTTGAGGTTATATTCTGAGATATGCCACCTTTTCCTACTATTGCAGGGATTCCTTCCTTTCAACTGGAACTTCTGTATGAGATAATTTAGATTTCCTGCAGAAAATTAACCAAAATCAAAAATTTCCTGCATTTTGTCGACCAGGGAGTTGCATCTCTGTATAATATTCATGTATTTGTCAATCATACTTTAGGAATTATCAAAAGCTTTGTCAAAAATATTCCTGAAAAGTGACCCTTTCTTGCTGCGTTGGTGTATAGGGTCATTACAAACGCTGTAATGTTGTCTGTAGTACAGATGAGGAGATGAGTCGTTAAGTCTATCATGTCCCGCTGTGTACCATAATGAGACCCCCCTGATGGGGCAGGCTGACCGCTAACCACCGCCTAACCAGCTAAAGTGCCGACTCACCGCGCGTGTTAATGACGTCCTCATGCGGGCGTCATGACGTGTTAATGACGTCATGACGTGATTACGGCCGTCAGGTGGCAATGAGTGTTTGTAGACGTAGATACGTCAACGTCCGGCTACATCGGTAATGTCCCAGTCTGCTGCCCGCTCACCTCCGTAATACTAACAGGGTGCAACAGTACACTGTCATGCCATTCTCTGCCACCGTGAAGCTATACCACTGACATTGCCATACATTATAGGAGTGGGAAAATATACAGCTTATGTGTGATGGGTCAAGTAATGCAGATCTGTCTTTGAGAAGACTGTAATCACCTCAATGAGGCGCTCTTGTACCGCTGTGCACTTCTTAGACACCTGTTGAACACTTCAGGCTGTGTTTCACAAACTTGGGCCAATGTGTTTGACCGGGTGCCGTCTACGACCGGGTGCCGCCTATTTATAAAAAAAAGAATTTTTAAATTCAAAAAATCTTTTTTATTCCTTAACTTTTTTAGATAGCCGGTCATAGACCGCACCTGGTCATAGACCGCCCCCGGTCATAGACGGCACCCGGTCATAGACAAATACATTGGCCCAAGTTCGTGAGACACAGCCTTCAGCTGGGTCTACTCCCCTCTACTACTCTACTCTACTACCCAAAGTGAAGTGTGCCTCATAATCTGCTGTCTGTTGCATCACGCCAACATCACAGAGTTAACACACCTACCTATGGGTGATGTGAAAAGCTAAGGTGGACTTGGAGCCCAATACATAGTGTTAGATATGGGCACAACGCCATGTATATATCCCACTGTAAAAAAAGTGTTTAGAATTTAAACACTTATTGTGGCCGTTTAGCACCACCAAAACTATAATAACATAGAACAGAGGACTCCAGATGAAATTACTTACAAGGGGCTTGAGAATGGAAAAACAAGAAGACTTCGGGCTATTAATTGATATTGTAGAATTTAGAATCTGTGCCATTAAATGTAACTCTGCATGTGTAGAGCTCTCTTAAGGAGAGCTCCAGTGTAATATGAATATGAAGGCGTGACAATGGTTTGTGTGGCCGAGAACAAGGACAAAAACATGACAGACCTAACATTTAACATGACTTAGCTGTTATGTCACGAACAGACTGGTCAGATATAACTGGCCACTACCACACGACTTAAACAACAATGCAATATTATCATGAACAGACTGATATAACACGGCTAATAAAAACTCTGAAAGAAATAAGGTTAAATTTAACTCACTGCTTCTATTTTGGTCTTTGTGGCTTACCAAGCCCTGGCTAAGAATATCTCGTCTCACAAATTCATGATGTCCATGTCATCGGATTCCATACCTCTCACTTCCATCGGCAATAGGTGTCTTTGACTACATTAAGACTCTAATCTGTAAACACCAATTCACAAATGCTGCCCAGCGGTTTCATTTGTCCTATAACGATGATTTAGTAGGGCACCTATACTTGTCACCTGCATTGTAAGAATTCATAATTTTCCTTGGAATTGTGCGTGAAATTAATTTGGTATATTATAGGATTGGTCCTTGTAGTATTTCGTACTTGCTATGAACCCGGGAGTGGCCCTGGATTAGGATGTGGATGAAACAATGTACCGTAAAATCTCAGATCTCACATATAGGCCGTGGCAAGTCCAATCGCCAGTGCGGCTTATAGGATCGGCCAAAAGTTGAGGTGCGGCTTAGATGCGAGTGCCGCTTACACGCAGGATTTTGGGCTACCTACAGATAGAGATGACAGAGTACAGGACATACCTACAGATAGAGCTGATTAGTACAGGGTGGTACAGGACATACTGGGTGTGGCTTCTGCCTTTAATCACCGTGTACATTGTGTAGCGGATGTTTGTCGTCTTGGTGCACATCGATATAGACAGATGTAACAGGGATCACTCAGTGTGTGTCTTCCTGTAGCCGTATGTCACTCACAATACTCTAAGTATGTCTTCTTTAGCTGGAGGCCCTAGGCCAAAAAAAAAGGCTTGTTTCAAAATATTAATATACGGCCGACCCTACATTTTTTATGTAATTTTGAAGAAATTTTCGTATTTTTACCCATTTTTGGTGTATGTTAGGGTATTCAAAAAAGTTGGCTAGTGTATTAAAAAAAAAGAAAATCCGACTTACCGACCCTAAGTTTCCTCCCATGTTACCTGAAACAAACCTTCTTCCTTTTTTTTGACCCTATGGTTCCTGTCAGTCACCCTCATGTTGACAACTCAGTTATTGACTACAATGAAGCTGACATCTTTGAAACCTTTTTGATATCACATTTATGTAGTCAGTACTTCCCCTCTGTTAGCTCCACCCACCGCCCACACATACAGACTACACATAGCATACAGCATTAAGGGTATACTGAATCTGGGACCTGCTGGTGAGGCCGACAAAGGGCTGCCCTAATGATCTCACAGCTGGACAGGATAGCCCATGTCTTTGGGAAATTAGCAGGGCAATAAAACATGGGGTGGGACTGGCGCTATCTTCAAGGGTTTCCACTGTGAGTTATACAACTGGTGGTAAATGTGGTTACCAGGAGGATCTGTCAATGCTGCCTTTAAATAGCACTTATGTAAGGTGTTGTCTACATTTTAACAGATGTTATCAATGTGGCCCATAATGACCTCACAGTAGGGGTGGTCGCCAGCAGCTCCCACATTAAGTATACACTCTCCTAGTGACAGCAACGCTGCAGAGGCAATTGTCTCAGCTAGTACTGCATGTTTTGGGGACAGTATATCCTAAAGCTTTGTTCGTTAACACGTAAGGCGCTGTAGTGGAGTGGATATGTATGTGGACAGTGTAAGAGGTTGTCTGACAGGCTTTGAAGGAGGTCCCCCACCTCCCCCACCCCGACCCACCCTCCTGCTGCCTCACACCGGGTACCTTACAGTTACATCCCCCACCTCCCCCACCCCGACCCACCCCCCTGCTGCCTCACACCGGGCACCTTACAGTTACATCCCCCACCTCCCCCCCCCGACCCACCCTCCCTGCTGCCTCACACCGGGTACCTTACAGTCACATCCCCCACCTCCCCCACCCCGACCCCCCCTCCTGCTGCCTCACACCGGGTACCTTACAGTTACATCCCCCACCTCCCCCACCCCGACCCACCCTCCTGCTGCCTCACACCGGGTACCTTACAGTTACATCCCCCACCTCCCCCACCCCGACCCACCCTCCTGCTGCCTCACACAGGGTACACAGTACAGTTACATCCCCCCCCTCCCCCACCCCGACCCACCCTCCTGCTGCCTCACACCGGGTACCTTACAGTTACATCCCCCACCTCCCCCACCCCGACCCACCCTCCTGCTGCCTCACACCGGGTACCTTACAGTTACATCCCCCACCTCCCCCACCCCACCCACCCCCCCTGCTGCCTCACACCGGGTACCTTACAGTTACATCCCCCACCTCCCCCACCCACCCACCCTCCTGCTGCCTCACACCGGGTACCTTACAGTTACATCCCCCACCTCCCCCACCCCGACCCACCCCCCTGCTGCCTCACACCGGGTACCTTACAGTTACATCCCCCACCTCCCCCCCCCCAACCCACCCTCCTGCTGCCTCACACCAGGTACCTTACAGTTACATCCCCCACCTCCCCCACCCCGACCCACCCCCCTGCTGCCTCACACCGGGTACCTTACAGTTACATCCCCCACCTCCCCCACCCCGACCCACCCTCCTGCTGCCTCACACCGGGTACCTTACAGTCACATCCCCCACCTCCCCCACCCCCACCCACCCTCCTGCTGCCTCACACCGGGTACCTTACAGTCACATCCCCCACCTCCCCCCCCCCCCCCACCCCCCTGCTGCCTCACACCGGGTACCTTACAGTTACATCCCCCACCTCCCCCACCCACCCACCCCCCTGCTGCCTCACACCGGGTACCTTACAGTTACATCCCCCACCTCCCCCACCCCGACCCACCCCCCTGCTGCCTCACACCGGGTACCTTACAGTTACATCCCCCACCTCCCCCACCCCGACCCACCCTCCTGCTGCCTCACACCGGGTACCTTACAGTTACATCCCCCACCTCCCCCCCCCCACCCACCCCCCTGCTGCCTCACACCGGGTACCTTACAGTCACATCCCCCACCTCCCCCACCCCGCCCCACCCCCCTGCTGCCTCACACCGGGTACCTTACAGTTACATCCCCCACCTCCCCCACCCCGCCCCACCCCCCTGCTGCCTCACACCGGGTACCTTACAGTCACATCCCCCACCTCCCCCACCCCGACCCACCCTCCTGCTGCCTCACACCGGGTACCTTACAGTCACATCCCCCACCTCCCCCACCCCGACCCACCCCCCTGCTGCCTCACACCGGGTACCTTACAGTTACATCCCCCACCTCCCCCCCCCCCACCCCCCTGCTGCCTCACACCGGGTACCTTACAGTTACATCCCCCACCTCCCCCACCCCGACCCACCCCCCTGCTGCCTCACACCGGGTACCTTACAGTTACATCCCCCACCTCCCCCCCCCCACCCACCCCCCTGCTGCCTCACACCGGGTACCTTACAGTTACATCCCCCACCTCCCCCACCCCGACCCACCCCCCTGCTGCCTCACACCGGGTACCTTACAGTTACATCCCCCACCTCCCCCACCCCACCCACCCTCCTGCTGCCTCACACCGGGTACCTTACAGTTACATCCCCCACCTCCCCCACCTCCCCCACCCCCCTGCTGCCTCACACCGGGTACCTTACAGTTACATCCCCCACCTCCCCCACCCCGACCCACCCTCCTGCTGCCTCACACCGGGTACCTTACAGTTACATCCCCCACCTCCCCCACCCCGACCCACCCTCCTGCTGCCTCACACCGGGTACCTTACAGTTACATCCCCCACCTCCCCCACCCACCCACCCCCCTGCTGCCTCACACCGGGTACCTTACAGTTACATCCCCCACCTCCCCCACCCCGACCCACCCTCCTGCTGCCTCACACCGGGTACCTTACAGTTACATCCCCCACCTCCCCCACCCCGACCCACCCCCCTGCTGCCTCACACCGGGTACCTTACAGTTACATCCCCCACCTCCCCCACCCCGACCCACCCTCCTGCTGCCTCACACCGGGTACCTTACAGTTACATCCCCCACCTCCCCCACCCCGACCCACCCTCCTGCTGCCTCACACCGGGTACCTTACAGTCACATCCCCCACCTCCCCCACCCCCACCCACCCTCCTGCTGCCTCACACCGGGTACCTTACAGTTACATCCCCCACCTCCCCCACCCCGACCCACCCCCCTGCTGCCTCACACCGGGTACCTTACAGTTACATCCCCCACCTCCCCCACCCCCCGACCCACCCTCCTGCTGCCTCACACCGGGTACCTTACAGTCACATCCCCCACCTCCCCCACCCACCCACCCTCCTGCTGCCTCACACCGGGTACCTTACAGTTACATCCCCCACCTCCCCCACCCCACCGACCCTCCTGCTGCCTCACACCGGGTACCTTACAGTTACATCCCCCACCTCCCCCACCCCACCCACCCCCCTGCTGCCTCACACCGGGTACCTTACAGTTACATCCCCCACCTCCCCCACCCCACCCACCCTCCTGCTGCCTCACACCGGGTACCTTACAGTTACATCCCCCACCTCCCCCACCCCGACCCACCCTCCCTGCTGCCTCACACCGGGTACCTTACAGTTACATCCCCCACCTCCCCCACCCCACCCACCCCCCTGCTGCCTCACACCGGGTACCTTACAGTTACATCCCCCACCTCCCCCACCCCGACCCACCCTCCTGCTGCCTCACACCGGGTACCTTACAGTTACATCCCCCACCTCCCCCCCCCCCAACCCACCCTCCTGCTGCCTCACACCGGGTACCTTACAGTTACATCCCCCACCTCCCCCACCCACCCACCCCCCTGCTGCCTCACACCGGGTACCTTACAGTTACATCCCCCACCTCCCCCACCCCGACCCACCCTCCTGCTGCCTCACACCGGGTACCTTACAGTTACATCCCCCACCTCCCCCACCCCGACCCAACCTCCTGCTGCCTCACACCGGGTACCTTACAGTTACATCCCCCACCTCCCCCACCCCACCCACCCTCCTGCTGCCTCACACCGGGTACCTTACAGTTACATCCCCCACCTCCCCCCCCCCCCCCACCCTCCTGCTGCCTCACACCGGGTACCTTACAGTTACATCCCCCACCTCCCCCACCCCGACCCACCCTCCTGCTGCCTCACACCGGGTACCTTACAGTTACATCCCCCACCTCCCCCACCCCGACCCACCCCCCTGCTGCCTCACACCGGGTACCTTACAGTTACATCCCCCACCTCCCCCACCCCGACCCACCCCCCTGCTGCCTCACACCGGGTACCTTACAGTTACATCCCCCACCTCCCCCACCCCGACCCACCCTCCTGCTGCCTCACACCGGGTACCTTACAGTTACATCCCCCACCTCCCCCACCCCACCCACCCCCCTGCTGCCTCACACCGGGTACCTTACAGTTACATCCCCCACCTCCCCCACCCCGACCCACCCTCCTGCTGCCTCACACCGGGTACCTTACAGTCACATCCCCCACCTCCCCCACCCCACCCACCCCCCTGCTGCCTCACACCGGGTACCTTACAGTTACATCCCCCACCTCCCCCACCCCACCCATCCCCCTGCTGCCTCACACCGGGTACCTTACAGTTACATCCCCCACCTCCCCCACCCCACCCACCCCCCTGCTGCCTCACACCGGGTACCTTACAGTTACATCCCCCACCTCCCCCACCCCACCCACCCCCCTGCTGCCTCACACCGGGTACCTTACAGTTACATCCCCCACCTCCCCCCCCCAACCCACCCCCCTGCTGCCTCACACCGGGTACCTTACAGTTACATCCCCCACCTCCCCCACCCCACCCACCCCCCTGCTGCCTCACACAGGGTACCTTACAGTTACATCCCCCACCTCCCCCACCCCACCCACCCTCCTGCTGCCTCACACCGGGTACCTTACAGTTACATCCCCCACCTCCCCCCCCAACCCACCTCCTGCTGCCTCACACCGGGTACCTTACAGTTACATCCCCCACCTCCCCCACCTCCCCCACCCCACCCACCCTCCTGCTGCCTCACACCGGGTACCTTACAGTTACATCCCCCACCTCCCCCCCCCCCCAACCCACCTCCTGCTGCCTCACACCGGGTACCTTACAGTTACATCCCCCACCTCCCCCACCCACCCACCCTCCTGCTGCCTCACACCGGGTACCTTACAGTTACATCCCCCACCTCCCCCACCCACCCACCCTCCTGCTGCCTCACACCGGGTACCTTACAGTTACATCCCCCACCTCCCCCACCCCGACCCACCCTCCTGCTGCCTCACACCGGGTACCTTACAGTTACATCCCCCACCTCCCCCACCCCGACCCACCCTCCTGCTGCCTCACACCGGGTACCTTACAGTTACATCCCCCACCTCCCCCACCCCACCCACCTCCCTGCTGCCTCACACCGGGTACCTTACAGTTACATCCCCCACCTCCCCCACCCCGACCCACCCTCCTGCTGCCTCACACCGGGTACCTTACAGTTACATCCCCCACCTCCCCCACCCCGACCCACCCCCCTGCTGCCTCACACCGGGTACCTTACAGTTACATCCCCCACCTCCCCCACCCCCACCCACCCTCCTGCTGCCTCACACCGGGTACCTTACAGTTACATCCCCCACCTCCCCCCCCCCAACCCACCCTCCTGCTGCCTCACACCGGGTACCTTACAGTTACATCCCCCACCTCCCCCCCCCCCCGACCCACCCTCCCTGCTGCCTCACACCGGGTACCTTACAGTTACATCCCCCACCTCCCCCCCCCACCCACCCTCCTGCTGCCTCACACCGGGTACCTTACAGTTACATCCCCCACCTCCCCCACCCACCCACCCTCCTGCTGCCTCACACCGGGTACCTTACAGTTACATCCCCCACCTCCCCCACCCACCCACCCCCCTGCTGCCTCACACCGGGTACCTTACAGTCACATCCCCCACCTCCCCCACCCACCCACCCCCCTGCTGCCTCACACCGGGTACCTTACAGTCACATCCCCCACCTCCCCCACCCCGACCCACCCTCCCTGCTGCCTCACACCGGGTACCTTACAGTCACATCCCCCACCTCCCCCACCCCGACCCACCCTCCTGCTGCCTCACACCGGGTACCTTACAGTCACATCCCCCACCTCCCCCACCCCGACCCACCCTCCTGCTGCTTCACACCGGGTACCTTACAGTTACATCCCCCACCTCCCCCACCCACCCACCCTCCTGCTGCCTCACACCGGGTACCTTACAGTTACATCCCCCACCTCCCCCACCCCCACCCACCCTCCTGCTGCCTCACACCGGGTACCTTACAGTTACATCCCCCACCTCCCCCACCCCGACCCACCCTCCTGCTGCCTCACACCGGGTACCTTACAGTTACATCCCCCACCTCCCCCACCCCGACCCACCCTCCTGCTGCCTCACACCGGGTACCTTACAGTTACATCCCCCACCTCCCCCACCCCCACCCACCCTCCTGCTGCCTCACACCGGGTACCTTACAGTCACATCCCCCACCTCCCCCACCCCGACCCACCCTCCTGCTGCCTCACACCGGGTACCTTACAGTTACATCCCCCACCTCCCCCACCCCCACCCACCCTCCTGCTGCCTCACACCGGGTACCTTACAGTTACATCCCCCACCTCCCCCCCCCCCAACCCACCCTCCTGCTGCCTCACACCGGGTACCTTACAGTTACATCCCCCACCTCCCCCACCCCGACCCACCCTCCTGCTGCCTCACACCGGGTACCTTACAGTTACATCCCCCACCTCCCCCACCTCCCCCACCCCACCCACCCTCCTGCTGCCTCACACCGGGTACCTTACAGTTACATCCCCCACCTCCCCCCACCCACCCACCCCCCTGCTGCCTCACACCGGGTACCTTACAGTTACATCCCCCACCTCCCCCACCCCGACCCACCCCCCTGCTGCCTCACACCGGGTACCTTACAGTTACATCCCCCACCTCCCCCACCCCGACCCACCCTCCTGCTGCCTCACACCGGGTACCTTACAGTTACATCCCCCACCTCGCCCACCCCGACCCACCCCCCTGCTGCCTCACACCGGGTACCTTACAGTTACATCCCCCACCTCCCCCACCCCGACCCACCCTCCCTGCTGCCTCACACCGGGTACCTTACAGTTACATCCCCCACCTCCCCCACCCCGCCCCACCCCCCTGCTGCCTCACACCGGGTACCTTACAGTTACATCCCCCACCTCCCCCACCCCCACCCACCCTCCTGCTGCCTCACACCGGGTACCTTACAGTTACATCCCCCACCTCCCCCACCCCACCCACCCCCCTGCTGCCTCACACCGGGTACCTTACAGTTACATCCCCCACCTCCCCCACCCCCACCCACCCTCCTGCTGCCTCACACCGGGTACCTTACAGTTACATCCCCCACCTCCCCCACCCCACCCACCCTCCTGCTGCCTCACACCGGGTACCTTACAGTTACATCCCCCACCTCCCCCACCCCACCCACCCTCCTGCTGCCTCACACCGGGTACCTTACAGTTACATCCCCCACCTCCCCCCCCCCAACCCACCCTCCTGCTGCCTCACACCGGGTACCTTACAGTTACATCCCCCACCTCCCCCCCCCCCAACCCACCCTCCTGCTGCCTCACACCGGGTACCTTACAGTTACATCCCCCACCTCCCCCACCCCACCCACCCCCCTGCTGCCTCACACCGGGTACCTTACAGTTACATCCCCCACCTCCCCCCCCCAACCCACCCTCCTGCTGCCTCACACCGGGTACCTTACAGTTACATCCCCCACCTCCCCCCCCCCCAACCCACCCTCCTGCTGCCTCACACCGGGTACCTTACAGTTACATCCCCCACCTCCCCCCCCCCAACCCACCCTCCTGCTGCCTCACACCGGGTACCTTACAGTCACATCCCCCACCTCCCCCACCCCGCCCCACCCTCCTGCTGCCTCACACCGGGTACCTTACAGTTACATCCCCCACCTCCCCCACCCCCACCCACCCTCCTGCTGCCTCACACCGGGTACCTTACAGTCACATCCCCCACCTCCCCCACCCCCACCCACCCTCCTGCTGCCTCACACCGGGTACCTTACAGTCACATCCCCCACCTCCCCCCCCCCCGACCCACCCCCCTGCTGCCTCACATTGGGTACCTTACAGTTACATCAGGATGAGGCACAAAGACAGCATTAACGCCGCGCCTAGAACAGGGCCCATACAGGCCCCGTACTGGGTAGTTGACATTGTAGCCCTTGTCTCTGATGACGCCCCCAGCGTGTTTTAAGGCTGACTGACATGCCGCCTTTTGTCGCTGATATAAAGCCGTCAGTATTTACCATTTGTACACTGCCTTCCACAGTCACGGAGGGGGCGGTGCCTCCACGGTTTCGGAGGGGGCCGTGGCTCCACGGTTACGAAGCCGACAGTGTCTTGCCAGAAAATGACAGACTAGGTTAGCTATTATTGACTATGTATTACCCAGTTCTGGAGCCTATAGTGTTTCAGTGTAGCGTCTGACAGAGCCCTACAGAGGCAGTAAGACGGCTGATGTATATCTAAGACGGCTGATGTGAGTTGATGTAAGTGGTGCCGACGTGTCGTGTCCCGTGAGACGTCTCTGCTGTACAGAGATACCAGTAATTAGTTCACACACGTCTCCCGCTAATTTACTGAGGACGGCCCCGCGACGCTCATAGACCCATGATAGTGTTTAAATAGCCGCATAGCCCTAATGGTGTTATATCATGGTACATATAGCACAGAATACACTCTACATGGACTCCTCTGAATCAAGGACAAGTAAAAATCAGTGAACTGCTTCATTTTAATGGGTAATCTAGTATAAAGTAATTGGATGGCATTTGTACGGGAATTTATTGCTGGCGCGATGCCATTTCCTTTCATGTTCAATGAAATTAAATGTTATTCAATCACAATGAGAAATGGGTTTGTAGCTTTAGATTAAAACTGCCTTTGATCCAGGAAATGACTTTGATTTGTTTTTCCGCCCAGGTTCAGCCAGTTCTGCTGTGGCAGTAATTAGGATGCACATTAACCAGCTGTATGTACATGATTACTTTGGTGCTGTTTTAAATTGATAAAGCCAATATGTAAGTTAAAGTCAGGATTCCCTTTAAAGGGCTAACCGTGTTGTTTTTGGTAGCGGACATTAGCCCGATGTTACACTCCCCCCCCCCCCCACCTCTCCCTACCTCCAGCTGCTACTGTTTGTATGGAAACATGAGGGTTGTTTGGTGCCAACTTGACCAGTCATCAACTCCCCCCCCCCTCCCTCCTCCAGCTACCCCCCCCCCCTTCTACCACCAACTGTTACAGGTGGTAGGGGCCAGGCTCAGTGTAGTGTTGTGGGTAGAGCAACAACAACAACAACAACAACAGCAACAACAACAACAGAGGCTGCACCAGCTGGCTGCTAGACCTATAGACCTCTACCTGGTCACTGTGTAGGCCGCCATCTTGTCCCCCAACACAACAACAACAACAACAGAGGCTGCACCAGCTGGCTGCTAGACCTATAGACCTCTACCTGGTCACTGTGTAGGCTGCCATCTTGTCCCCCAACACAACAACAACAACAACAGAGGCTGCACCAGCTGGCTGCTAGACCTATAGACCTCTACCTGGTCACTGTGTAGGCCGCCATCTTGTCCCCCAACACAACAACAACAATAACAGAGGCTGCACCAGCTGGCTGCTAGACCTATAGACCTCTACCTGGTCACTGTGTAGGCCGCCATCTTGTCCCCCAACACAACAACAACAACAACAGAGGCTGCACCAGCTGGCTGCTAGACCTATAGACCTCTACCTGGTCACTGTGTAGGCCGCCATCTTGTCCATCGAAATATGCTGTAGTGGCCATTTTGTCCCCCTGAAACATTCCAATTGCATATACTTGTTGCCCATGCATTCACAGATAATGCATGTCCCCGAAAGGACGTTTTGCCAGCCATTTTAATCACCCAAGGTGTCGTGGCAGCCATCTTATCCCCCAAAGGACGTTTTGCCAGTCATCTTGTCCCCCATGGACACCGTGGCAGCCATCTTATCCCCCAAAGGACATTGTGGCAGCCATCTTATCCCCCAAAGGACATTGTGGCAGCCATCTTATCCCCCAAAGGACGTTGTAGCAGCCATCTTGTCTCCCAAGGACGTTGTGGTAGCCATCTTATCCCCCAAAGGACATTGTGGCAGCCATCTTATCCCCCAAAGGATATTGTGGCAGCCATCTTATCCCCCAAAGGACGTTGTGGCAGCCATCTTGTCTCCCAAGGACGTTGTGGCAGCCATCTTGTCTCCCAAGGACGTTGTGGCAGCCATCTTGTCCCCAAGGACGTTGTGGCAGCCATCTTGTCTCCCAAGGACGTTGTGGCAGCCATCTTGTCTCCCAAGGACGTTGTGGCAGCCATCTTGTCCCCAAGGACGTTGTGGCAGCCATCTTGTCCCCAAGGACATTGTGGCAGCCATCTTATCCCCCAAAGGACGTTGTGGCAGCCATCTTGTCTCCCAAGGACTTTGTGGCAGCCATCTTGTCTCCCAAGGACGTTGTGGCAGCCATTTTGTCCCCAATGACGTTGTGGCAGCCATCTTGTCCCCCAAGGCTGTTGTGCCCGCCATCTTGTCCCCTCTATGACGTTGCTAAGCAGGTGACCATCTTATTTTTGTAAAGACAGCCTAGTCCCCCAAGCCCATCTTTACACCCAAGGACATTGTGGGGCCATTTTGACCCCAAAAACTATTGCAGGGGGCCATTTTGTCTCAAAAGATGTGTAGATATTGTGAGGGCAATTTTGTCACTGATGGACATTGCCATCTTGTCCCCAAAGGCTATGTAAATTTGTCCCCTCACCCAGTTATGGCGTCCTTAAGAAAGAGTATTGTGGGTGTTTCTTGTATCCCCGATCAGTGAGTCGGTGATATGAGCCACATTCTTAATCAGCCAACAGCAAACACTGACTCTATCAGCCCCGGTGTCCTGTATGGGCCGTGCCAAGAGCTGGGGGATCTGCTGTAGCTAATACCACCAGCAGCTGTAGTGGTAGCAGCTTATAGATACTGGCACTCTGTGGCCACCACCATGGTCACAGCCCAGTCTATAGCAGCTGCAGGTAGAGCCTTTCATTGTCAGCCTCACCAACAGCTTAGAGATGTTCTATAGCTATCCAGCAGCAGCAGCAGCAGCAGCGGCAGCAGCTGGGTGACAGCAGCACTGGCGGCGCGTACAGTAGCCTCCTCACGGTGCAGTAGGTGTCCATACAGCGGGCGGCGTGCTGGTACCTACATACAGTACACTGGGCGACCAGCTGTGGTAGCAGTCTGTAGTAGTCTGTAGTAGTGGAGGCAGGCAGGATAAGGCACCCACCACGGACACAACCCGGCCGTACAGGAGCAGCTAACACGCAGTTATATAGGAGTTAACAGGGACTGAGGAGTATCTGCTGCAGGACGGCAGGACTAGGGGAGGTGCCGTCAACACGCTATAACCACGGGTAGATTCCTGTACCTCTACATCTACCTCCACCCGGAGCTACAGTCTCCACCCAGAGCTGCTCACACAGCCACAGATAACAGCTCTAGCTTCCACCTTCCTCCACCTCCAGCCGGGAGCTGCTCACGGTACAGTACTGGGGTAACCCTGCAGGTAACAATGAGCTCCTCACGGGGAGGAGGAGTCAATGAGCAGCTCACGGTACAGGGACACTGCTGTATATAGGAGGCAAACAGAGACTGTACAGTAGTTATAGTAAAGGTGTGAGAGTGTCAGTCCCTGTAGTGTGGGACAGGACAGCAGGCTGACGGAACAGGCGGCAGTGTAGCAGGGAGCAGCTCGTGGGATGCCGCATTGTGTCACACGTTGGAGCTGCTCACATACAACTCTGTCAACATGACAGCTGTGTGTGAGGCCCTGACATTACCTCCCCAATAACCAGTGCCCGATACCTGACTGGACTCCCTCCCAGACACCAGGAGTAGCTCGTGTAGTAGCCGTGTGCTGTTATAACGGGCATTGTAGCAGCTCACAGAGGGAAGTTATGAGTCTGCATACTGCTAGTAGTACCTGATGTTACATGAGTTGGTCGTCTAGAGGAGCAGCTCATGGTGTGGGGGCAGAGTAAGGAGCAGCTCACTACAGCCTGAACACCACAGGCTACATGTGAGTGGACGTAGTAGTGGTTCACACCCAGCTGTCAACAAACCCCAGCCCCCAGGACCATCCCACCCCTAGTACCACCCACCTCAGCTGGTCGTCAGGAGTAGCCACATTATAACACAGCAGCTCAGACTGGTCGTGTGGTAAGCTAACAGAGCAGCTCCGTGTGAGGTGTTGTATCGTGGGGAGCAGCTCATGGTGTTATAACCTAGTGGGGGAGCAGCTCATGGTGTTATAACCTAGTGGGGGAGCAGCTCATGTTAGCTAACAGAGCAGCTCCGTGTGACGTGTTGTGTAGTGGGGAGCAGCTCATGGTGGGAGTGGCTCAACACGCCGTGTCAGGGGGTGACAAGTGGCCAGGGCCCCAGCATGGGACCTGTTACCAGCTCCAGTACCAGCAGTACCAGGTAGTGGAGGCAGCAGGGGGCCGTACACCTGGCCGCTACAGCAGCAGCAGCTCACGGAGCAGCTCACGGTGCGGGCAGCTGTAGCCGTGTATGGGGGAGCAGCTCAGAGGGAGCAGAGCTCTGTAACCTGCAGTCTGTAGCCTGCTATTGCCCTGCTCCATCACAGGCACCAACCCTGCAGGGGGAAGTTAGGGAGCAGCTCATGTAGACCTGCTCACTGGTAGCAGCAGTAGTAACACACCTCACCCACGGCACCTGGAGTAAGTACGGCCCGGGGGGTTGTCTGTGGTTACACCGTGAGGAACCTGTGTGGATGTACCTGTGTAACACTGTAGGGACCAGGAAGAAGAAGTGTGTTTATGTGAGGAGGGATTCCCAAACCATGAGGAAGTAAAACCCTCCCTATAGGCTGTTACTGAGGTCTACCACTGACACAGGATTAAGTAGCATTAGGGAGTCAGTCAGTGGGAGGTGACCCGTGCTTCCTGTGGTGGTGTACCCCACCAGGTGAGGAGGGAGTCCCCAGCACCCTACCCGGGGTGGTGTATGTCCCGTTACTGGCCGGTCTCTACAGTGGTGACTTGTCCCAAAACCAGCACACAGCTGACACAGCTGGTCTCACCTCCTCACTAAGGCACCCACCCTGGAGGCTCCTGCAGGGATTAACGTCCTGAACCAGCTGGTCTCACCTCCTTACTACGGGACCCACCCTGGAGGGATTACGTGTGACACCTGGATATAAGCCCCACCTGGATGTACGTGAGATGACGGGGCAGGATACCTGTACACTGACACACTACAGGAGGTAGGTTACAGGTGTAATGATTACAGGTGTAACATATGATGCTACTCGTTCATACCAGGTGTAGAAGGCATTCAACTCATATAGCACTATATCTCTGTAAGATCAAGTGAACATGTTATATAATGTCAGTCTGCGTACAGATGTTTGGAAGAGTTATGTGTCAGTTCAGTTGACAGGCTGTCTGTGCTGAGATGGTTAGCTTTAAGGTATAGCGGCATGAGTGGCAGTGTGTAGAAGTAAGGCTGAGTGGATGAGTGCAGGATCAGCCAAATCACCCCCCCCCCCCTTTAGCAGATAGTGCCTCCCACTGCAGTAGTTTTGGCATGCATGGTTTGTAAATACTACAAAGTGACTGCATTTAGTACTGAGTGCGTTCCCACCCCCTACCCCCCACCCCCCCCCCCCACCCACACAGCAGTAGGTGCTGTACAGGTTACGTGAGAGCCATAAGGCACCGAGACGTGCACCAGCTGGTCGTGTGTGTGTGTGGGGGGGGGGGGGTGGGGGGGTGAGGTGCTGCAGCCTCCAGGTGAGTAAGGTGAGCGGGTCAGTAGGACGTGCGAGTAGTAAGGGAGGTAGGGGAGGTATGGAGGAGGGGGAGGGGGCTAACTCTTGTAGCACAGCACGATGCCTGAGGGGTTCCTGTGTCCTCGCCTTAATGTTGCTCCAATACAGCACTGGCGAGTTACTCGCTGCACCAATACAGCACTGACGAGTTACTCGCTGCACCAATACAGCACTGGTGAGTTACTCGCTTCCTTTGTGCTGCACCAATACAGCACTGGCGAGTTACTCACTGATTCAATGCAGATTCCATGCAGCACTGGTGAGTTACTCGCTTCCTTTGTGCTGCATCAATACAGCCATGGCGAGTTACTCGCTACCCCTGTGCTGCATCAATACAGCACTGGCGAGTTACTCGCTGCCCCTGCGCTGCAACAATGCAGTACTGGCGAGTTACACGTGGTATAGTGCATTAAAGTGCTATGCTGCCTTAGATGTTCCAGGGTTAGTAAGGGAACATATGGGGTGGTGGGAGGGGGAGGGGCAGGAGGGTTAGGGAGGGGGCAGCACACCTGGGTGCCCAGCTACTGGAGGAGATAATCCTCCTCCTGGGTGTTTACAGACCTAATCTAGCTGCTTAACCTGCATTATATACCCTTATAGTGGGTACCACGGTGTAGGCCGCCATCTTGTCCCCCTGTTTACAGACCTAATCTAGCTGCTTAACGTGCATTATATACCCTTATAGTGGGTACCATGGTGTAGGCCGCCATCTTGTCCCCCTGTTTACAGACCTAATCTAGCTGCTTAAGGTGCATTATATATACCCTTATAGTGGGTACCATGGTGTAGGCCGCCATCTTGTCCCCCTGTTTACACACCTAGCCTAGCTGCTGAATGTGTATTATATATACCCTTATAGCGGGTACCATGGTGTAGGCCGCCATCTTGTCCCCCAGGGATGGTGATTGTTCCCACTGTCTGATGTGTAGTAGAGATAGCATTGCCCATGTATAATGTCCCCCTCCTCGTGTGGTTGTGAATACCTGTACGTGATACCTAAATCTATATGATCTGCTTCCCTCCACTGTTGCAGTCACAGAGGTACTGCAGTAGATACATTCACAGTCAGAGTGTGTGTCAGAATGATACCGATACACGTGCGTGCATAATGCTGCATGGGTATCAGCTGATGGAGAGGGTGGAGGTAGGTAGCCCGGGGGGGGCACTGAGGTATGTTTTGGATAACCACTGCCGCACCTCTCTCAGAAGCGGTGGCGGTGGATTGACAGAGAGGATCAAATGTAGGGGCGGTCAGCCCCTCCTACAGTGAAAATGGGGGGTGGTAACCCCCCCCCCCTGCCTATGTGATCAAAAGTAGGGGATTAATCCTTTTTTGATGAAATTATCGTGTATATACAGCAATATTGCAGCACAAACATGTTATAAAGTGCTAATTGGTAAGTTTGCCATTGGTATGTCTGGGACCGGATGCTCAGAGGGGATAAAAGCAGAGGGATTAGCTTTCATTTAGCCTGTTTAGGCGGGGTGGTCACTGACACAATTTTCCTCAGTATGGAAAAGGAGGGGCGGTCAGATATCCCATCAGCTCCCCCAATTTGAGGAGGAGGGGCGGTACCGCGGCAGTTGCCACTCACCCACAAAGAGTCAGTGCCCCCCCCCCCCCCCCCGGGGTAGGTAGGTAGGTAGGTGGGTGTATGGGGCTGTATTGTCATGCACGTATGTAGGTCAGACCCTGGAGGAGCCTGTCGCGTGGTCTCCAGGGCCGCCCTAGGTGTAGCGGGGGGGGGGGCAGCAGGAGGGGGAGTTAGGAGGGAGCTGCAGGGGGGTGGGGCTGGTTCCTAATCACATTCCTCCACACATAAACACACATAACATGTACAGGCACGTGCAGCACGTCACATGTCACCAAAGACATCTCATACAAAGCCTGTTTGCCCTAGTTGTTGTCAAACAGAAACAGAGATATGGTTCTAGTAATAAACCTGTGATTAAAAACGTGGGTCCTCCCCTCACCTGTGTGTTGTAGGTGTGGGTAGTGAGACTTGTCTTAGTCTTACCAGGTGTACATGAGGACTGACCCCTGGGGTGGTGGTCAGTCAGGGTGACTTGTCTCACTCAGTATGAGTCAGGTGTACATGAGGACTGACCCCTGGGTGGTGGTCAGTCAGGGTGACTTGTCTCACTCAGTATGAGTCAGGTGTACATGAGGACTGACCCCTGGGTGGTGGTCAGTCAGGGTGACTTGTCTCACCTGTACTCAGTCAGGTGTACATGAGGACTGACCCCTGGGGTGGTGGTCAGTCAGGGTGACTTGTCTCACTCAGTATGAGTCAGGTGTACATGAGGACTGACCCCTGGGTGGTGGTCAGTCAGGGTGACTTGTCTCACCTGTACTCAGTCAGGTGTACATGAGGACTGACCCCTGGGGTGGTGGTCAGTCAGGGTGACTTGTCTCACTCAGTATGAGTCAGGTGTACATGAGGACTGACCCCTGGGGTGGTGGTCAGTCAGGGTGACTTGTCTCACTCAGTATGAGTCAGGTGTACATGAGGACTGATCCCTGGGTGGTGGTCAGTCAGGGTGACTTGTCTCACCTGTACTCAGTCAGGGGGACATGAGGACTGACCCCTGGGGTGGTGGTCAGTCAGGGTGACTTGTCTCACTCAGTATGAGTCAGGTGTACATGAGGACTGACCCCTGGGGTGGTGGTCAGTCAGGGTGACTTGTCTCACCTGTACTCAGTCAGGTGTACATGAGGATTGACCCCTGGGGTGGTGGTCAGTCAGGGTGACTTGTCTCACCTGTACTCAGTCAGGTGTACATGAGGACTGACCCCTGGGGTGGTGGTCAGTCAGGGTGACTTGTCTCACTCAGTATGAGTCAGGTGTACATGAGGACTGACCCCTGGGTGGTGGTCAGTCAGGGTGACTTGTCTCACCTGTACTCAGTCAGGTGTACATGAGGACTGACCCCTGGGTGGTGGTCAGTCAGGGTGACTTGTCTCACTCAGTATGAGTCAGGTGTACATGAGGACTGACCCCTGGGTGGTGGTCAGTCAGGGTGACTTGTCTCACCTGTACTCAGTCAGGTGTACATGAGGACTGACCCCTGGGGTGGTGGTCAGTCAGGGTGACTTGTCTCACTCAGTATGAGTCAGGTGTACATGAGGACTGACCCCTGGGTGGTGGTCAGTCAGGGTGACTTGTCTCACTCAGTATGAGTCAGGTGTACATGAGGACTGACCCCTGGGGTGGTGGTCAGTCAGGGTGACTTGTCTCACTCAGTATGAGTCAGGGGGACATGAGGACTGACCCCTGGGGTGGTGGTCAGTCAGGGTGACTTGTCTCACTCAGTATGAGTCAGGTGTACATGAGGACTGACCCCTGGGTGGTGGTCAGTCAGGGTGACTTGTCTCACTCAGTATGAGTCAGGTGTACATGAGGATTGACCCCTGGGGTGGTGGTCAGTCAGGGTGACTTGTCTCACTCAGTATGAGTCAGGTGTACATGAGGATTGACCCCTGGGGTGGTGGTCAGTCAGGGTGACTTGTCTCACTCAGTATGAGTCAGGTGTACATGAGGATTGACCCCTGGGGTGGTGGTCAGTCAGGGTGACTTGTCTCACCTGTACTCAGTCAGGTGTACATGAGGACTGACCCCTGGGGTGGTGGTCAGTCAGGGTGACTTGTCTCACTCAGTATGAGTCAGGTGGACATGAGGACTGACCCCTGGGGTGGTGGTCAGTCAGGGTGACTTGTCTCACCTGTACTCAGTCAGGTGTACATGAGGACTGACCCCTGGGGTGGTGGTCAGTCAGGGTGACTTGTCTCACTCAGTATGAGTCAGGTGTACATGAGGATTGACCCCTGGGGTGGTGGTCAGTCAGGGTGACTTGTCTCACCTGTACTCAGTCAGGTGTACATGAGGACTGACCCCTGGGTGGTGGTCAGTCAGGGTGACTTGTCTCACTCAGTATGAGTCAGGTGTACATGAGGATTGACCCCTGGGGTGGTGGTCAGTCAGGGTGACTTGTCTCACCTGTACTCAGTCAGGTGTACATGAGGACTGACCCCTGGGTGGTGGTCAGTCAGGGTGACTTGTCTCACTCAGTATGAGTCAGGTGGACATGAGGACTGACCCCTGGGTGGTGGTCAGTCAGGGTGACTTGTCTCACTCAGTATGAGTCAGGTGTACATGAGGACTGACCCCTGGGGTGGTGGTCAGTCAGGGTGACTTGTCTCACCTGTACTCAGTCAGGTGTACATGAGGACTGATCCCTGGGTGGTGGTCAGTCAGGGTGACTTGTCTCACTCAGTATGAGTCAGGTGTACATGAGGATTGACCCCTGGGGTGGTGGTCAGTCAGGGTGACTTGTCTCACTCAGTATGAGTCAGGTGTACATGAGGACTGACCCCTGGGGTGGTGGTCAGTCAGGGTGACTTGTCTCACCTGTACTCAGTCAGGTGTACATGAGGACTGATCCCTGGGTGGTGGTCAGTCAGGGTGACTTGTCTCACTCAGTATGAGTCAGGTGTACATGAGGACTGACCCCTGAGGGGGTGGTCAAGGTGAGAGGCTGAGGGTGTTTGTGTAACACAACACCACAGAGTTATTATGGAGGTTGTGTGACTGTGTGTTAACCCTGTAGGGGCAGCATGGCGCATTAACCCTGTAAGGACGGCATGAGGCCTAAGTTAATGCATCCTACCCTTGGGCGTCATGATGCATGAATGTAACTCGCAGCACCAGTGAGTTACTCGGCAGAGTTGTATTGGTGCAACATGACGAGGAATGTATTATTTTAGTGGCATCCGTCCTTACAGGGCTAACTCTGTAGGGGCAGCATGCCGCCTTAATGCTATATTGTAATCTGAGCAGAGCTGCATTCCGTCATCGTGCCAGCCCTACCAGGTCGATACACTCCCCAAGGTCCACGCTGGACAACTCTACTGTCAACAAGTATATGATTATACCTATACCAGGTCTGTGTAACAAGTATGTCATTGTACCTATAGCAGGTCTGTGTAACAAGTATGTCATTATACCTATAGCAGGTCTGTGTAACAAGTATATCATTATACCTATAGCAGGTCTGTGTAACAAGTATGTCATTGTACCTATAGCAGGTCTGTGTAACAAGTATATCATTATACCTATAGCAGGTCTGTGTAACAAGTATGTCATTGTACCTATAGCAGGTCTGTGTAACAAGTATATCATTATACCTATAGCAGGTCTGTGTAACAAGTATATCATTATACCTATAGCAGGTCTGTGTAACAAGTATATCATTATACCTATAGCAGGTCTGTGTAACAAGTATGTCATTGTACCTATAGCAGGTCTGTGTAACAAGTATATCATTATACCTATAGCAGGTCTGTGTAACAAGTATATCACTATACCTATAGCAGGTCTGTGTAACAAGTATATCATTATACCTATAGCAGGTCTGTGTAACAAGTATATCACTATACCTATAGCAGGTCTGTGTAACAAGTATATCACTATACCTATAGCAGGTCTGTGTAACAAGTATATCATTATACCTCTACCAGGTCTGTGTGTAGAGCCACATATCTATATACACACCTACAGGTAGAAGTACGGGTATGGACAGGTATACATTAGTAGAATACAGGCAGCGGGGTCCACTAATAATGCTGCATATCTGACATTAAAAAGAAACATATCCACAATTCTTTACGAATCCAGACCCATTCTAGCCAGCTATTTTCCTATACCGGTTACATATTTGCTATACATCTTTGCCGAAAATTGACAATCTGCAATTTCACGGGTATTTATTGGCTTTGGGACCTTTTCCCCAAAGCCATTTACACCACTGAGGAGGGTTTAGATTTTTGACAAGAAAAGACGAGCATAGGCTCCCTTGTTCATTGTTAGACATAGCCCTAGCTGGCCCTTAAACCTTGCTAGGACTGGTATCCCCATGTGTCCTTGCAGGCGTGTGCAAGACTAATTTATCCTAGATCTTGCTTTCAGTTACTACATGTAGAACCAATGTACCTTGTGGTAAGGCCTAGACATCTTGTGAACAGCCATATTTTGAGTTCTCTAATGTGGCTGTCAATGGCAAGGATAGGCACCAGCCCAATAACTATTGACTCCCATGCCAAGCCAAGCTGTCAATGTCAATGCCAATTCCCATACTATGCACATACAGGACCTATACTAGAAATTGAGTGGTCCAGGTTGGCTCTTGAAATCACTCAAGCCCGCCCAAAGACAAACTGTGAAGTCCAACATAATTATCCCTCCCCCACTACACACACACATGCACCAACCCTGAAATGGGGTGGGGAGCTAGCTCAGGCGGTAGGGCGTTCGTCTGGCACTCACAGGATCGTGGGTTCGAGACTCAGAGGCACCCTGCTGCTTGGGCTGCAACCTCCCCCCTGCTGTGGTAGACATACAGCATATCAAAGGCCTGTCCATCTCACACTATGCCTATGTAGTGTGGGATGTAAAAGAACCATTGCCTCGGTAAAAGTGTAGGGGCGTGCTTTCCACCTTCAGTCATACATAGATTCGATCACCATCACCGCCCTTGAAATGACCTCAGCTGTTAATTAGGGCGTAAAGCAACCCAACAACCGACCAACCAACCAACCCTGAAATAATATTTTAGTCTTTAAAGGAAGGCCATCACAAGTCCTCCATGTGCCCTCTCCTCCTCCTCCTGCCTCTGCCCTCTCCTCCTCCTGCCACTGCCCTGTGCCCTCTCCTCCTCCCTCTGTCCTCTCCTCCTCCCTCTGCCCTCTCCTCCTTCCTCTGCCCCCTCCTACTACCCCATCTTTCCCCTCATCCCCCCTCTTTCCTGTTACCTTCTCCTCCCTCTGCCCTCCCTCTGCCTTCTCTCCTCCCTCTGTCCCCTCCTGCTCCCTCTGCTACATGTACCTCCCTCTGGCTGCCGAAATCTCAAGATTGTCTGATTTCCTTGTGTGATACATGAAGAACAGGGTCTTCTGGGATGTAGGATCCATTTTCAGCTTTAGATTTTCAATCCAGGAAATATCCAAGATGACTGCCAAGATGGCCACCAAAAACCAAGATTGTCTGATTTCCTTGTGTGATACATGGATAGTAGGGTTTTCTGGGATGTAGAATCCATTTTCAGGCTCAGATTTTCAATCCGAGAAATTTCCAAGAACCTCAAGATTGTCTGATTTCCTTGTATGACACATGAATAATAGGGTTTTCTGGGTGTAGAATCCATTTGCAGGCTCTGATTTTTGATCCAGGAAATTTTCAAGATTGTTGCCAAGATGGTATTTGCATAGGGATCAATGGAATTGCATCACCACCGATGAAATTGCATTGGTACCTATTTGATTCCATTGGTAGATATTGGATTCTATTATACCAGCTGCATTAAAACCAATAAAAATCAAAAAGAAGTGCATGTAGTTAACTGAACATGCAGTGTTGCTGCAAACCATCAAATAGGAATTGCATAAGGACCTCAGAAACACCAAAAATTATAAATCAAGGCCCCCTCGTTTTCTCACATGTAGTTCATAACAATCCTATAAAAACCCGAAACCACTACGGCTTTGCTGTAAAATCCTTGAATTTGTCCCCTTGTTTCATACTGTAGCATACAAGAGTTTTTTTTAATTTCAGTGAATTCCGCTAAAATATACACTTCATGAAATGAATTATCACCATAGTAGCTGAAGTTACACTACGAGACAGTGATGTGGGCCTACAGTCTACACTAAGCACTCCATGATAATAACTATGTGACAGCTGAGGCTGCATTAGATGTACCATTTGGTGTGTGGGAAATAAGCAGATAACCCCCCCTACAGTATTAACATAATGATACAGTACTGAATTAACATAATAATGATACAATACTGAATTAACATAATGATGATACCACAAAGTGGCGCAGACAACGTTTACCATAACAAGCCGCGTCACAGGTGGTGGCCGTATTAACGGTGTTTGTGTAATTAGTAACATCACGTGTGGTGCACAGCCAGGTAGGCTCCACTCCCACGCCACAGGCACGGCACACGTAGACTCCATGAGTTGATGCATGAGGACAATCAGTTATATTTCTTTCAACATATATTTCATATTTTATTTTAAATCTTTTGTGTTGGTCACCTGGACTGGGCTTGACACTTGCCTTGGACGGCATGATGCCTCACGACCTCACCGTTTGTTGTCATGATGCATGGATGCAGCACCAGGAAGCTACTTACCAGTGCTGCATCATGCCACCGGCAGCATGGTATCATACTGCTCGTTATATTACATATTTCCAGTGCTACCAGTGGTGATTAAGTTGTTACTCTACAATGAGAGTCCAGTGTACAGGGCTAAAGGGCTGATCACAGGACACCAGTGGTACTGGAGCCCAGTGTAGCAGCAGGTCATCAGTTACCAGTGGTAATGTACCACCACAGGAGCCCAGTGTACCAGCAGGTCAGGAGTTACCAGTGTTAATGCAGCACCACAGGAGCCCAGAGTACCAGCAGGTCAGCAGTTACCAGTGGTACTGTGTGACCAGGGGAGTCCAGTGTACCAGCAGGTCAGGCTGTTACACTGTGATGGGTGTGTGGGCATTGATTACCTCTATAATACACACACACAGTGGTGTGTGGGCATTGATTACCTCTATATTACACACACACAGTGGTGTGTGGGCATTGATTACCTCTATATTACACACACACAGGTCAGCATGATACTGGTACCATGTGTGACAAACTGCTGTAAAGGGAGGCTTTATACAGCTGGTTAGAGCCCATATAGGTCTATAGCTTTGTCCATTTGGTCCCATTGTTCCCATTGTAATGTTGTTGAAGCCATTGCATTGGCCCTTGTCAGCCTCACCAACAGCTCAGTGATGCAGGTAGCCTTTGTCAGCCTCAGATTACAGCTCTATAGGCATCCGGTGTGACCTCCGTACCATGTGGGATATCTAGTGTATACACCATACCCTCATGGACCTGCTGTTATAGCTCGTGTAAACGGAGACAGGAGTGATGCAGCCAGACCCTGTGTCCTTCATAGGGTCCATTGAACACTTCCTCCAGGGTTGTTGGATGCAGGTGGGGGGGGGGGATATAATAGGGGTGTAGGTAAGGGGGGGTGTAGTGTAGACTGGTGCCAAGGCTGTGTACGCGGCAGGTCACTAGGGTATCAGCCTACACCAGCACACCACCCCGTCATGGCGGCAAGTCGCTCTATTATCGCCCCTGGATGTGGGTGCTAGCCTGCTGGCCTCAGCCCAAAATTGCTCAATCAGTCTCCGTGCTGCCTGCACCTTCCTGCAGTAGGTGGGTGAGTGGGGACAGGGACAAGGGGGGAGGGGGAGACATGAAGGGGGGGTAGGCAGACGGGCAAATATTGGAGCAGGGAGTCTGCAGGAAAAGCAGGCCACGAGGGAGCGGTAAGAAGGAAGATGGCCGTGACCTGGGAGGGACAGATAACCAGGGAGAGGCTGGAGTAGCGCCTCCACCAATACTCATCCGTGTCAGGACAATATCGGATGGATATGTCCTATATGAAATCAACCAGACCGCTTGGCGGGAAAGAAGGGGCAGTATAGGGAGTAGGGATACCAAAGACAAAGAAACAGGGAAGGGAGAGGAGAGACAAAGCAAGGACAAGATGATAACAGGTGAAACAGTGAAGAATTACAAATTAGATAGATGAGAGGGACAGAGGCAGGGAAGAAGCCTCCAATATGATAAAGAGACAGGGGCAGGGAAGAAGCATCCAATATGATTAAGGGACAGGGACAGGGAAGAAGCATTCAATATGATAAAGGGACAGGGGCAGGGAAGAAGCCTGCAATATGGTAAAGGGACAGGGGCAGGGAAGAAGCCTGCAATATGGTAAAGGGACAGGGGCAGGGAAGAAGCCTCCAATATGGTAAAGGGACGGGGGCAGGGTAAAGACAGTTGATGAGGATCCAGCACAAAAAGCCCTACCCTGAGGTGCTACACACTTGACGCGCGTGCCATTCTGACAAAGAGTGACTCTCGTGAACATCATGATCACCTTGAACTTGGAAATTTGGCAGGTTGCAATTCCCTGTTGGTAGGTTTAAACCAGGTAACAGAAACCGGAACTGGAACCAGAAAGTATGATGGGTAAACTCCCATCATCCATTTAGGTTCCTGTTCATTTGTTCCAACCTAACAGCAGGGAGTGCCCAAACCGCGCAAAATTCAAATTGCAGGTCATGCTGGATCTGGGGATGCGAGTATGGCTACGTAGTCAGGATGCATCATGGGAAGCTGCTGCTGGACACTCGTGCTGATGGAGTGTCATTAATGGCCGCATGGCGTGTCTCGTTATGGAGGCCCTAATGACGTTCTGACACGACACGTTTATAATCACGTCTAATGGCTGCCCATCATGAAGTTCCCTGTTAGGCGGTATATAACGGCCTGCGTAGTTAATCATGTTAATGCTACATTACCCCTGGTCCTCACAGTGGGAGTTAATCATGTTAATGCTATATTACCCGTGGTCCTCATAGTGAGAGTGCATTAATCCTTTCCAATATACCTCTACAAGTGGCACTTTTTCAACACCACACCTATTTGAGACAGCCAGGGCTTACTTGGGCCCCTACTGTAGCCTTAAAGTAGTGTCTGCTTCTGCAGCTGCACAGTGTAGTAGATGATGTGTTGGGGGATGTTGACTCTGCTCTCATACTTTGTCAGCGCGTGGTGACAACTCATACCTCACCCACACCCAACACGCCCACAGTGCAGTGTGGGCCGTATGTCATATACACGACATGCTGCAAGTCTGCCTCACACCGTGCCGCTCTACAGCAACGACTCTGTGTATTCTGAGCCTATACTCAACAATATAGAATGGGTGAAATATTTATTGGGTTGTATTGTTTTTAGAATTAAAATATTGTGAGATACCAATCTGAATCTTTATGACATCTGACCCAAACCCAAGATGGTGTAACGGGTTGACTATAAAGTCTAACTGTTATTGTTGTATATCTATTGTATGTTGTATGATGTAAGACAACACGGTTCTATTGTGTTTAATAACTGTTTTATTCATCTAACTAGTGTCGTCGGTTCGTTACATATACCGACTCCTCTAGTTCGGTTATCTATACGGTAGTGTACCGGTACCACCTTCGGTTACCGTCGGTAGTTGTTACATAATCATTTTTACATAACTAAACCTAACAGGTGGCGCTGCTAGTACGGTCACGTGGCTACGCAGCGCTGTATATAAGACGGCTGCTTCCCCATTGGAAGTCAGTCAGGTTTGGGACTGTCGTGACATGACCACCCTGTGCTCACGGGCTTAACTCTATGCTATAGGGTTGCCCACTGTATTATATATCTGTTCTGATCTTGTATATCCGCTGGTTATACTTGTACTATAATACCCAAGAGTTACCTTTACAATAAAGTCGCCGTATATTAAAGTCTAATTTACCTTGTCTGGTTTTTGTACTCAAGTGTTACATACGTAGTAAGAGACCAACTACATTGGTGCCGTGACCACTTGACGAACCGACCATTGATAGGGTATTAAATAGACTTACAGTATATGGATTACCTATACGATTTTGTCAGCTCGTTCAGCGGCAGGACTAAAACCCCTGCTGAGGAACGTGAAGAAGCCGTACAGAATGTACGCTTCTTCACAGGCAAATCTAATAGGCGGGAGAGCCGGGCAGCCTCGGAGGTGCCCGGTGACGACCTCTCCCAAGAAGCAATAGGTGATCCTATTGTGGAAGCCTTTACCAAAGGAGAGGATGGGGAGCAATCTCCAATCCCGGGACCCTTTGATATAAGCTCCAGGAGATCGTTGGACTCCCTTTCCACGAATCTTTTCTGTCCTGAGGGTCAGAAAATACCGGGTAGAGAGCCTAAAACTCTCGGCCCGGCTGCCTTCGGTTCTACACCGACGGTAGCAGATCCTTCATTGGATCCAGACACGTCGGTTTTCACTGATGGTGCCACTCCTACACCGAACGGTATGGGGGGTGGCGGGCTATCAAAGAAAACTAACGTGGCAACAGAAGCTCCTGGGAAGGGGTACCCGCCAGCAGTAGATGAGCCATCCAGTTTACCACTGGATGGGGACCTACTGGCTGCCATGGGGATCCCCACCAAGAAAACTGAGTTGCATGAGCTCGCTGAAGCCCGGAGGGAACTTGCTTCCATCAATCAAACTAGGAAGTTATTCCTAAGGGAGGTTGATGAGAAGAAAAAGTTCCTACTGGAACTCCAGAACGAGATGGCTTCCCACAAGGTGGAGGTTGACAAACTTTTGCACCAGAGGGTGTCCGGCGAATGTGAGGTTGCAAGCTTAACTTCCTTGGGAAAGGATTTGAGCACGCAGCTCCACTTAGCCAGACAGGACCTCGCAAGCTTAAGGCAAGTCAATCAGGACCTGAAGACGAAGTCGGAGAAAGTACCACCACCTTCCACGGTGGTACCTCCAGTCATACCCATACCCAGTGTATACACGACAGTGACACCTTCAAGCGTCCCGCCGCTAGTACACACCACGGTAACAGGTATGACACCTCAGATGGGGGCTAGCTATCTACAGACTCCGGTCTGTGGTGGCGCCTTTGGAGGCACGGCAACACCTCCAGGGTACACCCACCCATCTACTGGTTCAACGATGTTGAACCAGCAGCAGACCATGGTCTCAGTTCCAGTACCGAAACCCAGAGCTAGACAAGGCTTAACGCCTGTCCAGCGGGCTAAGTACGACCGGAACCCGGCTATTGAGAAGCTGGGGACAGACATCGTCCCGCGGGACATCGATGAACTGGATGAACGGTATGCTCCTTTCAACTTTGGGGACATCAAACATCCTGATGCAGCCCGTCAAAAGGCCATCGATATTCCGCCTTTCACAGGGTCGCCACCCTGGAGAAAGTACAAAGTTCGGTTCAAGGCTATTGTGGAGAGCAATCGCTGGAACAATCAGCAAGCGCTGGTTGCTCTGAAGCAAGCACTCTGCAACGGGCCAGGTGAACCAGCCCTTTTGGCGTTCGAGAGAGTGAAGATCAAGACATTGAGCTCACTTGAAGAAACAGCTGAATGGGCGATTGGGAAGATTGGTGAGCATGACCCAAGGACTCAGCTGCTCAAACGTGTCCAACGCAAGGACGAGCATCTGAGATCCTACGGATTTGCTCTACAAGAACTGATATCCGAGTGTTATCAGGGATGTAGACCTGACACCCCCACTGTCATCCAGGAGTTAACCTCCAGGTTTGTCAATGGAGTCAGAGACACCAATCTCCAGGCATATCTGCGGGAGAAATGGCAGCCGGACTTATCTCTAGCTGACCTTTTTGACCATGCAGATGTGTATGACACCAAACAGGCTGTTTTTCCTAGTGGAGGAGTGTCGGCAGCTCCATCTGTAGCCCCGAAAGGAGCTCAGGTGGTAGAGGCCGCCACAAAACCACCTAAGAAAAAACAGCCCGCCTCGGAGGAGGTGGCGGCAGTAATGCCTGACAGGGACATGGAGAAGATGATTGAGGGTTTGTTGCGGAAGCACTTGGAAAAGAGCTCTGCGTCCACTTCTGATTCTGGATCTGGAAAGAGAAGGAAAAAGAAGAAAAAGGACACGAAACCTCAGCCATGTAGACGCTGTCAGAAGATGGGTCATTGGGCTAGCGAATGCAAAGCCCCTGCACCCATCGCTGCTAAAACCGAAAAGGAGACGGAAAACTGAATGGGGCCCATCCTCTTGGCAAGGATGGCGCCCCCACAGTTAGCCATGCCTGTAAGGGATTAGTAGACGGTGTTAACTCTTCCATGAACCAAGGCCGCGCAGAGGCAGAAGGGTCTGTACAACCTGTAAGCGTCTGGCAAGGCGGGGCTGGCAAGGACGAACGGAATCCGGAGGATTCTGTAGTCGCTGGCTTAGAGGAGTCTTGGTTAGAATCAATTGCCCAGAGCAGTGTGATTCAAGACTCCCCGAGCGACCCATGTTGGGATTATCTCCTGACAAAAGGGGTTGCTATGGATGGAGGGGGAAGCCCGATGCTGACCTCTGAGTGTGTCCCTTTACGGGGACAGCGTTGGTACCTGAGTCTGGTTATTTCCGGGACGCGTGGTGAATTTTTGGTCGACACGGGTGCATCTCACACCTTGGTCGATCGTAAATTCATGGCCCGTCTTTGCAACCAGCCCGAAGCTCCGCTACTAGGAGTAAAGGCTCGGACTGCTACGGGAGATAGTATGCAGACTTATGGCAGAACTGTAAAACCTATGTTGGTTGATGGCAAGACATACTGGATATGTCCAACCATCACCGACATCACTGATGATGGCATACTGGGGATGGACTTTGCTGCTCTTTACGGGGTAACAATGAACACCGCAACGGGCCGACTTCAGATTAAACATCCTTATAAACAATCTGTACAGTGCGTTTTAAGGAATGGTTCTTCTGTGGCGTCAGTGGCACAAGACACAAAGTTGGCAGCAGGACATGTATCTGATGTCCTAGTCAGCTGCGTGGGAGTGCAGGCCAAACGGCCGGGAATGTTTGAACCAGAAGATCAAAAGCTCTCTGAGTTAGGTCTTGCTGGCTATCATACTTACCTGGCCAACGCTCGTTGGGGGGTGATACCGATTTGTAACTCGAGTAGTAGAGAAATCACTCTACGAAAGGGGACGCCTATTGGTAACACCACGCGAGCATATGGGGTAGACTCACTAACTACGGACTTTGTGGAAGTAGGTGTGGTGGCGGGAGACTCTTCCCACGAAGAGGCTCTAGCTAAATCCAACCTACCGAAACATTTAAGGTCCCTGTTGTGTGAGTCCCACCTCACAACCCTAGAGAGCGAAATGGTGGCAAATGAGCTGTCGGAGTTATCTGACGCCTTTGCGCAGCCAGGAGATCCTCTAGGGCGTACCAATACGGTACAACACCGGGTTGACACTGGGGACGCGCTTCCCAGTAGAATCCCCTACCGTCGGTTACCCATGGCTAAAAAAAGTGCTATGGAGGCTGAGGTAGAAAAGATGTTGGATGAAGATGTGATTCAACCTAGTGAGAGTCCATGGTCAAGTCCTGTGGTGATGGTCACCAAGAAGGATGGTTCCTGTCGATTTTGCATCGACTATAGGAAGTTGAACGGACTCACTAGGAAGAATGCATATCCTCTACCTCGGATAGATGAATGTGTGGAATCTCTGGGTGGGGCGAAATGGTTCTGTACACTAGATTTACAATCTGGTTATTGGCAGATCGGCATGGACCCCCGGGACCGAGAAAAAACCGCATTTTCTACCCATATGGGACTATTTGAGTTCAACGTCATGCCATTCGGGCTATGCAATGCCCCGGCAACCTTCGAGGCAATGATGGAAACCATGTTACGGGGTTTACTTTGGAAAAAGTGCCTAGTATACTTGGACGACATCATCGTCTTCGGTGGTTCTGTGGAGGAAACTCTACAGAACCTCCAAGCTGTGCTGAAACGCATCTTATCATATGGTCTGAAATTGAAACCTTCAAAGTGCAAGCTTTTTAGGAAGTCAGTTGAATACCTAGGTAGAATTGTTTCTGAACATGGCATCATGGCTGATCCTCATAAGATCGAAGTGGTACAGAACTGGCCTCGTCCGATGGACACGAAGGAGATACGCTCTTTCATCGGGTTTTGTTCATACTACAGAGATTTTATACCTGGATTCTCGAGAGTCGCAGCTCCCTTACAAGAGCTGATGATTGGAGAGAAGAAGGCTAAGGCTAAAATAGTCTGGTCTCCAGCCGCAGAACAGTCTTTCAGTGAGTTAAAGAGACTCTTCTTAGAAACACCTGTTTTGCACTACCCTGCACCTGTTGGTAAGTTCATCTTGGACACTGATGCTTCTAATACAAGTATTGGTGCTGCCTTGTCGCAGATCCAGGATGGGCGAGAAGTGCCGCTGGCATTTTCGTCCAACAGTCTAAGCAAAACACAACGTAACTACTGCACAACCAAGCGTGAACTCTTGGCAGTGGTGGTTTACACAAAAAAGTACAGACATTTCCTATATGGTGGGAATTATCTCGTACGGACGGATCATTCATCTCTGCAGTGGCTCCTTAACTTCAAGGACGCTGAGGGGATGATGGGTAGATGGTTGAACCACCTCTCTGAGTTTGGCATGACGAATGAGCATATCATACACAGGAGTGGAGTAGATCATGTGAATGCGGACAGCTTGTCCCGCTATCCTATCCGGAACTGTCACCGTGTAGACTGCCGAGACTGTGGGTCTCACAATGCAGTGATTGCGTCTGTGGGTGCGAAAGTTCCTAACTGGACGTTAAATCACTTGAAGGATGAGCAGCTTGCAGATCCGGCTATTTCGAGGGTGTACTCCTTGAAGTTGTTGGGCCTGTCCAAGCCTGTTCGCCCCGCACTTTCGCTGGAATGTAAAGAAGTTAGACAACTGTTAGCTCAGTGGGATAATCTTTTTATACGGAACAGTGTATTGTGCCGCTGGAGAGTGCAACCTGGCAGGAAGAGAGCAGCTCAGTCTGTAGTGCCTTTGTCACTCAGACTACAGTTGCTCAATTACTGTCATGGCCACCGAACTTCAGCACACTTTGGCAGACAACGAACTGAGGCGAAGATTAAGAGTAGATATTACTGGCCTGGTATGACTTTGGACATACGGCGTTGGGTGAAGCAATGCCCCCAATGCTGTTTATCAAAGCCTGGACCTGGTATCGGTAAACTACCTCTAAGTCAAGAGCTATTCGGTGTTCGATTTGCCCGGATCGCTGTTGATATCATTAGTGGTTTCAACACGACCCCCCGTGGGAATACCTGTATGATGGTGGTACAGGACTACTATACCAAGTATGTCCAAGTATATCCGTTGGTAAATCATACAGCTGTTACCTGCGCAGAAGCACTTTTCGAGAATTGGATCCTCACGTGGGGAGGTCCTTTAATGCTTCACTCCGACCAGGGTCGTGAGTTTGAATCTCGACTGTGGGCAGAACTGTGTAGTAAAATACACATCTGCAAGACGCATACGAACCCCTACCGACCTCAATCGGATGGTATGGTGGAACGTTTCAATCGGACGTTGATCCAATGTCTCACGACAATGGTTAATGAGCACCGGGATGATTGGGATGAGCACGCTCGCTATATCTCCCATGCTTACAATGCTACCGAACATGCGTCGACGGGCTGTACGCCTAATATGCTCGTAATGGGTGAAGACATAGTCATGCCTAGCGACATGGTCTATGGAGTGCAGGGACACCAGCTCGAGCAACCCTGCACAGTGATGTTTGTTGAGTCACTTCGACAATCATTACGCGAGTCCTATGGAGTAGTAAGGGACAACTTGGAAAAATCTGCTAGTTTGCAGAAGGTGGGCTATGACACGGGCCTTAAACTCCGCCAATTCAAGGTGGGGGATAAGGTCGCGAGATTTAGCACACCAAATTCCAAAGTCAAGACCCTGTACTCCTGGGATGGTCCGCATACGGTTACTATGGTGGTTAGTGAAACTACTGTAGTAATACGGTTGCAAAAAGGGACTCTCACTAAATCACATGTGGCTAGACTCCGACCTTGGTATGGAGTCCCATATATAGATGACGGTGAAGATTCCCTCGGTGCTGGTCGAGTACCAGCACCAACCGACCCTGTGCTACCGAAGATACCGAAGGCAGGACCAACGGTCATACCGTCGGTACCGACGGTAGCGCGCCGAAGGGGTCGTCCTAGGAAATTACCGATTGAACCACAGTCGTGTGTTACCAAGCCCAAGCGCGGTAGGCCTCGTAAAAAAGGGTCAGCTGTGCGTAAAGGACTAACCGTAGGCACCGGTAAACAAAGCAAGGTGATACCTCCGGTGTCACCATTGCTGGACATACCGGTACAAGGTCTACGGAGGAGCACACGTGTCAGAGAGCGAGATAAAATTGTGTAAACATTTTTTTCTTACCTTGTTGACGACATTTAGCTGCTGGCTTGATTAAATTTCCCTGGACAGTTCCGTACTGGGCCGGTGGTCATTGGCCCGGTACTCGATCACCAAAACACAACGAGAAGAGACGGGTTATCCGGCGTGGTTATCCGTTGGAGGTAGAAAAGCACGTGTTCAGGGCGGGTGGCTGGCTTTGCCGATTAGTTCTAAGTATGGGACTAGTTTTGACCACATATTGCTTAGCAACACGCTGCTGTGTATATCCTCTAATGCCGGTATATCATTCCCGGGTTATCCGGTGGCTCCGCCACGAAAATTGTAAACAACAGTGAGAGTTCCCACCGTCGGATATGCCAGGCGTGGGAAGGGCGCTGCCCGCGTCACCTGATCGATTTCTCCCGCCAAATGAGCCGTGGGAAATTGGGTCACCTCGGCGCGTCTTCGGGGCGCGACCCCTGATTGGCTGAGAAGCCGGTCAAGGGGCGGGGTCACGGGGGACGGGTGGGGTATATAAGCCCCACAGGCGGCCAGGCTTCTTCAGATCAACACGTTTGCCCGTAGGGTAGCGTGTTGATCAGTGGTGCCTAGGTCTGCCCGGCAGTACCTACACTATTGTTTACCAGCTGTGCTACTAAATGCTCGGGTGAGTGAACCGTGAGGTTCACCTACGCCTGAGCTAACAGTATGGCAGCCCGTGTAGATGGCAGATGCACGGCCCCGGAGAAGGCTGAGGCCTCCGATGGGGAAGACCGAGTTCTCGAGTCTGACACGGAAATGGACACTACCGGTGCTCCAACCGTCGGTCAAGGCTCGGCTTCGGTACCAACTGAACCTAACCCTGAGGGGTCGGGTGATGTTGTTCCGAAGACAGAACCTGGTCTGGGTGGTAGTAATACCAACCAGGAGGAGAACCCTGCAGGGGGATCTTCTCCGAAACCCGCCGGTGTATTGGCACAAGAACCGACGGTCCCTGATGGTGATTCATCAGACGGGTCCACGGTTCGTGCTAAGACCAAACGGAAGCGGAAGCGTAAGAGGAGGATTGCATCTTCCCCTGAGACTCCTGCTACCGAAGAGGTCGCACCGACTGAGGCAGATAGACTCAAAGCTGTTGCCGACAAACTGTCCAAGGCGGAAGCCGAGGGATGGTCTGTGGCAGAGAGCAGAGCCAATCGACGCCTCCGCGCCAAGGCAGCGCATGTCCGTTTAAACCTGTGTCTCCGTGATGATGACCGGGAGAACCTGAGCCTCACTGATTTAATTCAGGAGAATGGCAAAATGGCTCTTCCTGCACCTCACACGATCGATGGTTCAGACGACGAAGACTGGTTGACAGGTGATTCCCATCCCATTGACTGGTACCTCGTGTACCTCAGGGCAGTGATAGACGGGAATAAACCTAACATCCATAGGTCATGCCGCCCCAAGCTGAAATATGCTTGGAAGAACTACGTGCCAGGGGATCCCTGCCCGTACGTTCGCTGTCAGCGCCTGAAAGGGACTGCGACAGCAGCAAAACGGTGGCCAAACCTTTTCAAGTTTGCCCGTCATTTGGTAGAGAAGCACATGAATGTGCGTCCCTACTTGTACTGTGTGAGTGGAAGTACGAGTACTTCCTGCCCTGAGTACAGTGACGGGGAACTATTCCGTAGCCAACGGAGATCTGGTTTGGTAAGGCATCTTTGCGACAATAAGGGCGTGCACAAGCGCACTATTAGTCGTGGAGTTGAGGCTGCACTGAAGGTTTGGGGGAGTCACAAACGTGTAGGAAATCTACAGTTTAAGTGGCGAACCAACAAACTTAAACAGTGGAACTACCTCACGGAGGCTGACTGGGAGAGGTTGTGTAAGGGCGCCAAGTGCGAACAAACCGACCTGGGACCAGCTACAGAAGCTCCGATGCCCACTGTAAAGAAGGATACCCCTCCTAAGAAGAAAAATCTAAAAAGGGGCCGCCAGTCATCCAAAGATGATACCAAAGGTGGACGTGACCGTTCCCGCAGTGAACCTGCGAAGAAACGTGTCGCCACCGCCACGGTAACATCTGAGGTCGACCATAGCCAAACCGTCGGTACCGTCACGGTATCTTCGGTTGCATTGCCCCCGGTTGCTGATCAACTGCCCAGGCAGGAGAGACAGAAACTGGGGAATGCACTGGCTATTGTTCAGAACTCTTTGGGTGACGAGCAGGCGGAACAAGTCGCTGCTGACTATGTCAAGCAGTACAAGTGGAGTCAGAAGCAAAAGAAAGCTTCAGCCCCACAGGAGAGTGTCTCACCTGTCAGTGACGCTGAACAGGTAGAGGTACAACAGCCGGATGGGGCGTCAGCCCAGCCGACTGCTCCACCCCAGCACGGAGCAACCTCTGACCCCGCAAGGGATGATGAGGTGACTCCAGTACCTGAGCACAGGGCTGTTGACGAAGGGCTAGCAGGGTTACCTGTGTTGCCTGGAGACGGTCCTGCCTTTGACACTGGATTCTCTGACACTCTAGTCCCCGGATTTGAGTGCTACAGAGCTAAGATGGCTGAAAACGCAAGTAAGCTACTCCAGTTTCAGGTTTCCTTCTTGGAGAAGTCGTACTTTGAGCAGTACAAGTTGCTCAGAGAACAGGCTATCCGGGAAGGGAAAGCTTGGGTTGCTGAACGCACCAGAGTCCTTGCCGAGCGCGAGGCGAGTCTGGAGCAAGATCATGCCTTCTGGAGGGCTACGATCGACCAGCTCGAATCAAGGTTGACAACTTGTGACGCCAAGTTCTTCCGGCAGTTCGGGTTTAAGCTGACAGAGTGGGAGAGATCTGGTTTTCCAGATCTCCAGTCCAGGTTGGGGCTTGCCGCAAGGCCTGCTCCTCCTGTGACCCCGGTACTGTCAGTACACCCACCTAGGTATGAGATGCCATTTTCTTTCATGGCACAATCTACCCGGGTGGTCAGTGGCGGGGAGCCTACTGCGGCGCCGAGTACCCTCTCGGTAGCCCCAGGTGGAGCCCTTCCTCTCCAGGTGGAGGCTGCTGTGGTTTACACCACGGAGGCCCCTCCTGGAGGAAGTCCTGATGGGGAAGGAAAGCCATCCGGCGGTGTCCCTATGGACACCTAAGGTTGGTCCCCCGTCAGGCCCTCTGGGGTGCACTGTTCCGCCCCTCGGAGGTAAAACTAAACCATCGACGCAGCTACACGCCCCTGGACAACCGAAAGCAGACCGACGGTGCTGTCGTGACTTAACTGAGTCTCTACTGCCACCACACTGGAAGCAGCCTGATGTCTTCAACCGTGGTTTACTACTAAGCCACAACCGTCGGTGCTCTACTACTGTCCAGGGCTCCTGATCCTGTGGTCACATTCTACTATGGTGACCTATGAACTATTATATGGATCATCCTCCTGTGATAATTATTTATAGGGAGGCACGGACCTACCTTTTTATATTTATATTTCACAAGAGATGGAAGTACTATACCGGTACTGGACTATATCCATCTCTACCACCATAAACTGCTAGGTACTGGAGTACCGCCCCTAATAAGGATGACGATCTATCCCACCTTATTTAGGATACGCTATTATGGATTTTTATATATAAACTTTTCTACGCCAAAGGAAGTGGGAACTGCTATAGTTCCAATTATAAAACTTTTCTTCGCCAAAGGAAGTGAGAGCTATTATAGTTCTATTATTTATATATAAGGACACTAACTCCACACGGATTCGCACCATTGCTGAATGAAGTAGGTGATGTGTTGAGTTTCCAAGGTGGTTATTTGGTGCCTTTACTATTAACTGATACTAGTCTAGGACTATCAGTTGGACAGTTTTTATATCATGTGCCTACGGGACTATGGTTTTACAAAGACTATATTGTTGATATAAACTGTTATGTGCATGTTAACTTGTATGTTCATGTATGTATACCTGTTGTTACTATGAGTAGAAATGTTACTTGTTGATAAATAGATATACGTGGTATATAATGTATCCAAGAGGTATTATTATTATAAAACCAATAAGTTGTAACGGGTTGACTATAAAGTCTAACTGTTATTGTTGTATATCTATTGTATGTTGTATGATGTAAGACAACACGGTTCTATTGTGTTTAATAACTGTTTTATTCATCTAACTAGTGTCGTCGGTTCGTTACATATACCGACTCCTCTAGTTCGGTTATCTATACGGTAGTGTACCGGTACCACCTTCGGTTACCGTCGGTAGTTGTTACATAATCATTTTTACATAACTAAACCTAACAGGTGGCGCTGCTAGTACGGTCACGTGGCTACGCAGCGCTGTATATAAGACGGCTGCTTCCCCATTGGAAGTCAGTCAGGTTTGGGACTGTCGTGACATGACCACCCTGTGCTCACGGGCTTAACTCTATGCTATAGGGTTGCCCACTGTATTATATATCTGTTCTGATCTTGTATATCCGCTGGTTATACTTGTACTATAATACCCAAGAGTTACCTTTACAATAAAGTCGCCGTATATTAAAGTCTAATTTACCTTGTCTGGTTTTTGTACTCAAGTGTTACATACGTAGTAAGAGACCAACTACATTGGTGCCGTGACCACTTGACGAACCGACCATTGATAGGGTATTAAATAGACTTACAGTATATGGATTACCTATACGATTTTGTCAGCTCGTTCAGCGGCAGGACTAAAACCCCTGCTGAGGAACGTGAAGAAGCCGTACAGAATGTACGCTTCTTCACAGGCAAATCTAATAGGCGGGAGAGCCGGGCAGCCTCGGAGGTGCCCGGTGACGACCTCTCCCAAGAAGCAATAGGTGATCCTATTGTGGAAGCCTTTACCAAAGGAGAGGATGGGGAGCAATCTCCAATCCCGGGACCCTTTGATATAAGCTCCAGGAGATCGTTGGACTCCCTTTCCACGAATCTTTTCTGTCCTGAGGGTCAGAAAATACCGGGTAGAGAGCCTAAAACTCTCGGCCCGGCTGCCTTCGGTTCTACACCGACGGTAGCAGATCCTTCATTGGATCCAGACACGTCGGTTTTCACTGATGGTGCCACTCCTACACCGAACGGTATGGGGGGTGGCGGGCTATCAAAGAAAACTAACGTGGCAACAGAAGCTCCTGGGAAGGGGTACCCGCCAGCAGTAGATGAGCCATCCAGTTTACCACTGGATGGGGACCTACTGGCTGCCATGGGGATCCCCACCAAGAAAACTGAGTTGCATGAGCTCGCTGAAGCCCGGAGGGAACTTGCTTCCATCAATCAAACTAGGAAGTTATTCCTAAGGGAGGTTGATGAGAAGAAAAAGTTCCTACTGGAACTCCAGAACGAGATGGCTTCCCACAAGGTGGAGGTTGACAAACTTTTGCACCAGAGGGTGTCCGGCGAATGTGAGGTTGCAAGCTTAACTTCCTTGGGAAAGGATTTGAGCACGCAGCTCCACTTAGCCAGACAGGACCTCGCAAGCTTAAGGCAAGTCAATCAGGACCTGAAGACGAAGTCGGAGAAAGTACCACCACCTTCCACGGTGGTACCTCCAGTCATACCCATACCCAGTGTATACACGACAGTGACACCTTCAAGTGTCCCGCCGCTAGTACACACCACGGTAACAGGTATGACACCTCAGATGGGGGCTAGCTATCTACAGACTCCGGTCTGTGGTGGCGCCTTTGGAGGCACGGCAACACCTCCAGGGTACACCCACCCATCTACTGGTTCAACGATGTTGAACCAGCAGCAGACCATGGTCTCAGTTCCAGTACCGAAACCCAGAGCTAGACAAGGCTTAACGCCTGTCCAGCGGGCTAAGTACGACCGGAACCCGGCTATTGAGAAGCTGGGGACAGACATCGTCCCGCGGGACATCGATGAACTGGATGAACGGTATGCTCCTTTCAACTTTGGGGACATCAAACATCCTGATGCAGCCCGTCAAAAGGCCATCGATATTCCGCCTTTCACAGGGTCGCCACCCTGGAGAAAGTACAAAGTTCGGTTCAAGGCTATTGTGGAGAGCAATCGCTGGAACAATCAGCAAGCGCTGGTTGCTCTGAAGCAAGCACTCTGCAACGGGCCAGGTGAACCAGCCCTTTTGGCGTTCGAGAGAGTGAAGATCAAGACATTGAGCTCACTTGAAGAAACAGCTGAATGGGCGATTGGGAAGATTGGTGAGCATGACCCAAGGACTCAGCTGCTCAAACGTGTCCAACGCAAGGACGAGCATCTGAGATCCTACGGATTTGCTCTACAAGAACTGATATCCGAGTGTTATCAGGGATGTAGACCTGACACCCCCACTGTCATCAACGAGTTAACCTCCAGGTTTGTCAATGGAGTCAGAGACACCAATCTCCAGGCATATCTGCGGGAGAAATGGCAGCCGGACTTATCTCTAGCTGACCTTTTTGACCATGCAGATGTGTATGACACCAAACAGGCTGTTTTTCCTAGTGGAGGAGTGTCGGCAGCTCCATCTGTAGCCCCGAAAGGAGCTCAGGTGGTAGAGGCCGCCACAAAACCACCTAAGAAAAAACAGCCCGCCTCGGAGGAGGTGGCGGCAGTAATGCCTGACAGGGACATGGAGAAGATGATTGAGGGTTTGTTGCGGAAGCACTTGGAAAAGAGCTCTGCGTCCACTTCTGATTCTGGATCTGGAAAGAGAAGGAAAAAGAAGAAAAAGGACACGAAACCTCAGCCATGTAGACGCTGTCAGAAGATGGGTCATTGGGCTAGCGAATGCAAAGCCCCTGCACCCATCGCTGCTAAAACCGAAAAGGAGACGGAAAACTGAATGGGGCCCATCCTCTTGGCAAGGATGGCGCCCCCACAGTTAGCCATGCCTGTAAGGGATTAGTAGACGGTGTTAACTCTTCCATGAACCAAGGCCGCGCAGAGGCAGAAGGGTCTGTACAACCTGTAAGCGTCTGGCAAGGCGGGGCTGGCAAGGACGAACGGAATCCGGAGGATTCTGTAGTCGCTGGCTTAGAGGAGTCTTGGTTAGAATCAATTGCCCAGAGCAGTGTGATTCAAGACTCCCCGAGCGACCCATGTTGGGATTATCTCCTGACAAAAGGGGTTGCTATGGATGGAGGGGGAAGCCCGATGCTGACCTCTGAGTGTGTCCCTTTACGGGGACAGCGTTGGTACCTGAGTCTGGTTATTTCCGGGACGCGTGGTGAATTTTTGGTCGACACGGGTGCATCTCACACCTTGGTCGATCGTAAATTCATGGCCCGTCTTTGCAACCAGCCCGAAGCTCCGCTACTAGGAGTAAAGGCTCGGACTGCTACGGGAGATAGTATGCAGACTTATGGCAGAACTGTAAAACCTATGTTGGTTGATGGCAAGACATACTGGATATGTCCAACCATCACCGACATCACTGATGATGGCATACTGGGGATGGACTTTGCTGCTCTTTACGGGGTAACAATGAACACCGCAACGGGCCGACTTCAGATTAAACATCCTTATAAACAATCTGTACAGTGCGTTTTAAGGAATGGTTCTTCTGTGGCGTCAGTGGCACAAGACACAAAGTTGGCAGCAGGACATGTATCTGATGTCCTAGTCAGCTGCGTGGGAGTGCAGGCCAAACGGCCGGGAATGTTTGAACCAGAAGATCAAAAGCTCTCTGAGTTAGGTCTTGCTGGCTATCATACTTACCTGGCCAACGCTCGTTGGGGGGTGATACCGATTTGTAACTCGAGTAGTAGAGAAATCACTCTACGAAAGGGGACGCCTATTGGTAACACCACGCGAGCATATGGGGTAGACTCACTAACTACGGACTTTGTGGAAGTAGGTGTGGTGGCGGGAGACTCTTCCCACGAAGAGGCTCTAGCTAAATCCAACCTACCGAAACATTTAAGGTCCCTGTTGTGTGAGTCCCACCTCACAACCCTAGAGAGCGAAATGGTGGCAAATGAGCTGTCGGAGTTATCTGACGCCTTTGCGCAGCCAGGAGATCCTCTAGGGCGTACCAATACGGTACAACACCGGGTTGACACTGGGGACGCGCTTCCCAGTAGAATCCCCTACCGTCGGTTACCCATGGCTAAAAAAAGTGCTATGGAGGCTGAGGTAGAAAAGATGTTGGATGAAGATGTGATTCAACCTAGTGAGAGTCCATGGTCAAGTCCTGTGGTGATGGTCACCAAGAAGGATGGTTCCTGTCGATTTTGCATCGACTATAGGAAGTTGAACGGACTCACTAGGAAGAATGCATATCCTCTACCTCGGATAGATGAATGTGTGGAATCTCTGGGTGGGGCGAAATGGTTCTGTACACTAGATTTACAATCTGGTTATTGGCAGATCGGCATGGACCCCCGGGACCGAGAAAAAACCGCATTTTCTACCCATATGGGACTATTTGAGTTCAACGTCATGCCATTCGGGCTATGCAATGCCCCGGCAACCTTCGAGGCAATGATGGAAACCATGTTACGGGGTTTACTTTGGAAAAAGTGCCTAGTATACTTGGACGACATCATCGTCTTCGGTGGTTCTGTGGAGGAAACTCTACAGAACCTCCAAGCTGTGCTGAAACGCATCTTATCATATGGTCTGAAATTGAAACCTTCAAAGTGCAAGCTTTTTAGGAAGTCAGTTGAATACCTAGGTAGAATTGTTTCTGAACATGGCATCATGGCTGATCCTCATAAGATCGAAGTGGTACAGAACTGGCCTCGTCCGATGGACACGAAGGAGATACGCTCTTTCATCGGGTTTTGTTCATACTACAGAGATTTTATACCTGGATTCTCGAGAGTCGCAGCTCCCTTACAAGAGCTGATGATTGGAGAGAAGAAGGCTAAGGCTAAAATAGTCTGGTCTCCAGCCGCAGAACAGTCTTTCAGTGAGTTAAAGAGACTCTTCTTAGAAACACCTGTTTTGCACTACCCTGCACCTGTTGGTAAGTTCATCTTGGACACTGATGCTTCTAATACAAGTATTGGTGCTGCCTTGTCGCAGATCCAGGATGGGCGAGAAGTGCCGCTGGCATTTTCGTCCAACAGTCTAAGCAAAACACAACGTAACTACTGCACAACCAAGCGTGAACTCTTGGCAGTGGTGGTTTACACAAAAAAGTACAGACATTTCCTATATGGTGGGAATTATCTCGTACGGACGGATCATTCATCTCTGCAGTGGCTCCTTAACTTCAAGGACGCTGAGGGGATGATGGGTAGATGGTTGAACCACCTCTCTGAGTTTGGCATGACGAATGAGCATATCATACACAGGAGTGGAGTAGATCATGTGAATGCGGACAGCTTGTCCCGCTATCCTATCCGGAACTGTCACCGTGTAGACTGCCGAGACTGTGGGTCTCACAATGCAGTGATTGCGTCTGTGGGTGCGAAAGTTCCTAACTGGACGTTAAATCACTTGAAGGATGAGCAGCTTGCAGATCCGGCTATTTCGAGGGTGTACTCCTTGAAGTTGTTGGGCCTGTCCAAGCCTGTTCGCCCCGCACTTTCGCTGGAATGTAAAGAAGTTAGACAACTGTTAGCTCAGTGGGATAATCTTTTTATACGGAACAGTGTATTGTGCCGCTGGAGAGTGCAACCTGGCAGGAAGAGAGCAGCTCAGTCTGTAGTGCCTTTGTCACTCAGACTACAGTTGCTCAATTACTGTCATGGCCACCGAACTTCAGCACACTTTGGCAGACAACGAACTGAGGCGAAGATTAAGAGTAGATATTACTGGCCTGGTATGACTTTGGACATACGGCGTTGGGTGAAGCAATGCCCCCAATGCTGTTTATCAAAGCCTGGACCTGGTATCGGTAAACTACCTCTAAGTCAAGAGCTATTCGGTGTTCGATTTGCCCGGATCGCTGTTGATATCATTAGTGGTTTCAACACGACCCCCCGTGGGAATACCTGTATGATGGTGGTACAGGACTACTATACCAAGTATGTCCAAGTATATCCGTTGGTAAATCATACAGCTGTTACCTGCGCAGAAGCACTTTTCGAGAATTGGATCCTCACGTGGGGAGGTCCTTTAATGCTTCACTCCGACCAGGGTCGTGAGTTTGAATCTCGACTGTGGGCAGAACTGTGTAGTAAAATACACATCTGCAAGACGCATACGAACCCCTACCGACCTCAATCGGATGGTATGGTGGAACGTTTCAATCGGACGTTGATCCAATGTCTCACGACAATGGTTAATGAGCACCGGGATGATTGGGATGAGCACGCTCGCTATATCTCCCATGCTTACAATGCTACCGAACATGCGTCGACGGGCTGTACGCCTAATATGCTCGTAATGGGTGAAGACATAGTCATGCCTAGCGACATGGTCTATGGAGTGCAGGGACACCAGCTCGAGCAACCCTGCACAGTGATGTTTGTTGAGTCACTTCGACAATCATTACGCGAGTCCTATGGAGTAGTAAGGGACAACTTGGAAAAATCTGCTAGTTTGCAGAAGGTGGGCTATGACACGGGCCTTAAACTCCGCCAATTCAAGGTGGGGGATAAGGTCGCGAGATTTAGCACACCAAATTCCAAAGTCAAGACCCTGTACTCCTGGGATGGTCCGCATACGGTTACTATGGTGGTTAGTGAAACTACTGTAGTAATACGGTTGCAAAAAGGGACTCTCACTAAATCACATGTGGCTAGACTCCGACCTTGGTATGGAGTCCCATATATAGATGACGGTGAAGATTCCCTCGGTGCTGGTCGAGTACCAGCACCAACCGACCCTGTGCTACCGAAGATACCGAAGGCAGGACCAACGGTCATACCGTCGGTACCGACGGTAGCGCGCCGAAGGGGTCGTCCTAGGAAATTACCGATTGAACCACAGTCGTGTGTTACCAAGCCCAAGCGCGGTAGGCCTCGTAAAAAAGGGTCAGCTGTGCGTAAAGGACTAACCGTAGGCACCGGTAAACAAAGCAAGGTGATACCTCCGGTGTCACCATTGCTGGACATACCGGTACAAGGTCTACGGAGGAGCACACGTGTCAGAGAGCGAGATAAAATTGTGTAAACATTTTTTTCTTACCTTGTTGACGACATTTAGCTGCTGGCTTGATTAAATTTCCCTGGACAGTTCCGTACTGGGCCGGTGGTCATTGGCCCGGTACTCGATCACCAAAACACAACGAGAAGAGACGGGTTATCCGGCGTGGTTATCCGTTGGAGGTAGAAAAGCACGTGTTCAGGGCGGGTGGCTGGCTTTGCCGATTAGTTCTAAGTATGGGACTAGTTTTGACCACATATTGCTTAGCAACACGCTGCTGTGTATATCCTCTAATGCCGGTATATCATTCCCGGGTTATCCGGTGGCTCCGCCACGAAAATTGTAAACAACAGTGAGAGTTCCCACCGTCGGATATGCCAGGCGTGGGAAGGGCGCTGCCCGCGTCACCTGATCGATTTCTCCCGCCAAATGAGCCGTGGGAAATTGGGTCACCTCGGCGCGTCTTCGGGGCGCGACCCCTGATTGGCTGAGAAGCCGGTCAAGGGGCGGGGTCACGGGGGACGGGTGGGGTATATAAGCCCCACAGGCGGCCAGGCTTCTTCAGATCAACACGTTTGCCCGTAGGGTAGCGTGTTGATCAGTGGTGCCTAGGTCTGCCCGGCAGTACCTACACTATTGTTTACCAGCTGTGCTACTAAATGCTCGGGTGAGTGAACCGTGAGGTTCACCTACGCCTGAGCTAACAGTATGGCAGCCCGTGTAGATGGCAGATGCACGGCCCCGGAGAAGGCTGAGGCCTCCGATGGGGAAGACCGAGTTCTCGAGTCTGACACGGAAATGGACACTACCGGTGCTCCAACCGTCGGTCAAGGCTCGGCTTCGGTACCAACTGAACCTAACCCTGAGGGGTCGGGTGATGTTGTTCCGAAGACAGAACCTGGTCTGGGTGGTAGTAATACCAACCAGGAGGAGAACCCTGCAGGGGGATCTTCTCCGAAACCCGCCGGTGTATTGGCACAAGAACCGACGGTCCCTGATGGTGATTCATCAGACGGGTCCACGGTTCGTGCTAAGACCAAACGGAAGCGGAAGCGTAAGAGGAGGATTGCATCTTCCCCTGAGACTCCTGCTACCGAAGAGGTCGCACCGACTGAGGCAGATAGACTCAAAGCTGTTGCCGACAAACTGTCCAAGGCGGAAGCCGAGGGATGGTCTGTGGCAGAGAGCAGAGCCAATCGACGCCTCCGCGCCAAGGCAGCGCATGTCCGTTTAAACCTGTGTCTCCGTGATGATGACCGGGAGAACCTGAGCCTCACTGATTTAATTCAGGAGAATGGCAAAATGGCTCTTCCTGCACCTCACACGATCGATGGTTCAGACGACGAAGACTGGTTGACAGGTGATTCCCATCCCATTGACTGGTACCTCGTGTACCTCAGGGCAGTGATAGACGGGAATAAACCTAACATCCATAGGTCATGCCGCCCCAAGCTGAAATATGCTTGGAAGAACTACGTGCCAGGGGATCCCTGCCCGTACGTTCGCTGTCAGCGCCTGAAAGGGACTGCGACAGCAGCAAAACGGTGGCCAAACCTTTTCAAGTTTGCCCGTCATTTGGTAGAGAAGCACATGAATGTGCGTCCCTACTTGTACTGTGTGAGTGGAAGTACGAGTACTTCCTGCCCTGAGTACAGTGACGGGGAACTATTCCGTAGCCAACGGAGATCTGGTTTGGTAAGGCATCTTTGCGACAATAAGGGCGTGCACAAGCGCACTATTAGTCGTGGAGTTGAGGCTGCACTGAAGGTTTGGGGGAGTCACAAACGTGTAGGAAATCTACAGTTTAAGTGGCGAACCAACAAACTTAAACAGTGGAACTACCTCACGGAGGCTGACTGGGAGAGGTTGTGTAAGGGCGCCAAGTGCGAACAAACCGACCTGGGACCAGCTACAGAAGCTCCGATGCCCACTGTAAAGAAGGATACCCCTCCTAAGAAGAAAAATCTAAAAAGGGGCCGCCAGTCATCCAAAGATGATACCAAAGGTGGACGTGACCGTTCCCGCAGTGAACCTGCGAAGAAACGTGTCGCCACCGCCACGGTAACATCTGAGGTCGACCATAGCCAAACCGTCGGTACCGTCACGGTATCTTCGGTTGCATTGCCCCCGGTTGCTGATCAACTGCCCAGGCAGGAGAGACAGAAACTGGGGAATGCACTGGCTATTGTTCAGAACTCTTTGGGTGACGAGCAGGCGGAACAAGTCGCTGCTGACTATGTCAAGCAGTACAAGTGGAGTCAGAAGCAAAAGAAAGCTTCAGCCCCACAGGAGAGTGTCTCACCTGTCAGTGACGCTGAACAGGTAGAGGTACAACAGCCGGATGGGGCGTCAGCCCAGCCGACTGCTCCACCCCAGCACGGAGCAACCTCTGACCCCGCAAGGGATGATGAGGTGACTCCAGTACCTGAGCACAGGGCTGTTGACGAAGGGCTAGCAGGGTTACCTGTGTTGCCTGGAGACGGTCCTGCCTTTGACACTGGATTCTCTGACACTCTAGTCCCCGGATTTGAGTGCTACAGAGCTAAGATGGCTGAAAACGCAAGTAAGCTACTCCAGTTTCAGGTTTCCTTCTTGGAGAAGTCGTACTTTGAGCAGTACAAGTTGCTCAGAGAACAGGCTATCCGGGAAGGGAAAGCTTGGGTTGCTGAACGCACCAGAGTCCTTGCCGAGCGCGAGGCGAGTCTGGAGCAAGATCATGCCTTCTGGAGGGCTACGATCGACCAGCTCGAATCAAGGTTGACAACTTGTGACGCCAAGTTCTTCCGGCAGTTCGGGTTTAAGCTGACAGAGTGGGAGAGATCTGGTTTTCCAGATCTCCAGTCCAGGTTGGGGCTTGCCGCAAGGCCTGCTCCTCCTGTGACCCCGGTACTGTCAGTACACCCACCTAGGTATGAGATGCCATTTTCTTTCATGGCACAATCTACCCGGGTGGTCAGTGGCGGGGAGCCTACTGCGGCGCCGAGTACCCTCTCGGTAGCCCCAGGTGGAGCCCTTCCTCTCCAGGTGGAGGCTGCTGTGGTTTACACCACGGAGGCCCCTCCTGGAGGAAGTCCTGATGGGGAAGGAAAGCCATCCGGCGGTGTCCCTATGGACACCTAAGGTTGGTCCCCCGTCAGGCCCTCTGGGGTGCACTGTTCCGCCCCTCGGAGGTAAAACTAAACCATCGACGCAGCTACACGCCCCTGGACAACCGAAAGCAGACCGACGGTGCTGTCGTGACTTAACTGAGTCTCTACTGCCACCACACTGGAAGCAGCCTGATGTCTTCAACCGTGGTTTACTACTAAGCCACAACCGTCGGTGCTCTACTACTGTCCAGGGCTCCTGATCCTGTGGTCACATTCTACTATGGTGACCTATGAACTATTATATGGATCATCCTCCTGTGATAATTATTTATAGGGAGGCACGGACCTACCTTTTTATATTTATATTTCACAAGAGATGGAAGTACTATACCGGTACTGGACTATATCCATCTCTACCACCATAAACTGCTAGGTACTGGAGTACCGCCCCTAATAAGGATGACGATCTATCCCACCTTATTTAGGATACGCTATTATGGATTTTTATATATAAACTTTTCTACGCCAAAGGAAGTGGGAACTGCTATAGTTCCAATTATAAAACTTTTCTTCGCCAAAGGAAGTGAGAGCTATTATAGTTCTATTATTTATATATAAGGACACTAACTCCACACGGATTCGCACCATTGCTGAATGAAGTAGGTGATGTGTTGAGTTTCCAAGGTGGTTATTTGGTGCCTTTACTATTAACTGATACTAGTCTAGGACTATCAGTTGGACAGTTTTTATATCATGTGCCTACGGGACTATGGTTTTACAAAGACTATATTGTTGATATAAACTGTTATGTGCATGTTAACTTGTATGTTCATGTATGTATACCTGTTGTTACTATGAGTAGAAATGTTACTTGTTGATAAATAGATATACGTGGTATATAATGTATCCAAGAGGTATTATTATTATAAAACCAATTCCTAATAAGTAGTGTAACGGGTTGACTATAAAGTCTAACTGTTATTGTTGTATATCTATTGTATGTTGTATGATGTAAGACAACACGGTTCTATTGTGTTTAATAACTGTTTTATTCATCTAACTAGTGTCGTCGGTTCGTTACATATACCGACTCCTCTAGTTCGGTTATCTATACGGTAGTGTACCGGTACCACCTTCGGTTACCGTCGGTAGTTGTTACATAATCATTTTTACATAACTAAACCTAACAGGTGGCGCTGCTAGTACGGTCACGTGGCTACGCAGCGCTGTATATAAGACGGCTGCTTCCCCATTGGAAGTCAGTCAGGTTTGGGACTGTCGTGACATGACCACCCTGTGCTCACGGGCTTAACTCTATGCTATAGGGTTGCCCACTGTATTATATATCTGTTCTGATCTTGTATATCCGCTGGTTATACTTGTACTATAATACCCAAGAGTTACCTTTACAATAAAGTCGCCGTATATTAAAGTCTAATTTACCTTGTCTGGTTTTTGTACTCAAGTGTTACATACGTAGTAAGAGACCAACGGGGGGTAGTGTAACGGGTTGACTATAAAGTCTAACTGTTATTGTTGTATATCTATTGTATGTTGTATGATGTAAGACAACACGGTTCTATTGTGTTTAATAACTGTTTTATTCATCTAACTAGTGTCGTCGGTTCGTTACATATACCGACTCCTCTAGTTCGGTTATCTATACGGTAGTGTACCGGTACCACCTTCGGTTACCGTCGGTAGTTGTTACATAATCATTTTTACATAACTAAACCTAACAGGTGGCGCTGCTAGTACGGTCACGTGGCTACGCAGCGCTGTATATAAGACGGCTGCTTCCCCATTGGAAGTCAGTCAGGTTTGGGACTGTCGTGACATGACCACCCTGTGCTCACGGGCTTAACTCTATGCTATAGGGTTGCCCACTGTATTATATATCTGTTCTGATCTTGTATATCCGCTGGTTATACTTGTACTATAATACCCAAGAGTTACCTTTACAATAAAGTCGCCGTATATTAAAGTCTAATTTACCTTGTCTGGTTTTTGTACTCAAGTGTTACATACGTAGTAAGAGACCAACTACAATGGCCACCACCAGATGAAATTCTCTCCTTATTTTCATCTGAAATAATAATTCCCAAATCGCAGCCATCATGGATTTGGGGCAGATTCTAAGAAAACCTTCATTGACATCTCCTCGGCACACACAACTCATCCTAACCCAACTCTTAAAAAGATTCTAAGCAAGAAAACAATAAATGTATTTGTATCAAACTTTTTTTTTTATATTTGGAGCTGGACTAATATAATAGTCTGTACTATTGTTGTCTAGAGTGGAAGTCAGATACGGTGTCACGTGTAGAGATAAAGCGGTAATTGATTGGTTGTGCAGCTATATGTTCACATCGGCCGGGGAGCGCTCCCCCGTGTGTAGTATTACTGTGTGTGATAGATGTAGCCTTCAGACTGGGACAAACCCACAGGGATATAACAGCAACTGTACTATACCTTATGTCAGACTAGCTGACGCGGCCGACAAAGGGATTTCTTAATGAGAGCACAGCAGGGTAAGGGCATCAGATATTAGGAGGTCACCCACATCACTGTAGGGGTGCCAGCCTGAACCATAAAATGACCACTGAAGGTTGTAAACAGATGATGTTAATGGGCCAGGTTCAAAGGGTGAAGTTTATTAGTAGCTGGTGTTAATGTGTAATATACTAGATTGCAGGGAGTGATATCCCTGTTTTAATTGATACCAGAAATTGAAGAAATAATGACCTCATAGTGAGGGTCCTAGCCAGGAAGTCTGCACAAAGTATAGTCATGGATACAAACCCACAGGGATATAATAACACTGTAGTGGATACACTACACTGAGACTGAGACAACCCCACAGGGATATAACAACAGCTGCACTAGTCATAGATACACCACACTCATCAAACACTCATACAGTCAGACAGGGCTGGGGACTGGTGTAAGGGACTGGTGTATGGCTGGGGACTGGTCTAACTTGATATTTATGGTGGAGTGCTTCCTGTGCCATTATGTACACTGTACCCTTTATGATGAATTTCCTCCCGGCTCCCCTCCCGCTCCGCTCCTACATCCCAGTGGTGTGTGAGAGAACAGACCTACACAGCAGTAACCCGTAATGGGTGTACACTCATCCGAGGGCTGCACCGCCGTGCAAGGAGTGAGATACATCTATAGTTAATATACAGTAAAGGCCACTGTCCCGCCACCATCGGATGTGCTGTGTGCCCCAAAGTGGATGTATTCTTATTGTAGCCTGCTGCATTTTACACCAGGCTGAGAACAGGGCCTTTGTGGGACCAGCTTAGGATAACTAGTAGTTCTGTGCAATGAAAATCCTAGCAATATATCATTCAATTCATTTCTATATGGATTGAAGATATATCATTTGCCTTTTCTTAATGATGAACTAGTTTTATGCAGATTTGGTGGGTAACCGGCCAGCCCCGCATTGATATATATTATCATGCATACCATTCATGGGTCTGCTTAATGTCAGCATGATGCATTAATGCAGCACTGACAATTATCTTATTTATGCTGCATGCATTTATGTATTATGCTGACAGTGTGGCTATCTGCAGGTGCTGGAGTGTATAGGTCTGCTACTGTACCGTAATGGCCCGTTTAAGCGCAGGGGTCTCAACTCAAATAAGCGCAGGTCTCATTTGAGCGCATGTCTAGGACCCCTCAGAAACCCCCAAAACTGGCACTCATATAAGCGCAGGTCCCTGTATAAGTGCAGGGGGTAACATGGACTTCATTCAAGTGCAGGAGCGCTTAAACGGGCCACTACGGTACAGGTGCCGGGTGTACCGCTGTACTGGTGTACACGAGGGGCCGTTACAGCCGGCTTTATTAATGCCGCATCAGGTATATGAAAGGTGAGAGCCGCAATAACAGTTGTAATATTCACATCATGTAAGCAGATTCTGGGCTGGAGTAGACTTATTACCAGTCCCCTCGGTAAGTCGTGTAAGCAGATTCTGTGTGGGACATGTATTATCTGTCTCCTTGGTACATTTAGGCCAACAACCGACTGAGGCATGACACAGTGTGGCACTTGGTCACGTTGACAACTAGGCATCAATGGGAAGAGAGGATGGAGGGAGTTGTATTCAAATCTTTTTCAAAGTCAGCGTTACCATATGTGCCTGATGATTAACAGAATGATTAACGAGTTACAAATAGACCCATATCAGACATACATGCTCAGACCCTGAGAAATATTTTGCACTGGATATGTTTTGATATAAGCCTTGCAAATTTCTGATGAGAAGGCAGAAAGCGACTGAGGGACTAAAGAAGTGTCTTGTACAGGCAGTGAAACATGCTGCAGGGGTCCATCTCCTCCTCACGTCCCGTCCGGCAACTTCATGATTTGATTGAGACAGCGTTAACAAGTATGATATTTCACAATAAATCATAGGAAGTAACTGCATTGGTTGGCTATACAGTGTTCATGTAATACAGCAATACACTATATTATAGTCTTAAATAAGGCCTAGTCTTGTTTATTGGCCGGCGACGGAGTCCCCGGCCATGGTTAAGGAGTTCACTTTTCCGTAAGGTTTCAACAGGAGTTGCGCGTCCATAGGATTAGCATTGGATCGTTTGCTTTTTGCACCCTACATACACAGGCTCTATGGTCTCCCACCCCTCAGCACTGCAATCCGCTAAGGTGTGCTTCTCACTCCGTCCGCTGTCCGCTGCGTAAGGCCTGTAGTCCTCCACCCTTCAGCACTGCACTCCGCTATAGCGTGATCAGAACCCTGCGTCGTCTGCTCGTTCCCCTTACGCATTAGACCTTACCTGCAACCAATCTATATGTTGATCACACGTCTCCCACCCAGAATGCACTGCTCATTCCGGTCTGCTGAACTTCCAATGAGCTCTATGTTGTTCACACCCCCCCCCCCCCCCCCCCTCCACATACTTACAGTACAGACCGCGGCAGGCTAGTCCTACTCACAAGCCGTCATATACACGTAATATCGGTGCGTTGGTCACAAGTTTCTTTGCCCCCCCCCCCCCCACTGCTAACACCCAGCCAAACAGTAATGACCCCAGAGCGGCCTCACACTGCCATACATACATCAACCAGACCGGGTGCCAGGTGAGAGACGTGTTAACAACATCCCACACTCCACACAGGAGAGCTTATGTTCCCTTATAATGTACTTAACCCACAGTGGACGGCTGAGACAAAGGCTTCATACGGTGGGTATATCGTATACCCTAACATAACCTCAGGTGTGATCACCAACCATTGAGGGCGCGTGTAGGACTGCTAAACTCGCTGGTAGTGGAGGTAGGGACGGCACCCAGCTCAGGTGTGATCACCAACCATTGAGGGCGCATGTAGGACTGCTAAACTCGCTGGTAGTGGAGTGGGGAAGGCGCCCAGCCCAGGTGTGATCACCAACCATTGAGGGCGCATGTAGGACTGCTAAACTCGCTGGTAGTGGAGTAGGGGCGGCACCCAGCCCAGGTGTGATCACCAACCATTGAGGGCGCATGTAGGACTGCTATTAAAGTCGCTGGTAGTGGAGGTAGGGACGGCACCCAGCTCAGGTGTGATCACCAACCATTGAGGGCGCATGTAGGAAAACATTGTACATTGATCCCCGGGCAGGTGAGGGTCATTAGGGTATTGGCAGTGTGTAGCCGCTGCAGTGTGTTTGGGTGTGGAGTGGGGGGGGGGGGGGGGGGCGTGTGAAAAACATTATACCATTGAAAGCTCAGTAGACCGGAATGAGCAGTGCATTCTGGGTTCATGCCCTTTGCTGTCATGATGCATGAATGCAGCCCTGGAGAATAATTCTACCCATTAAAGTCTGCATAGTGTATTAATATGCCGTTTTCCATTAGTTGTCATGATACATGAACGCAACCCTGCTGCATCATGACTTCTCCAGATTACCCATTTAAGGACAGCATGGTGCTTCAAGTGAACCGTGATGCATTTATGTATCATGACTTCTCCAGATTAACCATTTAAGGACAGCATGGTGCTTCAAGTGAACCATGATGCATTTATGTATCATGACTTCTCCAGATTAACCATTTAAGGACAGCATGGTGCTTTAAGTGAACAGTGATTCATTTATGCATCATGACCCTTTTATACTAACACTTTAAGGACAGCATGGTGCTTCAAGTGAAGAGTGATGCATTCCTGCATCATGACTTCTTTATACTAGCCCTTTAAGGACAGCATAGTGCTTCAAGTGAAGAGTGATGCATTCCTGCATCATGACTTGTCTATACTAACCCTTTAGGGACAGCATAGTGCTTCAAGTGAACAGCGATTCATTTATGCATCATGATTTTTTAATACTAACACTTTAAGGACAGCATGGTGCTTCAAGTGAAGAGTGATGCATTCCTGTATCATGACTTCTTTATACTAGCCCTTTAAGGACAGAATAGTGCTTCAAGTGAAGAGTGATGCATTCCTGCATTATGACTTCTTTATACTAGCCCTTTAAGAAAAGCATAGTGCTTCAAGTGAACAGTGAAGCATTTATGCAACTTGACTTTTTATACTATCCCTTTAAGGTCTGCATGGTGCTTCATGTGAAGAGTGATGCATTCCTGCATCATGACTTGTCTATACTAACCCTTTAAGGACAGCATAGTGCTTCAAGTGGATAGTGATGCATTCCTGCATCATGACCTTTTAATACTAGCCCTTTAAGGACAGCATAGTGCTTCAAGTGAAGAGTGATGCATTCCTGCATCATGACTCCTCTACACTTACCCTTTTAGGATGGCTAGTGCATAAATGATTAGATATGTATTTGATCCAGAATCCTTGAAAGAAGCCGGCCACCACACCTTTGGTGTGGACTTTCTCTATCCTTAAACATTGAATCCTAGTGTACAGGGGTTTAAAAAGAAATCTCCAAATGTATACTTGATGGCATACATCTATGTACTGGGTTAGAGCGGCTGGGGGTGCTACGATACCGCATCTACAAAAATGTATTACAAGAAAAACCTGCCAGCTGCGTCTCTACCCCAGGTACCCAGGTACTGGTAGGGGCTGGTCAGAACACAGCCTCCCAGGGCAGCCGCCACGCGCGGCAAAAAGACGCAGCGCAAAAAGAGGCAGTAACTGCTGTAGTCACATGGGGACGTGGTAAGAACCTGGCAGAGTGGTGGTAAGAAGTATGGGGTGGGGGTTAGAAGTAGGATAGGGTGGTAAGAAGCATTAGGTACACAGAGAAAAAAACAAAGTCAAAAGGGAGTCCAGGTTGCATCCAGAATGATCCCAGGTCCCAATGTGACTTCTTAGGTGAGTCAGGGAGCTATGTGACCTAGGTGACTCCCCGAGGTCAGTCAGGGAGTCACCTGGGCTCCGTTAGACAACCTAGGCTCCACTAAAGAGGGGAGTCATTGTGGAGGCAACCTGGACTCCCTTTTGACTCTTGTTTCTTTTCTCTGTGTAGTGGTAGGGGCATGGTGGGGTGGAGGTATTAGTTGGTGGTATAGGTAGGGCAGGTATTTAGCACTGTACTTTGTACTGAGGTTTCTTATCAAAGCGGCAGCTCAGCCATCTGTCTACAGGTAAGAAGTAAGTGTCGGTACAGGGAGGTGTGGTAGTATTAACACCCCACCTGTACAGCAACACTCCAGGCAACACGCTGACTCAGCACTTTTCTTAAACATAATCTTGATGTGCATTAAGTATGCGTAGGAAGGGGAGGAGTGTGTGCCACTGTGGTGCATCATGTTACAATTATGTAAAGTCTCCAACCTGTAAGGTGTAATGTTGTGTCCCTCACTCGGCTGTATCTCGGGAAAACGAGGCGCGACTGGAGACGGGGAGTAAGGTGACACAAAGACTAACTAATACAGGACACATCTTTAATCTGCAGTTACCCTACACCCACACAAGACAACACTAACACTGCTTTCAAGTTAATGAGACGCTCAACTTTCAAAGTACAATTCCTAAAACAAGTATTCACAAATGACAACTGCACACAGCCATATTTAACGGGTGGAAGGGGATATGACAGACTCAGGTATCAGAACACAGAGATTCAGTCAGCTTCACCTGATGTACACCTACACACCTGTACACATTAATACAGGCACCTTTCCTGGATGTTGTTGAATGGCCTGAGGTCCTTTGGTGCAGTATAGGAAGTAATTAGTTGTAGCTGATGCTGACACACAGTAACATAGTCCCATGTTGTAGGTGGGGGAGGCATCAAGTTACACAAGGTGTAGGAGTTAATCTATAAGGACAGCCTCCTGCCTCCAAACATCATGTTCCTTTGTAGGCACATCTACCAGCAAGTAACTTGTCAGTGCCATATCAACCATTTAGGATAGATACATGAATTTCATATCTGTATATCGTGATGGCGAAACAGCATAGTGCATTAAAGCAGTATCCTTCCCGTAAAGGGTTTAATTGTGCAGCTCCCAACCTGTCATTAGCATCGAGGCACAATCATGATAACTACTGTCCCACAGTGCATCATAAAGACTGGTATTTATTTATTGATATCGCTGAGTGAGAAGTTGTTAACCACTGAGTAGAGCAGTCAATACAACCACCCCCTCCCCCTCCCACCCACAGCTCTCATTACGCGCCCCCCAGCCCCATAATGACCCCAGTACACCCCGACTGTTAGTAAATGATGGCCACTAAGGGAGTGGTCATTTTTTAACAACAAGCGGTGGTTTTTGCGCTAGTGGGTCAGAATTATATTGGTCCCGACCCCTTTGAGCTAAAGTAATGTGCAGGCTTTGCTGCTGAAAGAGGCTGCAATTCTTTTGGTCCCCCCAGGTGTCCAAATTCTTTTGGTCCCCCACCTTTAAGGGGTCCAAATTCTACCCCCCCCCCCCAAATCCAACAACCCCCTACTTTTTAAAATGACCACTCCCTGATATAGATGTGTGACCACTAGGCGGCCCTCCTGCTGTCCGGTTAGGGCAGGTTGCGCCATGATTGGTGCTGTATACACCCACAGCCGTAATTAGCGCTATACGGGGAGAACAGGCTGACTACAGCAACTATAGAGATACCATCAGCAGGAAATAGAGCTAAAAGTAGCTGGTACCTTCCATGTTACTATGGTTGTAGTACTGAAATACTGGTTATCATGGACTTACAGCTTATATGGATGAATTTTGTAGTTTTTGAGCCTCGGGGGATAAGATGGCTGCCTCAAAGTGACAAGATGGCTGCCTGCTGGCTACAAAATGGCTGCCTGTTCAGACAAGATGGCTGTCACAGGTGACAAGACATTTTGACACAAGATGGCTGCCTTAGGGTACAAAATGGCTGCATTTGGGGACAAGATGGCTGCCTGGTGAGACCAGATAGCATATCATGGGAGACAAGATGGCTGCCGTGGGGTACAAAATGGCTGCCTTGAGAGACTAACCAGCCATGACACTATACGCATGGTTATATTCGTCCTAGATATTGTGTCTGACCACAACGCAGTGTTTAGTCATGCCGTGTGATACTGAGACATAAAGTATCGGCCGCCGGTCGTGCTGCATCGGCCGCCGGTCGTGCTGCATCGGCCGCCGGTCGTGCTGCATCGGCCGCCGGTCGTGCTGCATCGGCCGCCGGTCGTGCTGCATCGGCCGCCGGTCGTGCTGCATCGGCCGCCGGTCGTGCTGCATTGGCCGCCGGTCGTGCTGCAGTGTTTAATAAGCTGTAAATGCTGCCCATACTCTGCTGTACACCATGGCACCATGCTTTATTGTTATAGCCACACATTAATATACACCAGGGCTCCCCAACATGTTAATAACTAGACCCCCTCACATGTACCCGATGTTATACACACCATACAGACTGAGGAGCTGACGTAAGGACATCATGGGTACCCACAGCCAGAATAAGGACATGCAGAATACAGTTTTAGGTTAAAAGGAGATATTGATATTACATATAATACAGTCAGCCTTACTTGCTCAAACTTGGGAAATACAAGGAACAATGTCTGAGGAAGCACATTGTCTGAGGAAGTATATAATATAACATAAAGAGGGCAGTTGCAAGGTTTCTGTCTGATTAAGTGAGGTATTCTAGGTGAGGAATGTGTGAGGAAGTGGGTCAACTGTACAGCACATACATGCCACCAACAAGTCAAGCTCCTTGATAATTTGATCCTCTATCATTACATGGGGTTGGTGTAAGAGAGCTGTCCACCCTTCTCCACTCCCATGCCTCATCTAGTTCCATAGGACACCTTAATGCCTCATCCCGCAGTGAGAGCGGGGACTACTCGACCCGCACGGCGTCCTGCTGGTTCCCGCTGTACTCTGTATTTATGTCTGTGCGTGCTGCAGGCACCCCCTCAGGACATCTCCTGAAGCCACCACGTGGGGGTGTGGGTGTGGGTGGGGCTGTGTGTGTGTAAGGACACCATGTGTGTGTGTGTGGGTGGTGGGAGGGTTGGGGGACAGCCTGAGGACATCTCCTAGAAGCCACCGTGTGTGTGTTGTGTGTGTTTTGGGGAGTGGGGAGCTGAGGGTGTGGTGTGGGTTTCTATGACAACGGTCACCTCCTCAGACACCAGCATGCACCGAGTGATCCTACACCTGGGGCTCTCTGCCTATAGGGGTGTAGTGGGCTCCCCTGTGGGGGCAGCCATCTTGTCCCCCAGTTACTACTTACACCTAAGGCCGCCTCGTGCCGGCGGCCATTTTGTTCCCCAGTCACTGTGTACATATGTGCCACTAAATGAGCCACGTGCCCCTGCTGTTACTTCAGTTGACCAACTTCATTACTGTAGGTCCCCTCATGCCTGCTGTTGTACAGCATGTCCTAGCAACCAAGGTTAGCCAGCCTCTCAGTGTAGAGGTGGTGGTGTGGGGGCTTGGGTCATTCAGCCAAGGAGGATAGGCAGAAATAATGGAGGGGGCGGAGGGTTAATAAGGGAACGAGGATGGTAAGGGAAAGGCAATTGGAGAAGATAGACAGGAAGGAGGGATGGGCAGAGAAAGGGAAGAGTATAAATGAGAATGGGACAGAAATGGATATTGGGAGAAATAGGTTAGGAGTGCAACTGTTGCTGTGCAGGCATGAAGGAATGGGAGACTGAGTATATTTGGATGAGATTTGCCGTATGAGGACCGTACTGGTTGCCATGGTACCGGGAGCACACTTAATGGACGTGGTGTGTGCAGAAGGACATCAGATCTCTGTCTGCCATCAATATAGTGCTGTAAGCAGGCAGTCGCTGTAGGCGGCCATCTTGTCTGCCATCAATACGGTGCTGTAAGCAGGCAGTTGCTGTAGGCGGCCATCTTGTCTGCCATCAATACAGCGATGTAAGCAGTCAGTCGCTGTAGGCGGCCATCTTGTCTGTCTGCCATCAATACAGCGCTGTAAGCAGTCAGTCACTGTAGGCGGCCATCTTGTCTGCCTGCCATCAATACGGTGCTGTAAGCGGTCAGTCGCTGTAAGCGGCCATCTTGTCTGTCTGCCATCAATACGGTGCTGTAAGCAGTCAGTCACTGTAGGCGGCCATCTTGTCTGTCTGCCATCAATACGGTGCTGTAAGCAGTCAGTCACTGTAGGCGGCCATCTTGTCTGTCTGCCATCAATACGGTGCTGTAAGCAGTCAGTCGCTGTAGGCGGCCATCTTGTCTGTCCGCCATCAATACGGGGCTGTAAGCAGTCAGTCGCTGTAGGCGGCCATCTTGTCTGTCTGCCATCAATACGGTGCTGTAAGCAGTCAGTCACTGTAGGCGGCCATCTTGTCTGTCTGCCATCAATATAGTGCTGTAAGCAGTCAGTCGCTGAGGGCGGCCATCTTGTCTGTCTGAGATGTCAGTGAAGCGATGTAACTGTAGGTGGCCATCTTGTCCACTTGTGTGGGAAATAGTTGTGACAACATATACGCACCCTGCTCCTATGCTGAATGTGAATGATGTGCACAGGAGCAAATGGACAGCAGCTATAATTCAGTTGCTTCCTCTACCTCTGCCACTACAATAATGGCTCAGTTATCAAAGAGACTTATGCACCTATTAGCCTCTGAGCATAAACCTGGATGAAACCCAATAAGCACAGAATGTTCTGTTCCCACTGGGATGTGACTCCTGTACAGAGCCATGAGCACTAGTTGCTGTGGGTCTGGTAGCCGTGAGTAGCCATGGGTCTGGCAGCAATTGTCTCCCATTAAAACCTTATATAGCCCTACTACTTTCAGCCCCCCCGCCCCCATCTACCACCCCCCCCCCCCCCCACACACACACACATCTACATGTAGAGTATTAATACTGGGTGTGAATAGCCGTGTTATGGCTGCATGTTATGGATGCAGCAAACACCGAGCCCTGACCATAAAGCTGCATTAGACGTGTCGCCTCCCCACACAGCCTCCCCGCACAGCCTCCCCACACAGCCTCCCCACACAGCCTCCCCACACAGCCTCCCCGCACGCTGCATGGTTTATAGCCACCAGTTGTCCCGGTAATCAAGATGCCGCTACCCATGTAGGCTTGTTGACGGCCATATTCTAGTACAACCATCTCCCAGTACCCAGATCATTACGAGGTGGTACCTGGCTATAACCAGGCCTGATATCCTTATCTACTTTTCAGGTCTACAGGCATGGGGCAGCAAGGATATTAAGTACTTTTGGCACAAAATGGGAATTAGTCATATAGACCTAACTGCCCTAATTTGACACAAATGCTTTAGTTTACATCTACATGATTAGAGGTCAGATAAAGCTGTCCTACTGGTCATGTGTCAGGTTCTGCCTTCTCTATTGGAAGGCAGTTTCTCATATGCCAATATCACAACAAATGCATAATTGTGTGGCTGCATTATCCTGGGGGTCTGACCACAACTCGTGATCAGACCAAACAAACTGGAAAGGTCAAATTGGCATGCAGTTCAAAACAGCTGCATATTCATGAAAGCGAATGATAGTTCACACTGGAATCCTTCCTCACCAACATGAGTCAGCAGAAAACATCCAGGGGCTAGAAAACGCTGTGTAAGGAAAGTCTAAAATATCTTTATGAGATGAGATAAATTGCTTAGCCCTAAGATTGCATCTTGCAGCCAACTCAAAGTAATATACAGTTGTGGTTATAGGTGAATAGGAGGACCGAATGGTGGATATCAAGCTGAATATAATACCAATATTATGAAAACGTGTACACATGCTGCTAAATGCTTGCCAAGTTGAACCAAATAATAGGAAAGGAGTTCTCAGTGAGTTAAGTTTTATTTAAAGGCTAGATTGGGAATCAGTGAAAATGTAATTCATTCAATACAAATTTGAGTGATTTTATGCTACAGACCAGCGTTGAAATGTTTCTTTGGTCAGTAGTTGGATACCTTTTGTAGGAAGGAAGTATGTATCAACCGAGGGATGATTTTCAGAAGTTGTTATTGTCCCAGAAGTTATTGTGTGCTGTATTAAAGTATCTCTCAGCCCCATTTCCTTAATTGCCTTACTGCCCTGCAGTGTTATACAAGACGTATATTACACTTGAAGACTGTACAGTGTAGGGGGAATAATGAATGGTATAGGGAGTAGCTCTGTAAGCCTCACCGCCATGTAGGGAGCCAACTCAAAGTAATATACAGTTGTGGTTATAGGTGAATAGGAGGACCGAATGGTGGATATCAAGCTGAATATAATACCAATATTATGAAAACGTGTACACATGCTGCTAAATGCTTGCCAAGTTGAACCAAATAATAGGAAAGGAGTTCTCAGTGAGTTAAGTTTTATTTAAAGGCTAGATTGGGAATCAGTGAAAATGTAATTCATTCAATACAAATTTGAGTGATTTTATGCTACAGACCAGCGTTGAAATGTTTCTTTGGTCAGTAGTTGGATACCTTTTGTAGGAAGGAAGTATGTATCAACCGAGGGATGATTTTCAGAAGTTGTTATTGTCCCAGAAGTTATTGTGTGCTGTATTAAAGTATCTCTCAGCCCCATTTCCCTCCCGGAGACCTGTACGGGTCATGTGCCCACCACCCACACATGTATTATGTAGCCCACATCTCCGGTGGCGGCAGGAGCCTCGCATTAACCACCGCTGCAATATGTATCACATCGCTTACGCCGCTCCTACCAGGTTTATATATAGCACTACCGTAGAGTCAGACTCAGCTTTCTTTTAATACCAACCATGCCTTTATAGGGTTTGGCTTACACAAGAGTTCTTTGAAGTATACTACAGTACCAAATTGACAATTTTCAGACCCCTCTGTGGCTTATATAATGTGTCAAAGTTGGGGGTGCGGCTTATACGCAAGTAAGGCTTATACGGGAGGTTTTACGGTATATACAGCCATGGGTACATTCTGTGTGCAGCTCACCACTTACATGGGGTATAGCTTCATATATACAATACTGCATGATACAGCCACATTATCTATGCCCTCAGATAACAGACCTATACCTATTTGATGTGATGCCACTTTCAGTAAGTGGGGACCAATCATCATATTGGTAGACATGGGTGATTATACCTCTAATGGGCATCAAATACATCCTAGCAGACACAAATGACCTGATGGAGGGATTGATATGTTATGTATTCTTGGCATGTTATCGAGCATGCAATAATGTGTTCTATATCTAGGATAAGGTTTTTTCTACCTTATTGACCAAGGTTATAAAGAATAATACTTGAAAACAATTATGTTACAAAGCAAATGTCTGTGATCAATACAACAAAATAATGTTAAACTGAATATTCTTATAAAAATGGCAATTCAGATTTAAGAACTAATTGCCTTACTGCCCTGCAGTGTTATACAAGACGTATATTACACTTGAAGACTGTACAGTGTAGGGGGAATAATGAATGGTATAGGGAGTAGCTCTGTAAGCCTCACCGCCATGTAGGGAGCAGCTCAGTGTGGGGGGGGGGGAGCAGCTCATGTGGTGTCAGCAGGTCGTGGCAGGGGTCGGTGTGGGGCACACAACAAAGGGCTGCAGGACACTGACATGGCAGTGTTGGTGGGGAGGGGGGGGATCAGTCACGTCCACCTGGGGGGGGGGGGGGGGTCCACGTCACCCGCCGGATGTAGTAGATATGGCAACGTACAACTCTCATTGTTGCCTACCTCTGTCTATGTCCATAGTGTACAGTAAGAATATACGGCAGTCTTGATAAAGTCAGCGGCTGGGTTTGTCGGCTCTGTAGACGTGTGAACATGAAGGTACCTGACAGTGGTGCATGATGGGAACTAGGTCCCACTCATCAGCTGCTGCAGCTGCACTGTTACCAGATTTCACACCAGCTGAAACAGGGAAGTAGAAAGGACCTATAATTACATGTGTATATCAAGTAGAATATATCAGTTCAGTAAGCGAAACGTGTGAAACGAGTGTCCCACCTTCACCATGTGACAGACCGACTTGCGTTGCAGAACTCCAGCTTGGCTTGGTAGATGCACTCCAGTAATCCTCACCATCTCACTCCCTGCATACATATAGCTACAGCCACCATCTTCATACACATACCCATAGCCATTCTGTGTACCGTACCATCATGTTTAAGCACCCTGGCGCCTATAACTTTGGAGGTATGTTTACAACCGGTGCTTATACAAAACAGGGGCTTATTCGGGATCTATATTCAGTACTTAAGAATTATTTCAAAACCCCCATACCCTCGCGGCTTATACAAGAACTTCGCTTATTCAAAACCCGTCGCTTAGACCCCACAGTACAGTAGCTGGTGGAGGTGGCTGTGTATGGCCGTACACGTACAGAGACTCCTCCTGCTGCCACCTGGGTGCGGGTCTCGGCGTCTTGGCGTCTTCACACACTAACTGGGTGTACGTGACATACGTTAAGTTGGCCACCAGTCACTGAGTCAGGATCACAGAGAGCCGGGTACCTCCTCATCCCCACCACCTGGTAGACTGCCAACACAGGGGGGGGGGGAGGGGGGGGGGTCCCAGACGTAAAAAGAGCAGCTGTGCTACAGTCATGGCCGAATGGGGTTCATGGGGAATGATGAAATAGAGAATTGGGACCAAGTTCATTAAAAACAAGACCCTTTCAATTCAGGCTTTAGATTTAAAAGTTGCTCTCTTTTATCTCATCTTTTATCAATACCATGTCTTTCTTCAATTTATCCATTAGATACTAAGGTAGGCTTCCTCATTTATGCATACATAATATGGGGAATAAATGAAAATAGATATGTATTGTATTTGTCCAGGGATATCAGGATTTCAACCTTCACTTCACCTCTCATAGATCTACATCACCACCTGTTATCCCAGCCCTAAAACAGCCTAGTAGCCATAGAACCAATCCTGTCTGCTGTATCTTATTGTATTAGGCAGATGTAAAGATGATATAAAGGATATCCACACAGAGGAGGACGGTGAGTGCTTGAACCCGGCATACTCAGACGCCGCGCCTGAGTAACGCCATCAGCACCACGTCATTACTGCCTTCTATGGAGGCTGCTGTACTCTACCAGGTATCTCTGCTGCTGCTGCTGAACCTTAATAAACTAACCCCTGCAAACAAAATCCCAAGCGGGGCTCGTGCCTCTGGTCTGTGGGTGTGAGTTACCTTAAGCCAAGGGGGCCCGGGGGGAGAGGCCACCACCACAAACCAACCACATCCCTGACCAGCTCACAGAGGCTGGTCTCCCTCCCTCATCCCTCCACTCCCCCACTCCTCCTACCTGCCATCCCTCCTACACTACCTCTAGCTCCCTTACAACCAACAACCAACCCTGCATCCCCCTCCCCTCCTACCTGCCAACTCCCCTCATCCCAGCTACTTCCCTCCTGGCATGACCGGCTCCCCTCGCCGCATGACCCGCTGGTAGTGACACCAATAGAGGGCTGACAGACACGTGTGTCGTTAGCCGAGTTAGCGACTCTCCGATCGATACCTACCCACAGGACAGTACCTACACACTACACACCTACACAACAACACCAACCCACAGGGCAGTAGGTGGGAGGAGGGGGAGGGGATGCTGTGTCTGTGCGATCTCTTTTTAAATCTGCTGTGTCTGCGGAATCTCTTCTTTTTTAAATCTCAATATCTCAAGGATGGGGGACTCAGGGAGGCAGGCAGGGATGGAAGGGGCAGAGGGAGAAGATGTTAGAGCCCTCACCTTGTGGCACACAGTCTAGAATGAAGCTGGCAGTAGAGGTGTCGGTGTCCTCCCCATCTCAAGCATCAAATACTTACCAGTAGATAAAGCTGATATACAGGTAAAGAGGTAGGGGGATACACCATAACATATGTCTGTTCATAGTTCTATGATATAGTGTGTGTCTCATCAGTTTGCAGAATGAGCTCATTCCTTGATATTGACCTCATAATGAAGATATCAAATATTCAATTCAATTCAATTCAATTCAAAGATTTTCATTTAAATTGCAAAATACAGGAACTAGGTTCCTTTATTTTGCCTGTTATTTTCTCGACAGTAGCCTGTTCATAATATTCAAGGTGTCAGTGCAGCAATGCAAAAAAAATATGTATCATGACAACCATTTAAGACATGATAAGTGTGTAATACATCATGTCCATCATACTTGTAATCTAACAGCTGAGAAATGTTATTGACGTATGTCGCGGGGTCCCATTAGTTACAGAATTACGGCAGACCTTAAAGCTTTCAATAATGAATATATCAAATACGTCAAATCCTTTTGCCTTGTTTGTTGCCCTTTGTACTAAATTTTGAGAAAGACATTCATTCCCACAGGAAATCATATTTAATAGCCAAAATGTTATTGATAATAGAAGCTGACCTCTGTGTGTTTTTGTTGTTGCAGGTAGTGGTGTGAGAGCGGGTTGCCCCCAGGGGGCGGCTGTTCCTTACTAACCCCTACACCCTACACCAGGGGGCAGCATGGGTGCCAACGTGTCCTTCCCTGACCGTGCCACCATGGGGGGCGGGGTGCGCACCACAACCATCGGGCGCTACGCCTCCCACCTCCTCAGCTCCGACCCCGACCAAGGTCAAGGTCAGGGCAAGGACAAGAAGAAGAAGTCGTCCAAGTTAGCGACGCTGCGTAAGAAGCTGATCCGGGCGCGGCGACACAGCCGTAGCTTCGACCACGCGCGGGCCATGCGGGAGTTGACGTCCACGTGGACCATCCGGGAGCTGAACACCTTAGTGGAGGAATACGAGGCCAGCATTGTGCTCAAGGAGTTAGCCATATTGGCTAACCTCGCCCGGCCACATGCTAACAGCTTCAAGGAGGATCTATCTGACTTGTACGACTACAAGTACTGCACGGACGTGGACCTCATCTACATGGGCGCCTGCTTCCCGGCTCACAGAGCCATCCTCTCCATACGCTGCCCCTTCTTCAGGGACCTGCTCGCCCGGCACCGGGACTACGGGGCCCAGGTACCTATAAAGATGCGCACCCCGGGGGTGGACGTGCACATGTTCAGTGCCCTGCTGCGGTACCTGTACACAGGGGAGTTTAACATAGAGGAGAACAAGTTTGATGTCTTGGTGCAGCTGGGGGATGAGTTTGGGGTCCCCAACCCGCTAGAACACGACCTGCGGACCTTGTTAGAGACGAGTGAGTACAGCGACGCGCTGCTCCTGTTTACGTCAGACCAGGACCCCCCGGGGGGGCCTCACGAGGGGGCCCTCACACCAGAGGGCACCTCCTCCTGCCCAGCCCCCGGTAAGAACGAGCTGCGCTGCCACAAAGCCGTCCTGGCCGCACGCTCCCCGTTCTTCCGGAACCTTCTCCTACGCCGGGCGCGGTCGGGTGAGGAGCTGACGGAGCGTGCCCTCCGCTCCCCGACCTGCCTGGTGCTGGATGAGTCGGTGATCCCGCGGCGGTACGCGCGGCTGCTGCTACACGCGGTGTACCTGGACACTGTAGACCTGGTTCACATCGTGCGCTCCTCCACCAGTGTGTGCAGTCTGAGTGAGGTACAGGCCATGGTGGCCGGCAAGACGCACATGACGCACACCGAGGAGGCCATGGAGATTTACCAGATAGCCCAGTTCCTGGACTTCCCAACACTCTCACAAGGTAAGACCTGCTTCTGTGTCTATCTACCAGAAATGCCACTTTTCCTACTTTTGCAAGAATTCCTAATTTCTGTATTGAATTATGTAATTTTCCTACAGAAAATGTTCAGTATATTTTCTACTTTATTTCGACTAGCGAGTGGCATCCCTGATCTGTGGTATAAACTCATCCACCTTCTCTAAGAGCTGTTCCCCCCTGTCTCAGCTTTCACCTCTTTCATTTTCTCTCCCCAGTTTTCTCAAATGTCTCTTCCCAGCTCTTGTAATCTCTCTCCCTTCCCAGCTCTTGTAATTTCTCTCCATGACCTTTTAAAGAATGTGACAAAAGGTGTTAAATAGTGTCAGAAAGATTTCAACAATGATGTGTACTGATGTATTTCAATTTAATTTCCTGTCTGTGCTCCTATGTTCTCGTTTTTCAGGATATTTCAGAGATTGTGACAAAAGTTGTAATATACAGGCTAGGACCAGGCATGTGTCTGAAAGTTCAACATCTGCTTTTCAGGTTCTGCAGAATAATATGTTCTGATGTATTCCTGTTTAATTTCCTGTGTCATTTGCTATGCTACCTGAGCTCTTCTTCTTTCCAGGTTATGCCTTATTCCATGCTACTTTTAGACCCAGTCCATATTTGATTTATTAATGTTTCCATGTGCCACAGTTCTCTCTTTCAGCAATGAAGTTTCTTTTAGAAATATAGTGTTTCCCAGAGATGTTCATGAAAGTTCAGAGAAGTTCATGAAAGATTACTCTGCTAGTGGGTTGGGTGTACTAAATGCCTTGTAGAAGACATGAACCTAATCCCTGTAATACTCCCCCATACTTTACACACAGTGCCCCACCACCTTACCCATGTTTATGATGTAACACAGTTACAGAAGAGGAATGGTTATTGGGGACTAGCACCTTCCTGTGCGGCCGGGTGTGAGGCTGACTCAGACTAAGCCGGGAAGTTTCTCAACACAGTGTAGAATGTCCTTTTATCATCAGACTGAACACAAAGCTAGTCACAACACCGGTTTGGTTGTGTGAGGGTTTGTAGAGTTGGGGAGGCATTTTATTGGGGATTCCCTAGGGATGTAATAACATGATAGAATACTGACAGTATTTATCATTCGTTCATATCTGCTAGGGATCTTGTGTTGACAGACCGGTGGTATATATCAGTGAAGAAATTTGTTCAGACAAAATGCAGTTCCCCCAAATTTATCAACTTACCCTAACAGAGTTGAAGTAATGACCACCTTAGTTAATTAGTCTCTAAAATGACACTGGGACATTCCAGGACCCTTTCCTTGTTCCAGAAGGTGCCCAGACTGACAGCTAATTTCATGTCACTAAAGGCGGCTCCTCCATGATTAATCATCAGGGTATGGAGAGTTTCCGGGTTAACCCTTTGAGGACCAAATCATCTCTAAAGGCTCATTTTCTCCATTTGATGCACTAACCCAGGGGTGGTGAGAAGCTCACCAGTGATGCACAGCGTGACAAGTAACCAGTTGGTGCTGCCTTTATGCATCATGCGGACCCTACAAGAGTGTATCAGTACCATATGGGTGTCATGATGCATGAATGCAGCCCTGGTGAGTTACTGCCCGGTGCTGCATTAAGCATCATGACAACAATAGAGCATAGTAAATTAAATTAAATGGTGTATTAAAGCAGGCTACTGCCCTTACAGGCATAACCCTTTCAGCACAGTATAATGTCTTAATGTATCATGTCCTTGGTCGTCATGATGCATGAATGCAGCCCTGGTGAGTAACTCAACAGTGCTGCATTCAATCATTATTCCTAGTATAATACTCCTGAAGGGTCAGTATGAAACACCACTGCAGCATGGCAGTCAGAGCTGCATTGGTGCATTATGACTACAGATCCTTAAGTGACATCCCATCCTTAAAGGGTTACAGCGGGGTGTGAGGTAGGTTCACACGTGAGGCCGCTTACCGAGCCTCCATCCATCTTCATTCTCACCCAGAATGCCGCACTTATAGCCGGGTGCATTATTCATACCGCCATGCAGCATGTATAGGGAGCAGTGAGCCCTCACCGCCAGCATCCACGGGCAGCCGCCTGGTCAGGGCTTAACTCGGGCACATCCCAGGCCTTGGTGCCTGCAGGTGTGAAAGGGAGGCAGGGCAAGGGGAATTACTGGTGTTTCTTATCTGTTTTGGGGTTAAGTGTGACCATTGTGATTAGTACTCCAATGACGCCTGAATATTTATGGTGGTCGGTGTTGGTTGTAATGGTTTTCTCTGAATACATCTCGCAGGCCACACCTAGCAGTAGGCATATGCAGAGAAGAGAAGCAATGAAATTGTGAATTCCCCGGTAATTTCTCTGTGAGAACTAGCTTATTTAAAGATTTTTTTCGGGTTTGCCAGCCGCGCCAGCGGCCCGGGAGCAACGCGACCGTCGATGCCGCCTTTAGGCGGCTTCGGCAAACCCTATTAATGTTTTCGTTTTCCATGTGCGCCGCATGGGGCACTGTGACGTCACAAGACAGATTGTGGTAATGAAAATAATGTAAAATATCTACATCTTTAAGACCACACTGATGTGGGTAGGCCTACCGCTGAACTAATTTCACTTTCTACATTTAAAGGTCCACAAATATATACATTTAGGCTCGTGATAGGCCTATTATGAGTGAGTACGGTAGGCCCCTACTGGTAACTTTCTGATGCCTGGCATCAGGGCCGCTTGTACAAATGAAAATGAACATTGGAATTTGGATCATGAACCTCAGGTATTAAATTGTAGTAGTACGAAACTAGCCAATGCTAAATTAACTTCAAAAGAATAGGCGTACACTTACATTAGGCTAATTGAGAAAATGGAGAACAAGGGATTGCACTAAATTAAATAAGAAAGTCAGATTCGTGTCGCTGCATGGGTAGTAACTAAGGCCGCAATAGGCACAATGGTAACGTCACTAAGCAGTGCGTCATGAATATGGGAAAGCCAGACGCCGCACTGTTGCTTCCCGCGCTCCCCCACACTCGATCCCAGCACCACTGCTCATAAGTAGGCCTAGGGATAGACCAGACGGCCCAGCGAGTTTCCACGAGTTGTTGTTGTTGCTGGTGTCTGCAGTCAAGATTGGCTAGCCTAGCCCTAGGGGAAGTAAACCATTTTCTCGTCCTGCATTATGTTGTGGGCTAGGCCTATCAGGGGCAAAGTGTTAGCGTTATCAATAAATAGGGGTGCTGTAGGCGTATTCCCTTTGATAAGGGAGTGTTTTTTTTTTAACTACATGGGGGTAGGGCCGAGAGAGCGGGTTGAAAATGAACAGCAAACCCGACCGTGGTCAAAGCCACATTTTTCTTGTTTGACATCACATTGGGGCACATTGCACTAAGAATTCTTTCTACGTGGCTGCTTACATGTGATGGTGCATGAACAACAGTTGCATGGTGCATGAACAACAGATAAATACCACTAGTTCTGTGTAGCAAGTTGATTTACCAGTCATATATTGAGTAGTGGGTTCAGTTGCTGTACGGTCCAGTTGGGCCCTATTTGCCAGCAATACGGTCCAGTTTGGGCCCATTTGCCCGCAGTGCGGTCCAGTTTGGGCCCATTTGCCTGCAGTGCGGTCCAGTTTGGGCCCATTTGCCCACAGTACGGTCCAGTTTGGGCCCATTTGCCCACTGTACGTCCAGTTGGGCCCTATTTGCCCGCAGTATGTATGGTATGCCCTTTTTGGCAGCTATGGAGGCCCGCTGGTCGTCCAGTCGTCCAGCTGCCTGCCTGCAGCACGCCCCTTGTCTGTCAGACAGATAAGGACGACTGTGACGGGGGGAAGGTCTTATCTCCTCACCCCACGGGCCGGGCTCAGGGGGGGGGGGGGCGGTTCAACCTGACTGGAAGGGCTCTATAGACCAATGAAACAAGAAAAGGTGACTTTTTCAAAGCTGTGTTTACGTTGGGCTTAACAGTAATGTAATTTGTGTGTAATGTTTGCGAACATCTCACATCAGAAATCACAGGACAATTTTCTTTCAAAAGGTATATATCAAAATGCAGAATTTTGAGGCCATGTACTTGTCAGTCACACTTAAAAATGTTCAAAACCTTCATTAACAACTTTTCTGAAAAGTCCCCCTTTCTTGCTGCATTGGTCTCTAGGTACAGGGTGGGGAGGGTTCAGCCATGTGGAGGCCTCTCCGCTCCCACACGTCAACCTGAGCGCTCGTCTGCCTTTGGGCTTTAGCTGCTTCCCCTCCTCCCAGCCCCTACTGCAGGTCTCCCTCACCAAACCCCATCCTGGATTGCTTCCCAACCCTCACCAAGACAATCTGTCTGAGAATCTGCCTCCCCAGCCCACTACCAGTCAATCCTTCTCTGCCAACCTGTAAGCCGCAGTGCCTGCCCCAACCCCAGCCTCAGCCCCTACACCACAACCCCCTTACCACTGACTCACCTCCTCCCACACCCCAACCCTAAGTACTGCCTGGTGCCCACAACCACCTGCCTCCCCAACCCTAAACCCCACCGTCTGTTATCCCACCAATCCTTCATCCTTAGTGCCTTAGTGATAGACTTCCTCACTGCAGCACCCACTCACCCTGTAAGGAGCTGGTGGTGCCTTAACAGGGATGCCATGTGTTATCATCCCTGCCTTAAGGTTCATTAAAAGCTGAGTAAAAGTTCCCCAGGACTGAATTAGGAAATATCATGGATTTAACCGATCCCACTCAATTATCGCCCCACATCCGGCTTCCAGTGCTCTACTTGAAGTTCCTCCCCACCCCGTGCCCCCAGCCCTGCACCGAGCACTGCCTCCTCCCCCTCAGCTGTCCCTACCGCCTCCACCAAAACAAAACTAGAGGAAAAAAGGAAAAACAGAACCCTCTCCGCTCACCTCACTGACCTCCCTACCCCTCCAGCAGCCTCCCCTGTTTGTAACCTGCCCTCAGCCCTGTAAGGATGGCGTCATGCCTGAATGCATCATGCCGTTAGTTGTCATGATGCATGAATGCAGCCCTGGTGAGTAACTGCATTCAAGTATCATGCCGACCCTATGGGGTTGAGACATTCCTGGAGGGTTGGAATGATGCACCTATGCAGCCCCGCCGAGTTACTTGCGGGGGCTGCATTGGTGGATCATGACGACAAATGTCATCTTTTGGTGAGATCCATCCTTAAAGGGTTAAGACACTCAGCCCCCCCTCCTCCCCCACATACACACCCACACCGTCCCCACTCACTAAGCTTCCTCCGCCTTCTTTCCCATCGATTTCTGGGAGTTTGAAATGTTTGTCTTTGTTTTGGCCGAGTGAAAGGCGGTCTTTTGAAGGCCTCGGCCGTATTGCGGGCCGGGGCTGGGTCCCTGCTGATGGTAGGCCTGTCAATAATGGGGGCTGCTGAGGGAGTACACGGGGTACCTGAGGTGGTACACTGGTGCACTGTGTCAAGTCCAGGGGCTCTGGTAACCACTATTGTGGATAGATGATGGTAGTTTGGGGTATTACAAACTGTCAATGTTCCACAAACATGACCATAGTAAAAGATCAATGAGAATATTGACATTTTTCACACCCCATGTCATGTCTTAGGGCTCTCGTATTAACTTCTGTGGATAAGTCCAGAAGGTAATTTGTAACTAGCTAACTAGTGTTACAATGTGCCAATGTTTTAATTTCTGATTGTAACCCCAAAATCTTGACAGACCATATCAAAAGATCAATGAGAACAATTGAAGTTCCTCACAACCCTTACAGAATAGGGTTGAAGTGGACAGATGAACCTTTAGTAGTCGAGGTGTGGCACAGGGGCGGCCTGTGAGGGGTTGATGGCTGTGTGTGTGGCGAGAGCTGAGGGTGGAAAGGTGAAGAGGGTATGAGGTAGGCAGTGAGGCCATTATCAGGTGTGTGTTATTGGCTGCTGTCACACCTGTCAGACTCCCCCCCCCCCACCTGTACCATACCTGTCAGACATCTGTCACCACCTGTACCCCCACCTACTGACTCTACACCCTGCACCCTACTCACAACCCCAACCTCTTTACTAACCCCTGCTCCCACCTCTCTCTACCCAAGAACCTCGGTAACTAACTCCCTCCTCCCATGATCTTGTCCTCCACGAGGGGACTGCATTCTGCAAAGAACATTCACAATGAAAGCACAAGCTTAAAACATGTCGCTCACTACACTTTAGACCACAAAATGTCTTTCCGAGTGAAAATTTATTTCAAGGCACATTGCTATGTAAATGTGTATAGCTCTAGCCATTTGGTGGCGGTATGGTAAACTGAGGGCTAATTGTAGTGGACGTGCCGTCGACCACCGAGCTCCTTGTCCACAAGATCAGAATTTCATCGGCACATTGATATGTATGTGTGTATAGTTGTGGCCGTTTGCTGGCGGTATCACTGTATGGTACACCATATTACAGATGGCTAATTGCAGGGGTTGGGCTGCCATCGACCGCCCGGCTCCTTGTACAAGCAGCATGCACGGTATGTGTGTGGAGGCTGTTAGCTCTGTGTGTGTGTAGTGTTAGAGCCAGGCCGTATGTCCACACTATAGGGTACAGTCACCTCCAGTCGGACACATACCCTGAGACGGTCAGCTGATTGTGTGATTATTCAAGCATTTTAGACCCCCACCGCCTCTATTTATAGGACTGAGTACCTGTACGGCACTCCGACTGTCGCTGGAGGGGTACTGAGATTTGCGCCTCTAAGCTCTTTATCTGTTAATAAATGGTCAAGTTTAAGTGTTATTGTTCCAAAAACCAAGCACTAGAAGTGGCATTGTACATGAATAACCTGAAATTTCATTGTCCGTCTCAGGCTATCTGTTCTACTCATGGTGAATCTCCCCTATGTGTGTACAGTGTTAGAGCCTAGGCTGTATGTCCACATTATAGATCCGTACCTCGGGGATCTATGTACCACGTATAGATGTGGGGGCCGTATGATCAACACTTGTCGCCCGGGGGAGATGTGAACCCGGTATGGATCTTTAATTAGGCTAATGGAAATAGCCAAGGGTGAGATTAATAACAGACGCAGGTTCCCAGACCCGGCTCCGAGACGAAGGGTTCTGTATATAACTGATGTACCATGTATACAAAGGACCATATTTTATACAAGATTTACTATGTTTATCACTGAAATGCCATATCCAATGCCCCCCATTGAATACAATGTGGCCGTATTCAATGGGCTAAGAAAAAAACTGTCTTTCCTTCATTAAATAGCTACAAATCAAAAAGTACTTGCAAATGCCAACTACATTGATATCACTCTGTTATATTTCACGAGCGCTGGGGCGCATCCCACTCAGCCGCACTGCCCTAGCCCCAACTCATGAAATACAGCAGAGACAGTATCAATGGGCCTTGGCATTTGTCTGTGCATTAAAGTACTGACATGAATGTTTGCATTTATGCAAATTTAAGATGCCTTAAAGGAATACTTTAAGTGGCTTTAAGTTCAGTTATGTCATGTCCATGTGTCATGTGTCATGGAAGTATAACGGCACTTAACTGGCTTTAAGTGGCATCTACTCGAATTGAATATGCTGAAACTGTAAGCACATTTAATGAACTTAGATGCAAACATTCATGCAGTGTTATCACAGGATAGTTCTGATTAGTGATGGGAGAATTTAATCAGGCTAACAGACACAAGTAGCCCTGTCCAGGATGATGATCTTAACGCCCACCTGAGCATTAGGCACGTAACGCCTCAACTACAACAGTATATGAGCAACCTTTTAGCAATCCAGATGAAATTGGGACAGAAGGGAGGAGATGGGAAATAGGATTATTGATATTGTAACTTGTGCCATAAAAGGCAACACCGTATGTGTAGGTGCCCCTTCCCCTCTTTGGCGCCTCATGCTCAGCAGCCATACTGTATGTACATCTATGTACATCAATACAGATATAAGTCTCCATATTCCTAAGTGGCATTACAACATGTAGATGCAATAAAGTTTTACGACAACTGCCCAGTCCACACAGTTCGATCTCCAACTCTTACTCCAAGCTGAGCCGAAGAAAATATACAAATAGATTTGAAGATAAGTTTAAGTGACACAATTGAAATATCAAAGGCATCTACAGAGTAAAACCTTCGGCTACAATGCTCACACCCTACCTCCAGGTGCACCTGTAGTCAGGTAGCAGTCAGGTAGGGGAGGTTTGTCGGTGACCGGGGGACGCGCCCTCTCATCACCCACCTGTAAACCCCCACTCCTCCCGCCCGGCCCCGCGCTGCCCTCCCCGCCCGCTTTGATCTCCCTGACAGGTGATGGAGTAGAATAATCACCGGGAGCTAAATAAAGGGTCGGGAGCAGCTCACGGAGCAGCTCACGGTGAGGGTCAGCCGGGAGGGGTCAAAGGGCACAGGGGTCACGTCAACAGGGGAGGCACACCTGTAGGGGGAGGGTTAGTGTGTGGAGGCATGTAGGTTAGTGCAGGTGCTTAAGCCTTTGGATGCTATCTTGCCCTCTAGAAACAGGGGATACTTAGGGTCAGAGGCAGAGATACAAAGAAGGACAGATCTATTCAATATTTCTAACATTTTACATAGTCTTGTTCACTGGATTTGGCTAGATCTCACCAACTGGCTCCCTATAATGAATTTCACCTTTTTTTTCATTTGTTAAAGCCCTATGGTTACTATTAATCAAGATGGGAGTGGGAGGGACATGAGGACCCCTGTAGAGTGAGTGAGGTATGAAAGGCTCCACCAGTGATCACTCCCTAATGTGGTGTCCATATGGCTTTCCTGCTGAGTGCATCTGGCGCGTACTATACCGACCCTAGTTGTGCGGGCGGCGCACGTAGCGACCCTGGGTGAGACATCCATTATTCAGGGTAACAGGGAGACGACCCGGGGAGGACATGCTCCGCACCGAGCTGCTCACTCACCGAGCTACTCCTCTACCATTAACCCTCTAAGAACCAGATGTACCAAGAGTGCATATTAATTTGTCAGTAGATGTACTAGATCTGCGCTGGTGAGTAACTCACGAGCACTGCCTCGATCCGTCGTGCTGACCCTTCACAGTGTATCAACCCTGTATAGCTGTCCTGATACATGAATGCAGCCCTGATGAGTAACTCGCCAGGGCTGCAATTATACACCATAAGGGCAGTGCATTAAAGCACTGTGTTGTTTGTAGACAGGTGGTGTGCTGGGCAGCAGCTCCAGGAGCAGCTCACCCTGCACTGAGCAGCACCAGGGGCAGCTCACCCTGCACTGAGCAGCACCAGGGGCAGCTCACCCTGCACTGAGCAGCACCAGGGGCAGCTCACCCTGCACTGAGCAGCTCCAGGAGCAGCTCACCCTGTACTGAGCAACTCCAGGAGCAGCTCACCCTGCACTGAGCAGCCCCAGGAGCAGCTCACCCTGCACTGAGCAGCCCCAGGAGCAGCTCACCCTGCACTGAGCAGCTCACCCTGCACTGAGCAGCACCAGGGGCAGCTCACCCTGCACTGAGCAGCTCCAGGAGCATCTCACCCTGCACTGAGCAGCTCCAGGAGCAGCTCACCCTGCACTGAGCAGCTCACCCTGCACTGAGCAGCTCACCCTGCACTGAGCAGCTCACCCTGCACTGAGCAGCACCAGGGGCAGCTCACCCTGCACTGAGCAGCACCAGGGGCAGCTCACCCTGCACTGAGCAGCTCCAGGAGCAGCTCACCCTGTACTGAGCAGCTCACCCTGTACTGAGCAGCTCACCCTGCACTGAGCAGCACCAGGAGCAGGTCTCCTTTAGCCCCTGGATGAACTTAGATCTACCTAGGCTTTACACCAATGTTTTAGGCATATTGTAGGAGCCTATCAAACCACTAAATTGGGACTTGATATAACGAGAACAATCATGTAATTTACTATGAAAGCAATCTGTGATATACTGGCACAGTGTCAAAGAGGGTAGACACCATACAGCTAGGTAGCAGTAGATGTCCTGGTCCCATTGTCAATTTGAATCAACTCCTGGTGAGGGAAGCCCATGCTTCAGTATGCTGTCAGTAGGAGAGCAGATCTCCACTGAGAGGCAGCTTTGTTGTCGTAAAGTACATCTCCAAGCACAGTCTGCTGTAGAGTAGATGAGAATCTGCTGTAGAGTAGATCTCCCAGCAGAGTGGTATTGCTCTGTGCGTTAAGAGCGGCTCTCAGTAAGGAGATCTCCCATTCAGGGGCAATAAGAGCAACTCATCATCCCGCCCCTCATACACACAATACCACACTCTCCTACATGTCATTGTCCACCGGGTCCCTGACCAGTTAAAGACTGTAAGTGCTTCACCGAACGGCTGATACTGTACCGTCATGTTTAAACGCCCCTTTAGACTTAGGACCCCCATACCCCTGGCGCTTATACAAGACCAGCGCTCATTCAAACCCTGGGGCTTAGATGTGACAGTACGGTATCTACCATCAAGCAGTCACGTGTTGCTTCATTAATGCATCATGGCAATCCTAGGGGATTGATGCACTCCCCAAGGGTCATCATGATACACCAATGTACTGCCAGTGAGTTACCAGCTAGTGTAGCTTTTGGTGCATCATAAAGACAAATGCCTCAGGCGTCATGCCTCAGATGGTACATACCATCTGTCTGTATGTAGCATGCAGTGTTGTGCCCAGTGACTGTTTGTAGCGTGTTGTGCCCGGTGCCCGGTGGAGCGTCACACGGTGCCCGAGTTGGCAGCCACTAACACAGACTACACACAAACTACAGAGCCACTACACACAGCCACTACACACAGCCACTACACACAGCCACTACACACAGCCACTACACACAGCCACTACACACAGCCACTACACACAGCCACTACACACAGCCACTACACACAGCCACTACACACAGCCACTACACACAGCCACTACACACAGCCACTACACACAGCCACTACACACAGCCACTACACACAGCCACTACACACAGCCACTACACACAGCCACTACAGAGGCACTACACAGCCACTACACACAGCCACTACACACAGCCACTACACACAGCCACTACACACAGCCACTACACACAGCCACTACACACAGCCACTACACACAGCCACTACAGAGGCACTACACAGCCACTACACACAGCCACTACACAGAGACAGCAGCACGGCCCCCTTCCAGCTGACTGGGCACCAAGCTCTGCTACCCACCCACCCCCTCAGACACCCCACACCCACCCCATCCTCTACCCTTGTGTCAGTGGGTGGCCTTGTTTCCCCCCTACAACCGCTGAACCCAGCAGACTTCTGGCCATCCCTCTACTGCATGGGAGATATGTCTAAAGGGCAGAATAGTGCTTTAATGCACCTAGTTTGGACATGATACAACATTCGGACATTATGGATAGCCATGATGCACTAATGCAGTGCACGGCTGCATCATGCTGATATATAAAGCCTCAAGGCCCAGTCAGAGTTTACATAACATGACATCTTGATGGTATTGTTGCTTGTGTTCAAAACCTGTGTTTTTCATTCTCAGACTGATTTTGAGGTTATGTCAGTCCCAGAACATGTTTTAACATTATTCCCCTAATAAAACATTTTATATAGGCTTATATTGATGAGATACAATCACCTCATCTGGCTTTATTCACAGAGCAATGTGTGTATGCCTGCTCAGGCCTCAGAGATACACTTTACTATTGCTTGCTTGACACTACACCACTCCAGCAGGGTTGGCAGACCTACACAGCAGAAGAGCTGAGATAGGCAGAGACCCCGTCCACATGGCCGCACAGGGGGCTTCCTACCCTCCCCTCTCACTCACTGTGGAGGCTGGAGGTACATGGAGGGTATTCCCATGTAGGGAAACTCTTACAGGAATAACTTCAAATTTTGTTGTGTCACTGCACCATAGCCACCCCTTTTAAAAATGTATAACCAAGAAATATTCCTGTCTTGACGACATGGCCAAGGAACGCTGTGTCCACAGATCACGTAGAGCAGGCCCAGCCACCCAAAGTAGGGTTTTGTCTCAGCAGGAAACAAACTGCCCAAGAATCAGCTTAGAGTACTGCTCCAGCCCTCAAACGGGGCGAGTAGTGACCGGGGTACTAGCGTCTGGACGCTGCAGTCTGCTTCCAGTCAGATTTAAACCAAGCAGAAAATGTGGGCAATGTGATATTGTGTACGGCCTGCTGCCCCGACTGCTGCCACGTGCTCCTCCAGTTAGAGGGTGGAGGCAGGGGTCTTACCTCCCCCCCCTTCACACTCTGTGAGTTAGATGGTGGAGTGGATGGGTGGAGGCAGGGGGGTGCTTACCTCCCCCCCCCCCCCCTATGCCCGCCCCCCACCCCCTTCACACTCTGACCAGGCTTCTGTAGGCATAGAGAGACAAGGCAGCTCACAAATCACGCAGGAAATATCACAAAACTGGCAATGAACCTTCAACAAAGAGCTGCTGAAATCATTGTAAAATAACTGTGAATGTGTGTGAGAGCTTCTCCTAGTGGATATATACTGCACTCTCCTCACCACTCACACACACACAATACACCTGATTCTGATCTCCCCACACCCAGAGGGTTTGGGGGCGGGCAGAGAAGCCGGCCTCAATCCTTCTTATCTAATAATGCTGAGGGTTTATCTGGACTAGCTACCCATGTGGTGAGGTGTGAAATGTAGGTGAGTAGAAACACACTCACTCTGTGGATGTAAGGGGAAAGGAATCAGGCCCGTAACTAGCCCTCTTCGCGGGGTGGTTCGTTTTTCGATAAGGTGGAACTAGATGAATTTAAATGTGCAATTCGGTGTTTTTTTCAGTAAAAAGGATTCAAATAGTGATTTGATTTGTACACAAAACAGCTAGGGTGGAACTCTTTTGGTCCATCAGGGCTGTGGGGGGGTTCGTTCGAACCGACGACCCCCCCCCCCTAGTTACGGGCCTGACAATGGTGTTGGGGAGTAGTAGGGCAGGGTTGGCCTCCTACACTACATACTGCAGCAATCAGTGAATACCATGATAATGAATATGATGGACGCCTATTTCAAACCATTGCATTTATAACGATTGAACCATAGAATATGTTATTGCGGATATATCTATCCAACAATGGTTCCATGCGAAATCCATTATACTGCTAGAGCTAAAGCTACAGATTCATGATACCTCAGCAATCCACAGAAGTGATATATGCAGTGATTGATTCTAGTGTTGTATGACAAAACAGGTGCTGGTTTCCATGGTTACGGAGCAAACAGAAGCCCTGGCAGACAGGTGTGAAACTGTATACAGATAGACGGGGCTCCATGCTGCTCCATGACACCCCGTAACCATGGATACAATAGGAAGCCACTGCCGCCAGATGAGCTATAGGTGAGGCTCAAATACTAATCATGGCTCGGTTGTTGCAGGAATACCCATTATGGCAGTAGCGCTTATCGCTCATCTCCCTCGCAGCCATCGATGTATGACCTCAGAGCATGGGGAGCGGGAGAAAGGCAGCTTTCTGAGAGACAACAGGGTCAGGCCTACAGTAAAGGCATGACTCTCTAAACACAGTCTCAGTGCTTGACTTGTATAAGTATACATACATCAGCTATCGGTGACCAAATACAGTGTATAGTGTCAAATGTACAGACACTGTTATAACTGCCGATGTAAGGTAGTGTCTCATGATAGGATTGAGCTGTGTATGTGGTGGGGGGAGGGGGGACTGTCAGTCATCAGCTCCCCTACAAAGGTACATTGTAGACAGCCTTAGGGACAAGGTTGTAGCTCAAAAAGCATACCTCTGTGTAGTTTGATGTTGAGAATAGAAAGGCTGGCAGCGACAGGCATCGATTGGCCCACTGTCTAAACGCGGCCGCTGACTGGGATTAGGATTACGGTAAAACTGATTGTGTAGGCTTACATGTATGACGTCATGGATTGGGAAGCGTTTTCTGACACGCCCGTCAGCATGTGACATTAGTGTAGAGATGTGGGAGGTATTGGTGTAGGAGTGTAGGACCTACTACAGACTGCCAATACTGCCCCCATCCCACCACCAAGACAATATGACATTACTTGGTAGAGCATTAAAGGATGGGCACAGCCCTGGATGACTTGATTGCAGGCTTCATACCAATTTGAACTTCTATATTCTGGGTGTTAATTCCAACATTTCATACAATCTGGGTACAGTTCTTGCCAACCTTTAAACTTCTGTACCGCTGTCTCTATAATTAACTGCTGTATAACTATAACATTACACATTGCATATGTGTAGTGCCTCTATGTGAGAGCAGACTGTGGCATGTACAGCGTATGTATGTGTTGTGTATAACACTGTAATACCCACACACATTACACCCGGTTCAGGTGCAGTCTGCTGCCCCTTATATTCCTGCCCAGCGTCTTAAACTTGGCAGCGTGCTCCTCCCGCCTCTAGACGAGCTGTAATGGCTGCTCAATGGCCGCTCTACAGCCCTAATTCTGCCCCTTACCCACCTCATCTAACCAGTTTACTGCACTTCCCAACTCCCCCCATCCTCCCATGCACTCCCCCACTCCCTTAGTTATATAGTTCTCCATTCAGCCACCAGGCAGCACTGCGGACATATCGGGTGCAGGTTGTACCGCTGCCATTTTGTTGGACATTGTTGGCGCATGTTCATTGCTAGGTTCATCCCTATTACATAAGCATAATGAAGTAACTACTTTTCATGTATGAATACAGCATAATTTAGTGAAACTGTTAAAGTGGGAGGGCAAGTTAGAAATATGAGATCTGCGCTTATTTGATGATGATAAATATTTCATCATGTGACTTACCAGTAGGATCCTACTTACTAGGAGTCTACCACCATCAGATTGATGAACAGCTGGGCTTCCTGTCAGGTCAGCACCATGTGGCATTGGTTTCAGGAACAACATTGTTGCAGTACCTTCTGGACGCTGACCTAGCTGGGAGGGTACAGGCGGGTCTACCCGCGGTCTGGTACCTCCAGGACCCTGACCTAGGTAGGGGTAGGGTGGGTACGGGGGGCTGGTTTGGAGGATTACAGGGCGGGTAGTTTTGAAGGATGGCTGGAGGTAGGAGGCAGCCGGGGGTGAAGAATGGTGGGGCGGGTCTATAGACCAGCTCTATAGACAAGCTCTATACACAAGCTCTATCTACCCCTCCCTTACACCAGACCAGGGCTTCCTCCCCAGCTACTCAATCAGACCAGGGAGTCTTATACACAAACATCCTATTGAACTTTCTTATTAAACGGTTGGCCGTGCATTATAGCATCACATGCCAGTCAGATGCATTCGTGCATTATAAGACCACAGACATGTCTTGACATGGAGAGCATCTTTTTCTCTTCTCTAAATGAAACACAGAAGGGGATTCTTTGGTAATTATGTTATGAGCAGGTAATACCTTTTAATGACCATTATGAATATATGCTAAATGCTTTCAGGTTGACTGAAATCTCCCAAGGTCTATTTGTATATACCATATTGTGCTGTACATTCCTACGTTTGGTCATCTTGTCCCTAGTTAACTATATCACTGTGCTAACCGCACGAGACATACACTCAACCAAAGTGAGGCACATTGTTTCTCTGTCTATCAACTGTATGGATACCATCCTCTTGCAGCTACCGGCGTCTATATGAAGGCTTGGTTAAGTTATCTTGCAGCTACCGGCGTCTATATGAAGGCTTGGTTAAGTTATCTTGCAGCTACCGGCGTCTATATGAAGGCTTGGTTAAGTTATCTTGCAGCTACCGGCGTCTATATGAAGGCTTGGTTAAGTTCTCTTGCAGCTACCGGCGTCTATATGAAGGCTTGGTTAAGTTCCCATCTCTCCTCCCCCCCCTGCCCCCCAGTTGTCTACCACTGTCCCAGGAGTCCCTATAACAGTTTAAAAGTAGAGTCTGAGCAAATCCGTATTTAAATACTTGTTTGGCAAACTTGACTTCAGGAGTTGACCAATCAAATCCTGTACACCACTCCCTGTGCAGAGCCAGGCAGGAAGTCACAATCCTGATACAGCAGTTCCACCAGTCCCATTTGGAGCCTTGTAGTGGTAGAGAGGTCCTGTTAGAGTGGGTCTGGTGTCACAGAGGTGCTGCAGTAGCCCCGTTACATCCCTCTATGGCATGTATCTGTATTGTACTGCGGTGCATGGAAGACACCATTAATAAGGCTACTCGGGTAGCACTAGTACAAACCCTACTTCATCTCCTTGCGTCGCGCTGACAGTGCTAATCGGGGAGCAGTTAGGCGGAGTAATGTGAGTGAAACACGCACTGTGACGGTTAAAAGGCCCTAATGGAGGCTGGACAGGGAGGCACGTCACGTCTGTGTGAGACGACACCACGAGGACATGCTACAATGTGGGTTCTTTAAAGATACCACTGCCTCAAGGCTGCATGGTCACTCATCATGATGCACCGATACATCATCTGTGCTTCATGCCAACCCCCCGCAACTGTTACAAAGCTGTATGGTCTGCACAGTTTGTAAATGCAGTATGGGAATGAATTCATGAATGATACTTTCAAAAGCACTATGCTGCCCTTAAAGGGTTAGACTAAGCATGTTCTTACTGCTGATCCTAATAGTCTACATTATAGCACCCTTTATCAATCAGACGTCATCAAATGACATGAAACTCTGTTGCTCGTGACGCTGTCTCAGCAGCCGTTCAGATTGGTCGAGGGTTGAATGCTGCAGTTGTGAAAGTCCTGAAGGGATTTCGTCTGACGGAGTGAAGGGACTTGCACAGAACAAATTATATCTGGAACAATACCGCATTAATCAAGTATTCTACTCAGCACTTCGTGCCGATTGGCAGAAAATGACTGATCTAATTTAGATTTGATACTGCCAGATTAGATTTTGGACACTCCCTGATTCCTTGAGAGGATCATCTTTCTTTGGTCAACTGTAAAATCAATTTCCGCTAGAAGTAACTGATTTAAAACCAGCTGGTCACGTAGGCAACAATACTGTCTGCCTGTAGAATTCAACCTGCTGCAATGAATAGGGAAGTTGTTGGCGGGAATTCCCAAAATACACCACATCACTACGGGGAACCTGACATTCAGGTGTAATGCGGCACCAAAAGGCTTTGGTTATTAAATTCTATATTTAGGTCCCACCCCACATCTCTGAGTATTAAATTCTATATTTAGGTCCCACCCCACATCTCTGAGTATTAAGTTCTATATCAAGGTGCCACCCCCCAGTAAAGCCTATCTCTAGGTTTTAAGTTCTATATTTAGGGTCCCATTCTAGATATTAAGTTTTATATTTAGGGTCCTATCTTTAGGTATTAACTTCTATATTTAGGGTGCTATCTCTGGGTGTTAAGTTCTATATTTAGGCTCCTATCTCTGCATATTAAGTTCTATATTTAGGCCCCACCTATCTCTGTGTATTAAGTTCTATATTTAGGCCCCACCCCGCAGTTAGGTCTCACCATGCCTCCGGTAAGAAGCTGGATAATGGCCGCTGATTGGGCGTCATTAGGCGGCCATCTTGGGACTTTGTCTCTATACAGACATTCAGAGCGCTCTATCTGCCATGTCCTCCCCCCCCCCCCCATCCAGACACAGACTCAGAGTGGTTAGACAATACCATGGTGAGTCCTATCAGGAGTAATTAGGAATCAGGAAGCATATTACCGTGTGTTGTATTGTGTTTACTCTATAGATGTCTATGGTTCTATTGACACTCTACACCAGCTATTGATGCCTGTATTGTCTGTAGAGCTTTACATGACAAACAGCCCTCAGCAGTCCTCTACAGGGGCATTGTGTGTTTAACTTCCATATGTTCACACAAACCTAAACAAAGCAGTCTATGGAAGATGGACCGGAGGTAGCCCATAATAGCACCACGCCTTACCCATTAGCCGCTACCAGGACCTTTGTGTTTTTAATGCTCATACACAACACGCCACAAAGGCAGCTTTAGAACAGAAGTAAGACATATCTTTATAACTCACATAACTTTATATCTCCTGAGGCAGTGGCAGGTCTGGGGGTGAGAAGTGACTCAGCGGTAGAGTTGGGGAAATCAGAAATCTGTGATTTATGACATCAAATCTATGTAGCTAAGTTCAATGAAAATCTTGAGACTTTGTCCCTCTATATGAAAACGCATTTGCTTACGCCACCTCTTTCCTAGCACCATTATATGGATTTGGGCATTTGCCCAACTGTTGGGGTTGCTAGTACCGATGACTTTAGTACCACACTACCCCTGTGGCTTCTAGCATGGCTTTATGTGTGGCATACCGGGTGGCTTCTGGCATGGCTTTATGTGTGGCATACCGGTGGCTTCCTCCCCGCCCCGGGTGGCTTTATGTGTACCGGGTGGCTTCCTCTGCCCGGGGAGCGGCGGCGGCAGGGCTCATTACGAGTTGATTGCCGCCCACATTACTCCCATTCTGCCGGCCCGGCTGTTTGCTGCGCTCATCGATCTGCACTAATTAGCCGTGTTTATTATGTAGCCGTCTAATCGGCTGGCTGCCGCTAACACGACCCTTACACAGCACTCCTTGATCTCCAACTGCTGAGGGAGGGACGTGGGGGTGGAGGAGGGGACCAGGTTGGGGTCTGTGGGTAGGTAGGTGGGGGGGGGGGGGACAGATGTACCAGTGCCTGCAGGACTGAAGGTATATCTGGTTCTGTGAATACTCTGAGGATATATGTGATTCTGGAAATGCTCTCAGGGTATATCTGATTCTCTGAATACTCTGAGGGTATATCTGGTTCTGTGAATACTCTGAAGGTATATCTGATTCTCTGAATACTTTGGTCTAATTCTCTCATATTATATACAATAACTGTCAATAGTTCTGGTCTCACTTTATTGCTGCCTCCCTCCCTACCTCCCTGCCTCTTTCCCTCATCTTCCTAACCCCTTTTGTTCTCTATTCTCCGCCCATCCCATATTAAGTTACTCCCGCCCCGTTTATCAAAGCGTGTGTTGTACTTAATGCTATTCCTGTATGCAGGTTCAATACATCTCTGTGAGGCGGCCGGGGGCGGGGAGCGACGGGAATAGCTCGGTCGTAGTACGGGGAGCGCTGAGCGGCATGGATCACAGCCGCGCGGTAATTAGGTGGACTGTGTTTGTAGTGTAGGGGATGGTAAGTGTAGCCGCGTGCAGCAAGCTTTTGTATGGAGGATGAAGTAAGGGGTCGGTAAATGGGACAACTTGTTTGTATCTGATGGGGAGCTGGTTCAGGGGAGAGCAGGACTTACTTGTTAGCAATATGGAACGATGATAAAGATGATCAGATGTACCAGTGTCTGAGGTACCTTTGACAGTGCTCAGTGCATGCTCTTAGGGATAGTTGTGGGTCTTAAATTGAAGCCTGTTTAAGTATAGGAGGTTAAAACATTTTGTTCAAGATTGTCATAATTTTCCAAATGATGCTCTAATGATGTCAGCGAGTTGCTTGCCTCTGCTACATTCATGCACCATGGGGTTGTTACCATCTCTGGGTGCTAGTCCTCCCATCTATCACTGTACATTAAAGAGGACATGAGTGTACCCTTACTGCCTTAATCCCTTAATCTCATATTGACTAATGCCCTACTCAAAAGGACCTATAATACTCATTGAAATAGAAAAAAATAAGGTGAGTTAATCAGTACTGACCAACCTGACAGTATCAACTAACCTAGGTTAGGGAGCCAGAAAATTACTGAGGTACTATTGACTGATTTGTTGCCCAGTACTAACTAAGTTCTGGAGCCTAAAGATGATCAGATTGCACACGGTCCCCGCGCATCTCCCGTCACCAGATCCCAGCCCTCAAGCACTCCCCACCTCTCGGTCCCCACCTGGGAAATCTAATTCCGGATTCCCTCAGATCGATAATTTGCTTCCCTTTCTGCGAAAATTAATTTCTTGCAAAGGGAGCCTGACTGGGTGACCTTGTTTTCATTCTGCGAATTGGAAGTCTTCAAAGCGGAGGTAGAAAAACGTTAGCTGAACCGGAAATGGAAGTGGGATCACATGACCTGGGGGGAGTAGAATGACGTGACCCGCGGGTTGGTGGAAGCAGTGTGGGGGAGGTGGCCGATGGATTGGAAGCCAGTCGTGCCGAGTGGATGGATTGGACGAATGTCAAACAGTGGTGCTTCAGTTGTGTAGTAGTTATAGGACGAGTACCAAGCTGTACGCAAAATACTGTGAAGGAAAGCTTATAGGCTCCTTTCACAGAACACCCCTACAGCCTGGTATGAAGCCTATAACTTATTTATACCACTAGCTGTATGCAGTATGCTAGAGGTGTGAAATGCTTCGTTCTCCATGCCCGCTGTGGTATAATTGCAGCATAAACCCCAACCAATCCCTGAAATTGTATTAAACATATTCCATAGTAGCCTGTTAAAGCACTGGGGTCTCAAGTAGGCCTCAGGTGTCCATTTAGCACTGGTTACCACCAGAGTAGCACTACCAGGTGGCATCATGACAAGAAAAGTACGTTAAATCATTGAGCTGTTTATGAGGAAATAATCAGCTTCAGCAACTGTTCAGCCAATCACATTTTCTGTCCATCCGGGTATGAATAAGGCCCTCAGTGAGGCTGTGAGGAGTGGTTGCGTGATGGGCACAGAGTGGAGGGGGGGTGACCACTGGTCAGGAGCCCCGTCCGTGCACCGATTACCACCCAGGTACTCGCCTCCCCCCGGTGCCGGCCACCCAGACCGCCTTTTCACCCCGTCCCCCGGCCGTCCATTTGCCTCGATCAAAGATCAATGATTGGTGGACGTCGGGTCAATTGAGCGGTTCGTTCCGTGCTGCGGACCGCCGCCTCCACTCACCTACCCCTCACCTACCCTGACTGTGGTACCACAAAGGTACAAACCTGGCCCCTACCCCTCACCTTGCCCTCACTATGGTGGCACAACGGTACAGACGTGGCACCTGAATTGGTATAGGATTATCGCACAATAAGTGGCACGTTACCATACATTGTTACCCTCTGGGTAACTAAGCTTCTCCTATGGTAACATTGTCATTTGTATGGGAACGGTTACCATGGCAATAAAATATAACCTATATGGTAACTAAGCTGTTTCCATGGTAATATGATATAATCTGTCTGGTAACCAAGCTGTTTCCATGGTAACAGATCTATATGGCAATATTCATGGTTATTGTCTGCACCTATTATCACTCACTACCCTATACAACTGCACTACTGTTTTAGTGTACTGGAGGGACCATTCTGCCTCCATGATGGTTAGTGCCCACCCTCCTGCTACCCCAGTCAGTGGTGGCCCCAGTCAGTGGTAGCCCTACCCCGGTCAGACTGACCCCGCCCTCCTGCTACCCCAGTCAGTGGTGGCCCCAGTCAGTGGTAGCCCTACCCCGGTCAGACTGACCCCGCCCTCCTGCTACCCCAGTCAGTGGTGGCCCTGGTCAGTGGTGGCCCCAGTCAGTGGTGGCCCTACCCTGGTCAGACTGACCCCGCCCTCCTGCTACCCCAGTCAGTGGTGGCCCTGGTCAGTGGCAGCCCCCCCCCCCCCCCCCCCCCCCCCCCCCGCTGGTAGCGGCTGGTAGCGGTGGCTGATGGTTTGACCAGCGCGTGGATTGATGTGTCAATGGGCCAGCACTGACTCTGTCAGGACGTGCTGTGAGGGGGCCGCGGGATGAAAGCAGCGGTCAGTCACAGTGTATGGGGGGGGGGGGGGGAGTGAAAGCAGTGGTCAGTGTGATGTATGTACAGCGGGCAATGCTGCCCCATCCCGCAGGTAGTGTATGTACAGGACCGGGGACCGGGGAGGGGTAGAGGGATGGATGGGGGGTGTAGGGTATTCATCTACTGGCTGGTCTGAGTGATGAGGCTGGTGGGTCTACACCAACATGGAAATACCATATGGTACCTGGTCTACAGTAGCCTCACTGCCTATAGGGTTGTAGGGGGGCATACTGTGGGGGCAGCCATCTTGGTGGAAATACCATATGGTACCTGGTCTACAGTAGCCTCACTGCCTATAGGGTTGTAGGGGGACACACTGTGGGGGCAGCCATCTTGGTGGAAATACCATATGGTACCTGGTCTACAGTAGCCTCACTGCCTATAGGGTTGTAGGGGGACATACTGTGGAGGCAGCCATCTTGGTGTAAATACCATGTGGTACCTGGTCTACAGTAGCCTCACTGCCTATAGGGTTGTACGGGGACATACTGTGGAGGCAGCCATCTTGGTGTAAATACCATGTGGTACCTGGTCTACAGTAGCCTCACTGCCTATAGGGTTGTAGGGGGACATACTGTGGAGGCAGCCATCTTGGTGTAAATACCATGTGGTACCTGGTCTACAGTAGCCTCACTGCCTATAGGGTTGTAGGGGGACATACTGTGGAAGCAGCCATCTTGGTGTAAATACCATGTGGTACCTGGTCTACAGTAACCTGCACTGCCTATAGAGTTGTAGGGGGACATACTGTGGGGGCAGCCATCTTGGTGTAAATACCATATGGTACTTGGTCTACAGTAACCTGCACTGCCTATAGGGTTGTAGGGGGACACACTGTGGAGGCAGCCATCTTGCCAGTTCTAGCAGTGAATACAGAAAGGTGCCTTGTATATATAATTGATGAGAAAATTTGAGAAAGTAACCAAAAAGCTTGGGGAAAAGAGCAGTGCAGTCTTTGCAGGTCAGCTACATGCTCTATCATGTTCTTGATCTCTGTGTCATAAGCAACACCTGAGCTTCAGCCAATTCCACACCATGCTCATGTTCTTCTTCCATCTTAGATTCATAGATTTGTCTGCCATATAAGATATGGGAAAAGGGTAACATTGCAGAAATCTGTGTTCACAAAAGTGCCAAATGGACACATACAAAATGGTAGTGTCTGTGGTGAGCTAGCTAGCACCCTATAGGGTGTAATGTGAGTTGGTACCGAGTGACTCGGAGCAGCTCGACCAATGAATCACTCAGAAATAACAGCTCTATTTGGCGTGGGGTGATCTGGTGTCTCCCCGACTGTAGTGCCGCCTGGTGATTGACGGAGGCAGCCAGCGCCGGGGCATGTCGGCTATACTAACAAGCTGAGCCCCACTCACTCACTCACACACTGCAGGAGGGGCAGCTGTGGAGATTGTATCCCCTGCTGATTTGTACCCACCCTCATTGCCCTGCAAACTGCTTACCAGGGCTTCTGTGGAGATTAAAATGACCCTTCACCATTTCTTGTCTAGTGTTTCCTAATTGGGTAAGTCTGCTACCATAGCTATATACAAGGATGTATAACTGGCTAGCTTACAGACAGGATGGTCTGGTGTCAGTGCTGTACACAAAGATATAGAACCAGGTGGATTACAGACAGGATGGTCTGGTGTCACTGCTACACAAAGATATGTAACCAGGTGGATTATAGACAGGATGGTCTGGTGGCACTGCTATACACAAAGATATATAACCAGGTGGATTATAGACAGGATGGTCTGGTGTCACTGCTACACAAAGATATGTAACCAGGTGGATTATAGACAGGATGGTCTGGTGTCACTGCTACACAAAGATATAGAACCAGGTGGATTATAGACAGGATGGTCTGGTGTCACTGCTACACAAAGATATAGAACCAGGAGGATTATAGACAGGATGGTCTGGTGGCACTGCTAACACAAAGATATAGAACCAGGAGGATTATAGACAGGATGGTCTGGTGTCACTGCTACACAAAGATATATAACCAGGTGCATTATAGACAGGATGGTCTGGTGGCACTGCTACACAAAGATATATAACCAGGTGCATTAGAGACAGGAGGGTCTGGTGTCACTGCTATACACAGATATATAACCAGGTGCATTATAGACAGGATGACAGAGCATTAGGAGACAACACAGCAGAGTTAGGTGACTTCCACAGGGCATCTGCTGCATAATACAAACGGTGCCGTGCAGTCTACGTCCAACAGCAGAGCCTTGCATGGGTAAGGGCATCAATGCACTGTACCCTTTTAACATCATGATGCATATATGCACAAATGTATCATGCCAACTTGTGAGATTGATTTACTCTGCATGGTCGGCATAATGATGCGCCAATTCAGCACTGGCAAGTTGCAGCTGCTGTTGCAGAATTTATGAGGCCATCCTCAAAGTCAGACACAATTTTTCTTCTGATAAAGGGGTAGTATGGACCTACCATGAAGATATGGCACCAGTAGAGGGGTTGGGAGGGGCAGCAGGCAGTTGGGGTTGGGGTAAACAGCAGAAGCTTGTACGGGTTGTTATTGATTGGCTGTAGTGTCATGGCGGGAGGGCGGCGGAGTGATTGACGCAGTGTGAGGTGTTAAGTGGAGCTCTGTGTTCTGTGTATGGGTATGTGGGTATGTTAGTCTGTATGTAGGTGTGTACATGGACAGAGGCACATACGTCAGAATATAAGGATGTAAGAGTATCGCTCTTCTTCCGGATGCAATTTTCATGTCGCACCACATTGTTGGCTTTGCACAGTGTCAGCAGTCATGATGCAACACTGACAAGTTACTCCCCATCCAATGACATGAGGGAACAAGTGGACACACTCACATGGGAGCGTCAACGAGAACATCTTTCCAAACTCAAAATGGATGTGCATTACAAGCACTATGTTACACTACAGAACGAATGGTTAATACAAATATCCTCCTATGTTATTGCCCCAATGCTTGCTGAACTAGTAAAGTGGTGTGAAGATTGAGTCCTGCACAGAGTTACCAGTTAGTACCATTGCCACAGAGATTAGAGGAAGCCGCCGCTGGAGCTGCTGGAGCTCTCATGGGGGCAGAGGCTGGATGGGGCTGCTTTTACACGGAGAGGCGTGAATAGGCATGGAACGTGAAACAATGCCGCTGTCCCAAACTGTTGGAGCCGTTTCCGGATCAATGTGACGTGGATGTGCGCGGGGAATGTCCCATGGAGGATATAAAAACACAGTAATGTATTGTGAGATTGACACAGTGTTAGAATGGACGCCCGATGCGGCCGGTGTAGGGCGGCAGGGGACCGTGTCCTCCTGTGTAGGTAGGACAGTGTCTGAGGGAGTAACAGGGGATCCCTCTTAGTGCTGTGTACTCAGACCATGTGGGGGATGTGGAGAATATAATACATATTTATAAGCTGCTCTATGTCTATATCAGCCTTGTATCGGCCACGGTACCCATGGGACAGCGGGAGTTCGATAACCGCTAGTATGGAACTCTTGTATTAACCGAGGTAACTCATGGAAGTAATCATGAGAAAACATGCCATGCAAAAAATCTAAGCTGAGTAGAGCTATGGTAAATAGTACAGAATGAATACAACTGTATTTAGAATTTAGATGAAGGGAGAAATCCCTAGACAGATGTCAGTTTTTGTCTGCAGGCCGGGTCTCAGGAGGATGTGCCTGAGGTGTGTTCTCACCGACAAACCCCCACAGACAGGAGCTGTAACTGTTACATTGTAGCCCCAGGTAAAGGAGACATGGTGGTGCCAACCCCCCACGCCTCCCCCTACAGACACCCTCCACCACACCTCTCCACACCCCTTCCCTCTCCACACACACTCCCCCCCCCCCCACACACACACACACCCCGCCTCCTTAAGGCTGTGTCTCACGAACTTGGGCCAATCTTTTCGTCTCTGACCGTGTGCCATCTCTGACCGGCCTGAATGTAAATGGTTTATTTAGCGCAGATATAGATAGAATTTGGCTGAAAAGGATAATGGATATTATTACTCTTTAAAGTAGTAATAAGTTGCCAATTTTTATCATCATCTGCCCTAAGGCCACTCAAAAAAATAAAATGGTTTCTCATCACCGCGCGCATCATAAAAATCAGGTTTTGGGGATTTTTTTTTTTTTTTTTTTACCAAATTTTGATGAAAAACCTCATGAAAATGGATAAAATTGGTCATATTTAGTATCAAAGTAAAGCTGATGATGCCAGCAATGCAGTGGTATAGAAATAACTTAATCTTCCCCACTTCTAAAGATCAATTAATTCTTAACCAATAAAATGTGAAATTTGGCCAAAGAAACCCGTAAATTGTCCTATACATTTTGGCCTGCGAGTAAAAAACCTAAAAAAAATTAAAAAGCCTCCCTCGTCAGATTTCTCAGACCTAGGTGATGAGAAACCACTTTTTTTTTTGAGTGGCCTAAATAAACCGTTTTATTCAGGCCAGTTAGAGATGGCACCCGGTCAGAGACATTGACATTGGTCTAAGTACGTGAGACTTGATTGATTGATATTTCATTTATTTTTATCCTGAGGAGATACATAACCATTATAGATTGTATTTCTGTATTCCACAGCATTATAATAAGATAAATTTCCGTTAAGCGGAGTACTTATCCACTTGCCCATTTGGGAGTGGTAATAGGATGAGGGATTGACCAATGTTTTTTGGTCAATCCCCCTACCATTTGTTAGTATTTATGAGGATTTGTTAAGATATGGTTTGGAATAAACGAGAAGGAACTTATGTCCTTTGGAGGCAGTTGTTAACTGTTCATATGTCATTTGTACTTAAGGTACTGACAGCCTCATGTTATCTTAGAAGGTCAAATTATAGAGAAAAATAATAGAAAGTAGAGAAAAAAGAGATAGAGTAGATAAGAGAGAAAGTTGTGATAGAAGAAATGGTAGAGAGAAAAAAAAAAAAAAATTAAGTGATGGGTGGGGGCCACATTAGTGGCGCCCATCCATCATTTATGCAAGAGCCTCAGATGTTATAATATAGGGCAAAAATTTCATGTCCAAGTGAAATACATAAAGGGGAATATTTGTGTGTGTGTGTGGGTGTACTCACCCCCCAGTGCCAGGGGAGAGGGCGCATAAGGGGGGTTGCAGGGGGCTGGTCATACATCAGGTAAGGACTTGATTTTTTTATCATATTCTTTTTTCAACCATGAGTTGAATCCCGTTGATGTCCTATTTGATCTCGTGGTAACATCTTGTTGGTTCCATAGTGTGGCATCTCTATGGTGGAGACTTTTCCTGTATATTGGATTTTTTACCCTTGTTATTTTTAGGAGCCTCGCATCATGGGCCCTTGTCCTAAGTGGCCTTTTATCAATGTTGTCATCAATTAAGGATGCGTTGAAGGCATGCTTCAAGAGATGCATTTCTCGCCTGTCCTTCATGAGATTTAGATCTGCTAGCTTGTGTAGTTTCTCGTGGTTCCTGGTACCTTTATTCCAGTAGACTGTCCTCAAGGCATTACTAGCTGTGGGTTGCAGAGTGTCTAATAGGGTTTTTGGGGCAATGCTGTAAATAATGTCCCCATAATCCATTATAGGTAAGAGCATTGTTTTTACCACATCCAGCTTGGCCTTCTCCGGAAGGCATTTGCTACTTCTTCTGAATATGTACAGTTTATGTTCAGAATTACGACGGGTAATACCTACTTGCTTCTTGAGATTCAACTGGTTATCAAGTGTTATTCCTAGGTAATTATATGAGGGGGTAATATCTATATTGTCATTACCAATTTTTAAAAGGGGTTTACGATGTAATTTCCTGAGGGCTTTGTTGGCAAAAATAACACTTTTAGTTTTTTTGGCATTTAGTGAGAGCTTGTTTTTTATACACCAGAGCCTAATGTTATCAAGGTCTTTATTGATCAGAGTAGCAGCCTGTTGGTTGCCAGGTGTATGTGCCAGGTGGACTACGGTATCATCTGCATAATGCTGTACCTGGAGATGTTCTAGGCAGTGACCAAGGTCATTAATATATGTGAGAAATAGTAATGGACCTAGGACAGAGCCCTGGGGGACACCACATGTGATTGGATGGGGTTCTGATATTTTATTATTAGCTTTGGTTCTTTGTTTTCTGTTAGTCAGGTAATTTTTGAATAGGTTTACTGTTTTATCACAAAATCCAAGAAAATCGAGCTTTTTATATAGTATGTCATGATTTAGGGTGTCAAATGCTTTTTTGAAATCGAGGAAGGTTGCTGTGGTAATTTTCTGTTGATTTAAGTTTATATATACTGAGTTTGTAAATTTTTCTAGACTATTAATTGTAGAGCGTCCAGGCCTGAATCCATCTTGGTTATTTGACAATAGTCCATTGTTGTTTAAATAGTTTATGGTTTGTTTATGAATTACTTTTTCAGTTAACTTAGCTGGTAGAGGGAGACACGGCCTATACCCTATAGCATGCCCCGACACCTCCCCAGACTGTCTAACCCCCACCCCCAGACACACACACCTCCCCCTCATGTACCCTACAGCAAGCCCCCACACCCCCTCCATACCCCTCCACACCTCCCTCCCCCCCCCCCCCCCCTACCATTGTACCCTGGAGCAGGCAGACATGAGACTTCTACAGTTACCTCTGTAGCACGTTATACCGCCAAACAGGACGTTCTTGGACGGAGGCCGACCCAGGAATCCCCTCTCTGAGCAGTTAGCAACTGTAGCAGAGGCGTCACTCTCCAGGCACATTCCCGCTCTAGACTCAGACCCCAGCTGGATAAATCATCATACACTAAGTACCGAGTGCTAAATGACCTACCTCATACAGAGAGGCCCTCATGGCGCCATGTTCCGTTACAGAATGTACCTCTAGGTGGCGTGCTTGGTAACATTGGCAGTAGATAGGTTTCAGGGCTGTCGGCCGGCGGTGGGAGACGTGGAAAGCGGCCGTTGTGTTTTTGTTTTTAACGTGTAATTCACCCCAACTGGAGCTCTCATGCTCTCAGTGGGTCTTAAAAAGAGGCAGGCAATCAGCCAGGGGGGATGGCGCCACGCGGGGCGGTGATGAGAGGGGCAGCCACCATACTCACTTCTCTCCGTCCCCCCACACCTACACCTACACCCATGCAGTCCCTTGTAGCTGTATCTGTACAATACAAGCATCTAGCCATACCAGCATGCTGGAATTCCCTCCTTCCCTTCCTCTCTCATCCCTTACCTCATTCCTCTTTCCAAACCTCCCAGCTTTCTTTCTTTCTGTCCGTCCGTCCATCCGTCCGTCCGTTCCCTCCCTCCCTCCCTCCCTCCCTCCCTCCCTGCCTCCCTCCCTCCCTCCCTCCCTCCCTCCCTCCCTCCCTCCCTCCCTCTTTCCCTCCCTCCCTTCAGTCCTCCTTCCCTCCCTCCTTCCCTCCCTCCTTCCCCTCCTCCCTTCCCCCTCCCTCCCTCCTTTCCTCCCTTCCCTAATTCACCGTCCACTCCCTTTCTCCCCTTGCATCTCCCTCCTCCCCCTCCTCCCCCTCCCCCCCTCACCCCCCCCCCCCTACCTGTGCCTGTACCAGGTTCACACCCCCACCCCTGCTGCACCAGTCCCACCACCACCACCACCAGCAGCAGCTCCAGTGTTCCCGCAGTTAGAGGTTGATGGCTGCTGTTCTGTATTCATGGCCGTCCCGTGCCGTGTCTTTGATAGCCAGACTGTGGCCGTTACCCTGTCCCGGCCGCTACCCACAGTGACTAGCAGCCACCAGCCACTGGAGCTAGCAGCCATCTACCACCGGCCACAGTGCTGACATGGGTCTACTAACTAACTTATAATCTACAACAAGAATATCATTTTTGCACCTGCAGTTTCAGGCCCCTGAACATCGACGAAGAAACCTAATTCAATTTGATATCCTGAATCAGTGAGGACTCACTGTTGCACATCAAACCCATATAAAGTTATAAAGATATTATACATGAGTGCAGCACTGACTGCATTCAAGCATCTTGCTCACTCTTATAAAAGGGCATGATGCATTGGCCTTGAATAGCTGGACAGAGAACAAACATTGGTGCTGAGCTAGTCTCAGGATTCAGCCTCCAGACTTCACTAGTACACTTGTGGGACACCCTGCTGTAGTAGACTTATAATCAGCTCTTTCCTCTCACATGCTAATCTCTATCCACATGTCATCTCCCACTATGAGCCACTCTAGAGCCCCTGTTTGCATGGTCAGGTAGTCAGGCTCCATGGTCAGGTAGTCAGGCTCCACCATGCGACTCACGTCGGAGACCACTAACAGCACTCTGCAGCGGTTGTTGTTGTTTTATGTCAGACGGCCGTCTACCAGACAGAACCAGTAATTAATCACACACATGGAGTTCCTGTCCTCCATCAGTCGGTCTGGGGGCACAGCTAGTTCTCTCTAATAACTCTATCCGAGCTATGGAGCACAAACAGTTTCAGCAGCAGCTCCAGCAGCCATGTCATGCCCCTTGTATCAGTTGTCATTGTGCACCAATGCAGTACACCATGAGTTAGTCCACAAGTAACTTGCTGTCTCATCGGTAATTCACCAACTTCATAGTATTGGTATGACAACAAAGGTATTGAAGCACTATGCTTCCCCTGAAAAGCTTTATTGCAGTTAACAGGACAGAGGACCTGAGGTGACTTCAAGTAGAACCAGTTTGTGTCAGAGTGTAGTCTAAGACGCCCTCTTCACCGCCATCTTGTCCTATCGGCCAATCAGAACCACGTCACGTGACAAGTAGCAGCCTCACTTTGGTGTGGGGGCTGGCACTGAGAGTATCCTAGTGGTGGGATCCATGTGACGTCATATGTGACGTCATATGTGACGTCAGCTGTATGGTACATGAGATATGACGTCAGCTTTACGTCAGATGACAGCGCGCTGAGCCCGTCCTGTGGCTATTTGCGGCTGTTTCTGCCACGACTTGCCGCTAACTGATGTAGAAGCCGCTTTACACGTTCTTACTCCGCCTCCATGCGGCCAGCTTATCTTTCTCAGGACTCGGTGATCGATGCGCTATCTAGTTTTAGAGACGTGGAGTACGGCCGTCGTATTGATTTGGTTACAATCAAGGGCAGCGGTGGTGGAGGCCTCGGGCAAGCTGGTCCTGACATGAGTTGTAGAGAGGGCAGCGGACACATAGAGGAAAGGGGGGCTGCTGCAGTAGTGTGAGGTAAAAGAGGCTGCTCTGTGTGGTACATAGCAAAAGGGTTCTACTGCGAGTAGTGTCAGTCAGCCCTTAAGGTTAGGCTGAGTAGTATAGGACAAAAGGCCTCTACTGTAATTAGTGTAGGACAAAAGGGCCCTACTGGAAGTAGTATAGGACAAAAGGGCCCTACTGGAAGTAGTATAGGACAAAAGGGCCCTACTGGAAGTAGTATAGGACAAAAGGGCCCTACTGGAAGCAGTATAGGACAAAAGGGCCCTACTGGAAGCAGTATAGGACAAAAGGGCCCTACTGGAAGTAGTATAGGACAAAAGGGCCCTACTGGAAGCAGAATAGGGCAAAAGGCCTCTGCTGTAAGTAGTTTAGGTTAGGCTGAATAGTAAATGACAAAAGGGATCTGATGTCAGTCAGCCTAAGGTTAGGCTGAGTAGTGTAGGACAAAAGGGCTCTGCTGTCTGTCAGCCTAAGGTTAGGCTGAGTAGTGTAGGACAAAAGGGCTCTGCTGTCTGTCAGCCTAAGGTTAGGCTCAGTAGTGTAGGACAAAAGGGCTCTGCTGTCAGTCAGCCTAAGGTTAGGCTGAGTAGTGTAGGACAAAAGGGCTCTGCTGTCAGTCAGCCTAAGGTTAGGCTGAGTAGTGTAGGACAAAAGGGCTCTGCTGTCAGTCAGCCTAAGGTTAGGCTGAGTAGTGTAGGCCAAAAGGGCTCTGCTGTCTGTCAGCCTAAGGTTAGGCTGAGTAGTGTAGGACAAAAGGGCTTGTATAGTAGTATAGGAGAAAAGAGGGCTGCTGTTAGTAGTGTAGGGTGAAAGGGGGCCACTGTGAGCAGTATAGGATAAGAATAGCTCAAGTAGTAGGGGATAAAATACCTTTGAGGCAGTATAGCATAAAAGGCCCTGCTGCAGGACATGTGCATGTTATAGACTTTACAGTAACCATTGCAGTTAGTATTTTAGGACAAACAGCCTCTACAGTAAGTAGTATAGGACAAAAGGACTCTACTGGAAGTAGTGTAGGACAAAAGGGCTTTACTGTAGGTAGCATAGGGCAAAAGGGCTCTACTGTAAGTAGTATAATACAAAAGGGCTTTACTGTAAGTAGTGTAGGACAAAAGGGCTTTACTGTAAGTAGTGTAGGACAAAAGGGGTCTACTGTAAGTAGTATAGGACAAAAGGGGTCTACTGTACGTAGTGTAGGACAAAAGGGCTTTACTGGAAGTAGTGTAGGACAAAAGGGCTTTACTGGAAGTAGCATAGGACAAAAGGGCTTTACTGGAAGTAGTGTAGGACAAAAGGGCTTTACTGGAAGTAGCATAGGACAAAAGGGCTTTACTGGAAGTAGTGTAGGACAAAAGGGCTTTACTGGAAGTAGTGTAGGACAAAAGGGGTCTACTGTAAGTAGTATAGGACAAAAGGGCTTTACTGGAAGTAGTGTAGGACAAAAGGGCTTTACTGGAAGTAGTGTAGGACAAAAGGGGTCTACTGTAAGTAGTATAGGACAAAAGGGGTCTACTGTACGTAGTGTAGGGCAAAAGGGGTCTATTCTAAGTAGTATATGATATAAGGCCTTTACATCAGTAGTAGGTTTTCTGCTGTGGGTGAGTTTAGAAATGTGCCCTTCACTTATATTGCAGACCAGCATGTGGAGACGTGACTGTATTGGGCAGCTGGTCGTCCAGCCGCTCATCACCTGAGGCTGCATGAGGGTGTAACGACAGCCCCCTCACGGCTTAGTACCAGCAGGCCCCACCAGGGGGCTCCACCAGGGGGCACCACTGGGTGGTAATGACACCTGACAGGTGTGAGTGGGGGATAGCTCGGGGCTCTAGGCACCACGCGGACAGGACCCGCACAGGGATCTACACCCAGCCTGCTTACAGCCTACATAGTCACCTGCCTACAGGTGTAGTACTGCCAGCAGGGGCCTCCACAGGATGTACACATGAAACTACATAGTCACCTGGTGACGGCCGGGGTGTTGGTAATTATTAGTTTCAATAGTTGCCTATAGCTGCCTAATAGTCTCGAATAACAGACAATTGTACAAACTGAAAGAAATAACATCACATTAAAGAATCCTTACAACATCATTAGCTATCTCTGGATCCTCTTGATGACCCGTTCTGAATGCTGGTACAACTGTAAGGACCCTGTGATAACGGCAGACTGGGCTGTCAGTGGGAGAGACGTGGCGGGTATCTACCGTGTGGGGGTCCTAGAGGCGGGCGGCATCCCGCAGCACTTACAGCTTTATCCTGATCTCTGATCTCTTAAAGCATAGCGCGGCCAGTCTCAGGGGGAGGCTGCTAACGTGCCCCTTACTGCCCGATGACCACCGCTAAACACCCCTGCCATCTCAGACTTCTTATAGTGGGTGCCATCCTGACCTACCTGCAGACCCCTGCTACAACTAGAATGGGTTGGGGAAAGCTGACAGTTTTCCTTGCATTATTTCATATTCAAGGAAGTGAGGGCTGCTGTACTTCCATATGGCTGCATCCGCTGCACTGGTCCTTAGTGAGAAATGATGCAGTTGTCACAGCCTTTACACCATGGATGTAAGATGAGGCCCTCAGACAGCATGTTGACTGACCAGTGGTGGTAAATCCTGCCTCTGAGTGGATGACGGGGGATGTGGGTTAGCAGCATGTGGTAGGGCTGACCGTGTATGATCGATAACGGCAGTTAAGGAGGAGCGTGTCGTGACCGGGCAGTCAGCGGGGGGAAGGGGGTTAGCTGTGAGTGGTCAGCTGGTCAGCCGCCTTATCCCATACTCACCGGGTAGGGTCCCTGTAGTACCATCTCATCTAGTACTCATCTAGTGTCACCAGGTAGGGGCCCAGCAGCACCCATCTCATCTAGTACTCATCTAGTGTCACCAGGTAGGGTCCTAGCAGTACCCATCTCATCTAGTACTCATCCAGTGTCTAGTGCCCTCCCAAAGCTAAACCAGTGAAGACAGCTGAATATTATAGAAAAGAAAGGACAACAAGGATGAGATCCTCCCATCCCTTGAGCAGGTAGTGTCTAGCATTACCCTTGAGTGGGATGTGGTGGGGGGGTCTGTAGTCCAGTTGACTAATCTACAGGTGGTGTAGCAGATATGCTGGTATAAATTTTCATGGATTTGATAAAAAGTACAATTTTGCTGGGATTTATATTTGCTGATACTGAAAGATTGTAGTTCTAGAGCCATGTTGGATAAATTCTCACTCAGATTTTCGCGGATTTTAAAATCCAAGAAATCCATGAAAATTTGTACAGTGCAAAATATAATACGTTTACAGTAGAGTGCATGAATTATACTGCGGCCTGTAGCGGGGCGGTGCCCTACCACAGATCCTACCACAGAGTGACACCTACTGGTGTCTGATGGCTGCCCTTATCCCCCCCTCTCCCCCCTCCCCCCCTCTCCCCCCCCCCACACACACACCCTAAGCTGCAGCCCTCCGTGTGCCGGGGCACCAACGAGGACGGAAAGCCGTCAATGTGAGCAAAGGCTGCACGCGGTGTGGACAAGGAATAGCAGGAGGCACCCTGCCACATGCTGTTAGTGCAGGCCAGGGGGGGGGGGTATAGGGAGAAGAGGGGGGGGGGTATAGGGAGAAGGGGCGGGGGGGGGGGTTAAAGAGAGAGGATGGGTAATAGGGAAGATGAGGAATAGAAGGGTAGGACATTGATTTGATGTAATATGGAGGAGATGGAGGTGGGGGGGGGGTAGAAGATTGAGATATGACCCGGAAGGAAAAGGAAACAAAAAGAAAATGGAAAATGGAGGAGACTTAAGATAACTGTCCTTAAAGGGTTGTCGTAGTGTAGTATCCCATGGGCACAGAACATTGAATCAACATTGATAACTGGTTGTCAATGTTGATTTAATGTTGAACCAACATTGATTCAATAATTAACTCAATTTTCTGCCCACTTGGATAAGGTAGAAGTGACATGTGAGAAGTTGACGTTAATGTGTCTAGTTGATTGAACATGGTGACGACTGCCTCAGACAGCTGTCAGCACTCACTGACCACCACCGTGCCATCAAACCAGCTCTTGGTGTAGTCAACAATGGGTTCATGAACATTGCATGTACTGCTAGGGATACACATTAAAGGCATTTGTGTTAAAAATACCCATTTACCTGTAAGTCGGTCAGCACAAATAACCCCTCCCCATTACCTTGGGATTGGTGACCAACTGTTACCGACACAAACAGGTCTCTGGCAGCTCGCCAGGTGGCAGCACTACCACAACACTGAACTGCCAAACTGCCAAATGACAATGACACAGAACTGCCAAACAGGGATCACCCAGCAACCTGTCAAGTCATCCCATCAACTAGACACACCAAATTAGCTGCATTTTTGCAGATATTTGGCTAACAAATTTTTGTCCACAAGGCAGTGGCATGTCTTTTATGGCCTGAAATCTCATTCTGCCACATATGTCACCAACAACCTCCCCCACCCCTCAGCCCACCTGACCTGCCTTACCTTATTAACTCACCTGGGCTGCAACACCTGGAGCCGTGTAAGCCATCCCCCCACCTCATATACTGGAGTCTGACTTTATTTTGCTGGGTATTCTTTTTCACGGAAATGGAAAACCCGAGAAATTGTTATATGCCTTAGTATGGAATAAATACCCGTGAATTAGCAATCCATCCGCCCCACCTCATATAGCTCCCTACCCCGTAAATCTAACCCACCTTCCACCTAATATGGCTACCTACTCATAAATCTAAACTCATCCAGGCACCCCACACCAACCCTCCACCCACCCCCCACACAACCCGGGCCTCCTGCCTTTAGCCTGTCAAGTTTAAATTACAGTATTAGAGTCTTAAAATAGACGGCTTCATGGGAGCCGCTAGCCCCGTTGGCGTCTGGTTGCCGACTGCAGGCAACGGGAGCCAGAAATAATCAAATAATAACCACATTACGCTGCATTCTGGCACTCGGTGCGGCAAGGGGAGCCGCCCCTGATGACGGGATGGTGTGAGCAGTCGGACACCATCGACACCTGACTCCCTGGCCTCTTACCTCCCCTGACTCCTCCCTCCCCCTCCCTCTCAGGTAGTGAGTCTAACACCCATCACACCTGACTCCCTGGCCTCCTCCCTCCCTGCCTCCTCCCTCCCCCTCCCTCTCAGGTAGTGAGTCTAACACCCATCACACCTGACTCTTGGCCTCTACCTTCTCTGGCTCTCCTCTCCTCTCCTCCTCAAACTCTACAAGCCTGCCTTCCTCCCTCCCAGCCCCCTTCATCCCTCTCTCCCCTACCCTTCTCCACTCTCTACCATCACTGGCTCCCCTACCCTACCCTCCCTCCCTACTTTCTACCTGCCTGCCTGCCTGCCTGCCTACCTCCCCCTCCCTCCCTACCTCCCCCTCCCTCTCTGTCTCCCCCTCCCTCCCTGTCTCCATCCCATCCCATCTCTCCATCCCTCCCTTCCCCCACCCTTACACCACCCTGCCCCTCCCCACACCCTAACCCTTCCCCACCCCACACCCCTCCCACATTAGCACCCTGGTACAGCCCCCATGCAGCCGGGGGTGCTAAGCACCAGTTAGTTAGTTCTTCATAAAACGCGCTGAGTGAGGGATCGCTGCCTCACACCGGTCCTCACGCCTGCCAGTCTGCACACTGAGCACTGGGGGGAGGGGGGGCACTCTCACATTTATGGATACCATGTTGGTACATCACCCTGAATTTGGACCCATTTTACCAGGACTAAAATTCACCAAAACAGCCACTTTTGGCAGAAAAAAAACTAAAATGTGAAAAAATCAGCCCACTTTAGGTGTGATACCACCCCAAATTGGCCAAAATAGACCCCTTTTCGGCAGCATACTCTAAATACCCTTTTGCTCCAAGGAAAAAAAGGACCCCTTTTCCAGGGTTTTGTGTATGCGCATAGTTACTATAGAGCACATAGGGAGTGCCCCCCCCCCCTCCCGCACTGAGTACTCAGTACCATGTCTGCAGCCGTAATGACCGCCGTGTTTTAGAGACGCGTTAATTAGAGACAGAAAAAACACAGCCAAGTAGGTTAACACATCGGTCAAAAAGGGAGTTTGTTTTTATTTCTTCCTCGTGGCCACTCGCATGTAAAACAACAGCAGGTCTGCAGTGAATGTGAATGAGGTGTGGATGAGGCTGTTAACACCACTGTGGGGTACAACACTTCTATCAATGTTCACACATTATGTATTAGACAAGCATTTAGACAATGAGATAAACATTATGTGTATCAAATACTCCTATGTTATGTTAAGCTATATACCTTTAACCTGTTGCACAAAAATACAGTCCACATTACACTTAGTGCCATCACCATAGACTAAAACTAACACTCTGTGATTAAGTGCCTGGCCATGTCTTATGCACAGGATAGCAGGGGTCCATAGGATCAGGGAAAGTATGTCTGATCTAGTTGCTCCAAATTGGACTACAGATTTCGACCACTGTATAGGAATGGTCTGTGTTATGGTAGAAATATATATAAATCAGTCCAGTTTCCATTGACAGATTTTGCACCATTTAAGCTTTAGAAGACTGCTTTGTACTTGTAGGTCAATATGGCTATAACAGGCCTACCATGAGTATACATACTAACAGCATCTGCAGCATTGTTTAACAACAATGGCCGCCATAACACATCCATGTAACGTTATGTGTGGCCGTGACCTTCATGTCACCAAGGTGAGAGGTGGTGGTCGTTAGGCCCCACCTGGTGGCATTTTGTGACACTAACTGAGTCGCGGTGGCAGCTGGTCATCCCGGCCCTGACCTAAACAAAGAAACTGCGCCGCGAGTAAATAACGCGTCTCTCCTCATGTTACGTATCCCACACGCTCAGCTCATGTAACCACACGCATCAAAAAGGACATCTCCGGTCACATTATCCGGTTGTATTTTGTGAAGGGCTTGTTGTCTTTTCATTTTGTTGAATGGGTTTGTAAAAGAACAGTTTTATCTGCAGACAATGATCCAAGAATACTGAATTTCCAAATGTATTGATACAAAAAGAAGGTTTAGCAATAGTTTTATGGCAATGGAAAACATATCATACAATTTTTAAAAGAGAATATTTCTTCAAATATTTCTTAGAATAAAGCCTTATGCTAACCTGTCTGTGAGATTTGGTTGCTAGTGCTTCTAAATGGATCCTATATAAGTTATATGTCTGTATTGTCAATGTTATCATCTTCATCGAAGAAAAGAGTAAATGTAGTAAAAACCTTAAGGCTATATCCTCAGTCTTTATAGACAGTCCTTTGTCTACTAGTGAATAACAGATTCATAGAACCATCATTATTGTAGGGTGTCATCTAGGTGAATAGAAGTACCCCAAAATAAACCAGCATTTCTATCAGAGCTACAAGATCAGAGGGGGAGGGGAAGATGTGTCAAGGACACACACAGAGGGTATGTGTACCAAGGACATGTTACTGTTATAGACACATACCCCCCCCCCACACACACACACCAGATACACAATAGGTACGCAACATGCACCGTAGATACTGCAGCAAAGACAGGTGCTTATTCAAGGGCTTGCTTTAGTGCTTAACCCTTTTAGGACGGATGTCACTAAAAATGACATTTTCTATCATGATACACCAATGCAGCCTCAGTGAGCAACTCGCCGGGGCTTCATTCTTCAACCCTTCGGGATTGTCTCAACCTCCTAAGGTCGGCAAGATGCTTCAATCCAGCACTGGCGAGTTGCTCGCCAGGGCTTACAAACAGTTTCTAGTGCTTCCCTCCTAGACCCCGTCCCCTGTGTCAGTGGTCGAGCGCCCGGTGAGGTGGTTTCTGAGCAGGCCCCCAGATGGGGGTACATGGTGGGGGTACATGGGGTGGGGGTAGTCTTTGATCCCTGATGGTGCTGCTGTGAAGGGACCCCAGAGGTGGTGTATGGGTCCCAGCATGGGTCCCTGGGGCACTCCCCGCTCATTACACCCCCGCCCGCTCCCTACAGGGCTGAGGGGGAGCGCGCATCCTGGGGAGCTCATGAAAGTATAATGTATAAATTATGGTCATTCCTTCCTGACTGTATCGACACCGTCCACCACATGCTGTAGATACATCGAATCGGATAATTATGCGTATGGTAAATTTTATGTTTTGCTGTATCCGCTACAGATGTGAATGTGATAGACTTCTAGTTGAGTATATGTATAATGACATTGCCTCCCCTGACCTTTCGTCTTGCGAGACATGGGCACACTCAGTATACGTGCCGATATAGATAACATATGGTAATTGTCTACTACTAAGTAGTCTGTTGGGTGAAGCAGCAGGACTTGTATAAGATGTGAAGGTCAGACTATAAGATATGAAGGTCAGACTGAAGGTCACCTCCGTGTTGCCGTGTTGTTTACGTGCCACGGCAGTTCCTATTACAGCGCTGCGTTATTCTCTACATAATCCAATACGGAATGTCATTACTTGACATCTGTCCTATCAGTCCCCCCCCACTCCCCATCCCCTCTCCTCACACACTCCCTCTGTGGGTGGAGTCTTCTTCCCTCAATGTGTTACAGATAGCACACTACTAATACCTAGTGAGATGGCTACAGAGTTCCCTTTTCTGATTCTGAGTTTTCTTATGGGATCCTCCCTTTATCATTCAACTAGTTCAGGTCTTATTTATGCAGGGATGTCAGTGTGGGCTGAATAACACTATCTCTGTGTCTACTTTGTCATAAGCTGATCATCTTTCTTCTGATCTTTTCCTTTTTATTTCAGATAAAATTGGGGAGCTAATATATTGTGCTGTATTGGATTTGAGTGTCCTTTTTGCCCCAGCGGATGAAACTGTGAAGAAGAACTCTGGCCGTATAATGTCGCCTATGTATGATTTAATCAAGAACCAGCGCCTTTGGCGACTGGATTATGAAGAAAATAAAGTCACAGGCCTATCCTCCCGGCAAACTGTAGCCACTTTCATACTCCTAATAAGCCTCCCGATCCCCTCACGTCAGTAATCCCTTAGAGAAAGGTAGGCCTACCCATTCTAGGAAAATTGGGGCCTATCCTCCCGGCAAACAGTGGCCTATCCTACTGGCAAACTGTGGCCTATCCTACCGGCAAACTGTGGCCTATCCTACCGGCAAACTGTGGCCTACCCTACCGGCAAACTGTGGCCTATCCTCCCGGCAAACTGTGGCCTATCCTACCGGCACCCCCCCCCCCCCCCCCCCCCTCCACCAACTGCTAAGGATGGACAGACACGCCGACCCGAGCGCGGGAACAGACAGTGCAGCGTCCCACTGCCCCAGTTAGGCCCTGACGATATTACCATAGTTACTGGCGTCCTTATCTACCAAACTGCGCTAATGGTGCGTTCTGTGTGTCGATTGAAAAGTTCAGGCTTCATTGTCTGCTCTATTTGAATGTTTTATCTTATAATACTTACAGGGGAGAATTAAATGTAGATGTACTATGAAATCAAATCGTTTTTGATCACCATTCTTCAATATGTACCTTATTTAGATGACATTTAATTTTCTAAAACAATGGCGGATTTTTGTGTAATTCACCTTCTCTTGTTGCTAGAATCGAGGGTATTTGTATTATTGGGCATTTGTGTCGTTTTTCTTTCAAATAAAATGAATTTTTGAGTATTAGTGTTATAGAAAAAAGGATAGTCATATATAAAGGACTCATAATAATAATTGAAGTAAAATGGAGAAAAAAATCGAGTTAGCTTTGAAAAAAGTACATATTTTTATATAGCCTCTTTTGGTTTATCTGTTCCTGTCAAGCACCCAAGCCTAATTGAATGGGGTGGTACCAGCGAACCAAATAATGCCGTTTTATATATAGGGGGAATAACTACGCATGCATTTTATACATCTGAGAAGATATATTCATGACTCCCCCTGTAGTCTATGCAGGCTCAGGGACGTGGCAAGCAGTTTCAAAGTAGGGGGGACTGAGGGGTATTTTGACCCTTTTTGACCCTTTTTTACTTGACCCTTTTGGTTTGACCTTTTTTGGGGTTGGTCAAAAGTGGGGGGGGGACATGTCTCCCCCGTCCCCCCCGGTTGCCACGCCCCTGAGGCTGGGAGGATGGGGTATGGAGACCCTGTTGTAGTGTGTTGTGTGTATTCATGAATCTCCCCTCTTCTCTCCCACAGGATGTGCTAAATATATGTTGTTATATTTCATGATGTGAGGACCTTATAGAAGTTAACCTCAGTTTGGAGAACCTGGTGCTGGAATGATGTATACATGTCATCATGCAGGATTTGAGGATGGCATAGTGGAGCTACCTGGTCCCAGTGTCTATACATTGTTATTATATTTCAGGATGTGATAGTGGAGAACCTCAGCTTGGAGAACCTGGTGCCTATAGTGATCTATATGTGCCATATCGCTGTATGTGAGAACTTGGTCCTAGTGTTCATGTATATACATGTTATATTGCAGGATGTGAGGACGTCATCGTGGAGAACCTGTCGTCCCCGTATTAACGTGGAGCAGCCAGCCGCACGGGTCTCAGTGTTGACTTCTATATGCTATATATGATGCCTATATAGAACATGTAGCCTTTATTAATGTACACATGTTATATTGCAGGATGTGAAGATGTCATCGTGGAGAACCTGTCGTTAGAGAACCTTGTGTCGGTGTTGATGTGTATATTAATAAACAGCCACACGGGGCACAGTGTTGACTAGTATATTCTATATATAAATGTACTAGTGTTGATGTATACATGCTACAGCCTAGAGAACCTTGTACCGGTGTTTATATGTTATTGTTTATGTTTTGCAGGATGTGAAGATGTCATTGTGGAGAACCTGTCGTTAGAGAACCTGGTCCCGGTGTTAACGTGGAGCAGTCAGCCGCACGGCTCCCAGTGGGTGCACCGCCAGGCGCTACACTTCCTGACTGAGGAGTTCCTACAGGTGGCACACTCACCCGTGCTGCACGACCTGAGTAAACATTACTTAGTGCAGGCCATCAAGTCTGACTTCTTACAGGTAAAGTACCATTATAACACTAACTATATGTACCCTAACACAGGCCATCAAGTCTGACTTCTTACAGGTAAAGTACCATTATAACACTAACTATATGTACCCTAACACAGGCCATCAAGTCGGACTTCTTACAGGTAAAGTACCATTATAACACTAACTATATGTACCCTAACACTGTAGACAGGTGGCACACTCCCCCGTGCTGCACGACCTGAGTAAACATTACTTAGTGCAGGCCATCAAGTCTGACTTCTTACAGGTAAGTCATTACACAGTATAGGTATATACCCTAACACTAGCACTACACTATAGACACTACTTAGTGCAGGCCATCAAGTCTGACTTCTTACAGGTAAGTCATTACACAGTATAGGTATATACCCTAACACTAGCACTACACTATAGACACTACTTAGTGCAGGCCATCAAGTCTGACTTCTTACAGGTAAGTCATTACACAGTATAGGTATATACCCTAACACTAGCACTACACTATAGACACTACTTAGTGCAGGCCATCAAGTCTGACTTCTTACAGGTAAGTCATTACACAGTATAGGTATATACCCTAACACTAGCACTACACTATAGACACTACTTAGTGCAGGCCATCAAGTCTGACTTCTTACAGGTAGGTCATTACACAGTATAGGTATATACCCTAACTCTAGCACTACACTATAGGCACTAACTCTATGGTCAACAACTCTATGACAATGACCCTATGGTAGCCAGCCCGGTCGGCAGGATGCATGGATGCAGCAACACCGCAGTGGTCAAAGACTCTATGACAATGACCCTATGGTAGCCAGCCCGGTCGGCAGGATGCATGGCTGTAGCTGCAGCGAGTGAGGCGCTGATTGATGAAGTGTGTCCTACAGAGAGGAGTGCTGTGCTATTGTTTCATTCTGCAGACCATTGTGAAGCCACCTAACCCTATTTACATACAGACTACCCTTTCCCAAACGACCACCCACACAACCCCTCCCACTGACCATACGTCTGGACACAATGTGTAATTCATGGACGCTCCCTAATTAGGGCTGACTCAAGGTCAGTCCCGTTACCCTTGAGATCAAGGTCAGCCCCCTTACCCCGGAGTCCTGTGCCACAAATTGATCGCTAGGTGAAAGATTACGGTACATTGATGAACCGTGCGGGCCTGTAGATGGGGAGGAGGTCACAGACCGGGCCTGTAGACTGGGAGAAGTTCACAGAGCCACCGTCTAATGGTTTCTGTACACAGAACCTCTGACCCCATATCGTATGTATGATATGACTCAAGTAGCTTCCTTACCCTAGGACCTCTGACCTCTGACCCTATGTTGGTTAATGTATACTTGTTATGAGTGGCTTCCTTACCCTAGGACCTCTAACCCTAGTATAAGAATTTAATAGATTTACTGATGACTATGGTGGGAATGAGCAGTGTTGGCAGAAGGCAGTAAAGATATATAATTGTCTACAGTATGCTTATTCTTTTCTTAAGGTACTATACTGCCATTGAAGGGATAAGCCTCTTCCCCCGGGATGGTCAGTGTATGCTTGTTATGAGTAGCTTCCTCACCCTACAACCTCTGACCCCTAGTGTGGTCAACATAACAGAGTCATGGGCTGACCAGCTATGGTGGCAGTGAGCAGCGCAGCAAGGAAGGCAGTTAAGATATAATTGCCTACAATAGGCTTATTCTCCTCTGAAAGCACTGTACTTTCATTACAGGGGTAAGTAGCCATTTGGTTCAAACATCAAACCCCTGTAGCCTCCTCCTCTATCACATATAGGCAGTTACAGCCACTCATCCTTATTGTGCTGGTGATTAGAGCACCTTTTATGATTGTCATCAGGTAGTCGGGAATGCGTCATTAAACCTTGCTGCTGGTGTCCTGACATTAAGTAGTCTCGTGTAGAAGCCATGGTTTCTACATGAATCAGTCACAGCTTTGAATTGATACCAAATGTGGCTATATAGCTAGGGCTTGGTTGATATGAGGGTTTGCAAGACTTTACAATGCCTTGTTAAAGTGAGGTTGGGGGGCATTAAAATTGTAGCCATGGCCAGTATCAGCCCGAAAAGTGGGTTCAATGGGGTCCAGCCATGGTCTTTTACTGTGTATTTTCAATGAGGGGGGAATAAAATTTTATTCCAAAATGACCATATATTGGGCTATAAAATCAAATTAGAGCAAAATATGAGGTACTAATAGAGAGGAATGAAGTATATAGAGAGTTGATTATGTTATAAATGAACATTCAAATTCATTTTTAGGGAAATTGATCTTTTGGTCCCAGACATCGGATGTACTAACTTTAACTGCCCAGAGGCTGATACAGTATAACTTGTTGTTAACTAGCCGCTACAGTCCTCCATGCGCCACGTCTGCAGACGGCCATTTCCCTAATCCAAGTCGATGATTCGATTGCCCTAATAATCGACAACGTGGTCACACGGTGCGTTTTTCTTCCGCTTTAGGAATCTTATCAGTTCAGCACAGCGGAAAATTGATTATGCATTGCCTGGTGAAGTGAGAAGAGGGCCTTATTCAAAGGGAGATATGGGAGAGGCTGGATGTGGTTTTTATGTTGTATAAGGGATGTAGGGTGGGATAAAACGCTGCCAGCGACACGCTGAGATTTATGTCACCGAGCGTGCTGCCAGGACGGCTTAAGCCCCGGATTAGCCGGTATCACCTTGTCTAATACATACACATATATCCTCATCTCCTCGCTACGTGTGAAGGGTAGAGTTTCCTGTGACGATAGATCAAAATGGATTAAAGCATGGATTAAAAATGATTACCTCTAAAGCTTTTAAGAAAGGTACACCTGAAAAACACAATAAATACCTGAACAGTAGTCTGGAGGCTAGTTTAAGGTTATTTTGGATTAGAATAAATTGACCCCAATGTAGGCCTATTCTGTATATATCTGTCTATTTGTACCCAAGGGTATTCGAGTCTACTTGATGTAGGCCCTCAGGGTGTTGGCTGCTAACCGGGGCAGCCACCTTGTTCCTGCACGGGGATCCACTGATCATGGCCGCCAGGCTGCGGGGGTAGCGACATCTGTTAGCAGTAAACATGTACTAGTTGTGTATATGATCCCTGATATACATGTATTTGTATGGGGGAGAGTTAACTCACTCAATAAAAGAACAGTGATATTCTACATCTAAGACTATCTGAGTATGCTCAAAAAGCTGCAGAAGCTGAAGCCGTATTGATGTGTACACGGAGGCCGTATACACCGGGGGAGGACGCGTGGACAAATACAGACTGTGTCTTTGATATCCGAGTCCACAGTCATCCCGCTCCATCCCCGACCGGCTCTGATGTCACTAACGCTGTACCCAATAGTCAAACCACAACTAGAGAAGGGTCTTGATGGTATCTAGTCCTTTAGAATAGTTTACTTTCTAACCACAATGGAGTTTAGACCGTACACGGTGAGAGTCAGTGAGAGCTGCAAGACACCCTCGCATGACAAGAGGCTACAGACTGGGACGGTGCTCAAAGGACAAGTAGATAGTCAGCAAGAGGCTTAGAAACCTTGACATGACGCACTATGTTATGTTGTTGTCATGAATGCGACCCATGAATGCATCACCGGAACGTTACCCACTGGTGCCACACTCATGCATCATGCCAACCGTGTTGATGCATGAGGAGAATGATGCCTGCTAATAATCCTACATGGCATGTAACCTAGCCAAGCTGGTCTCCACTCAGCTCCAGGGGGCCATTGGAGATTGTTCTGATGCCTGGAGACTCAGGGTACAGACTCGGGTTCAGGTTGCGTCGGTAGAACTAGGGTTGGAGGAGAGACCAGCGGGTGGTGGGCAGAGGGCGGAGGCAGAGAGGAGTAGATATCTAGTATAGGATGAAAGTAGAACTACAAGAGGGATGGGGTAGGGCAGCCGAGGTCCTGATGTCAGTCGCTAAGTGAAACTGGAGTTGCTCGCGGCTATTGAGAGCTGCTCTGGTGTCCAAAGTCCTCTGTGGGACCTTTACAGAGAGGGTCCTTTAGATAGCGTATTGTACAGAGAATAAAACTGCTACCGCTTCTGTCATCCTGGTATCAATGCTCCATGCACTAAAATCCAGGATCTCTCTGAAACAAAGCATGACAAGATGGGGCCCGGTGAAATAATTATAGTTTATTTTGCACTCCCAAAATGGCGTCTTCGCTAGCTGGTCCACACCTAACCAAGCTAGTTCTGATAGTAGCACCTGGTGTTTAGAACACAGTCTGTACTCTACTCAAACACATGAACGCGGTCTGCGGGTTAGAGTGATCTATATACAGGAGGAGCTCCCTGCCCCCTGCCCCTGTGTAAGAACACCCTGACTGATGCCCTGGGTGTCCTGTGTGTCCTGTGTGTTCTGGGGGTATGGCTTACAGCTACAGTGACTCATAGGTTATAGATCCATGTTAAGTAACCTAACCCTCCCTGTATAGAGATCCAGGGTTTTTTTTGTGTTTTTTTGAACAAATAGCTTTATTTAGTTTTACAGTATTCATTTTTGTTTCAAAGACAATTTTCAGGGACGGATGTCTGCAAATAAAGCAGGCCACGTTTCAGTTTAATAACTGGTTTTCGGCGGTAACCTCGTCACACTGTGACATATTGTAATTATACAATTTATTACCAAATAGTAAGACGACTGCCTGGTGCATTAAGTACTTTCTTGGCAATAAACATGTATTACTGATTTCACATGAGTTGCAATAATACTGTAGATTAACATAAGTCCAAAAACCAAACAGACACTACTATCAGATTGTACAACATTTAATGCTCCTTCTGGTGCATCATAAAATTAATCAAAGGACGGAGTGAGTAAAGTGTGAGCCCAGTTCGGCTATTACTGATAATTGACTTGTAATTACAAGCATCATTAAACATCTTAAAGCTATATATACCCAGGAAACTTATTTCAACCTTGTGTGGTGATGTGGTATCATGAAATACCGCTTTACATAAATTGTTAGGGTTAGGGTTAAGGTTAATGCTGCTTAGTAACCTTACAATGTATAGGGACAATCTGAATTATCCTGGAGCAAACCAGACTGTGCAGACCCTAAAGTAAACAATGAGGTAATTACACAATTTTAAATATGTATATAGAATAGAGATTTGTCAATATAACTTGTTGTAGCACACACTGTAGCTTGTGTAGTAGAGTCTAAATCAGATACAGACAGGAGAGATGTGTGTCATTAGGAGACTGTAGAGTGCTACTAGAATGACGGGTAGAGTCTGCGCCCATCCCGCTAGGCGGCATAAGAAGCAGCTATAGAGTGGAGTGAGGGGGATCCCGCTAGGATGGTACAAGAAGCAGCTATAGAGTGGAGTGAGGGGGATCCCGCTAGGATGGTACAAGAAGCAGCTATAGAGTGGAGTGAGGGGGACCCCACTAGGACGGTACAAGAAGCAGCTATAGAGTGGAGTGAGGGGGATCCCGCTAGGATGGTACAAGAAGCAGCTATAGAGTGGAGTGAGGGGGATCCCGCTAGGATGGTACAAGAAGCAGCTATAGAGTGGAGTGAGGGGGATCCCGCTAGGATGGTACAAGAAGCAGCTATAGAGTGGAGTGAGGGGGATCCCGCTAGGATGGTACAAGAAGCAGCTATAGAGTGGAGTGACGGGGATCCCGCTAGGATGGTACAAGAAGCAGCTATAGAGTGGAGTGAGGGGGATCCCGCTAGGATGGTACAAGAAGCAGCTATAGAGTGGAGTGAGGGGGATCCCGCTAGGATGGTACAAGAAGCAGCTATAGAGTGGAGTGAGGGGGATCCCGCTAGGATGGTACAAGAAGCAGCTATAGAGTGGAGTGAGGGGGACCCCACTAGGACGGTACAAGAAGCAGCTATAGAGTGGAGTGAGGGGGATCCCGCTAGGATGGTACAAGAAGCAGCTATAGAGTGGAGTGAGGGGATCCCGCTAGGACGGTACAAGAAGCAGCTATAGAGTGGAGTGAGGGGGATCCCGCTAGGATGGTACAAGAAGCAGCTATAGAGTGGAGTGAGGGGGATCCCGCTAGGATGGTACAAGAAGCAGCTATAGAGTGGAGTGAGGGGGATCCCGCTAGGATGGTACAAGAAGCAGCTATAGAGTGGAGTGAGGGGGATCCCGCTAGGATGGTACAAGAAGCAGCTATAGAGTGGAGTGAGGGGGACCCCGCTAGGACGGTACAAGAAGCAGCTATAGAGTGGAGTGAGGGGGATCCCGCTAGGATGGTACAAGAAGCAGATATAGAGTGGAGTGACGGGGATCCCGCTAGGATGGTACAAGAAGCAGCTATAGAGTGGAGTGAGGGGGATCCCGCTAGGATGGCATGAGAGGCCGCTATAGAGCAGAGATGGGGTAGGGGGTACTAGAGTGTGGAGTGGAGCCTGACGGAGTGATGTAAAGATGATCCTAATTGGACCCTTTTATTGTCGTCGTGGATCTATCTTCATTAGGCTGAAGTAAGATCGGGGCGAGCGGCCATGAATAAACCGGCCGGGGGCCGATGATCGCCTCCACACGCAGAGACGGGGCTGATTTAAGCTGCCGTCAATACGGCAGTCAATACAGGAGGGGGCTCCCAGGGTCTGGTAACACACTCCCATAGTAACACACTACCTTCCCTGCTAGTCACTACTACCAGCATGGGACTTTCTTTTGAATACAAAGGCACAGTGAACACCCTCTCTAAAGGAAATATTCTAGTCTAGAGAATTAGCATGAGATTGCTTCACCCTCCCTGCTTTTCTCGCTAGGGCTATATGAACTATAGGTGTTATCCTTTTAGCCCAAAAATGTCATGAAGAATGCCATGCCTCCTTCTACCAAAGTAGCTCCAAGTCAAATCCCCAAATAACTGCCGGTTAAGTTCCGCAGAACACCCATACTCTAATGCTAGCAGGTTTAGAGGGTAGGCAGTCACAGTTTGCTAAGTAAAGTGATGTAAAAGGGGGTTGGCGGGAGAGGAGTAGGCCTCGTAGCCCTCAGGTATCTGAGGAGCATTTCACAAGCTACCCCACAGGGCAGAAGGCACCGGGGAGAGGTTCAGACACAGCCCCCTAGGGGGAGGCAGTGGTCGGGGGCGCGGGGGGTGGGGGGGTTGTTCAGACACTACCCCCTAGGGGGAGGCAGTGGTCGGGGGGCGGAGGGGATCAGACTGCCCCAAAGGAGGCTTACACTGCAGCTTCTGAAACCAATACCAAAAGCTGTTTCTAATATCCGTCGTCCCACGCCGAGAGAAACCACAAGGGCCTTGGCTATATCAACTGATGTTTTCAAATTGAATTTCTTCTTTTATGCCAGGCAGCTCTAAAGCTCTCTAATTTGAAGTCAATCTTGAAAATAAAAAGTCAAACAAAATTGAACCAGTTGCCTCCCTACCCTACCCTACTCCAGCTCCTCTTCTTGTTAAATGAAGCAGGTGGTCCTTTTTCAGCTTGGGCCGCTCGGATCATTAATAATGATCCTGTGGCCTGAGACGGCAAGCGCCGATTGATCCTGCCGTTATGTGTTATCTGATGAGAGAAGAAGAGGTGCAAACACTAGTACACATTGATTTACCATTAGCTACCTCAGAAGGCCACGGTCAGCCTATACTAGGTGCACTACTAGATCTCACAAGATTTAGGTTGGCACCATTCCCACACTCACCAATAACCAGCAGCACAATGAGACTGGAGCCAACTTCTCATGTGACACATTGAAGACAATGTATTGTCATTGCCCAACTAGTATAATCCTTATATTAAGTCTCCTACTGGGATAGTTTCACTGATTTCCAAAATCAATAGGGCTATGCTTGGCCTTACCATGACTATGCTGCACTCATAGAGAGATGACCTTACAAGTACTGGGAGATCAAGTAGACCATAAGACAGTATGGAGTTCCCTCCCCCCCCCCCCTCTACTACCCCCTTCCCACTACACCTAACACACCCAACAAACCTCCATATATCGACTACGGCTTACCGGAGCAATCTGAGCGCGCTCCTACAACGTATTAAAGACCATTCAGGGCTCCTTGGGAGGAGGCTTTTTGAGGCTCAGCCAGGACCATTGACTTTCACGGCACCTTCGTAGCCAAGTAAACCCTGTGCAGTAATTGCATTAATTTCCCCGTCGCTGTCTGGCCGGGCCTGGAGTCTGCAACCTGTGATCAATACATGTAAGGGTCGCCCGGTGAGGGCCGCCATCTTACAAATACTGTTCCTTCTGGAGGTGCTGTGACTGGCCAGTGTTAGGCAATTAGTTGTGATATTGTACAAGATAGAATCCTTCACTATTTCACTGGCTAGAGACATGGTTGGTTTAATTACGACAGGTTTCAATCAGGCGGTGATATGAGTGTACTGCAGTCACCTTGTTACTTCCCTATCCCCACAGTAGGGGGAGCTGCAGTCACCTGGTTACTTCCCTATCCCCACAGTAGGGGGAGCTGCAGTCACCTTGTTACTTCCCTATACCCACAGTAGGGGGAGCTGCAGTCACCTTGTTACTTCCCTATACCCACAGTAGGGGGAGCTGCAGTCACCTTGTTACTTCCCTATACCCCCAGTAGAGGGAGCTGCAGTCACCTTTTTACTTCCCTATCCCCACAGTAGGGGGAGCTGCAGTCACCTTGTTACTTCCCTACACCCACAGTAGGGGGAGCTGCAGTCACCTTGTTACTTCCCTTTACCCACAGTAGGGGGAGCTGCAGTCACCTTGTTACTTCCCTACACCCACAGTAGGGGGAGCTGCAGTCACCTTGTTACTTCCCTATACCCACAGTAGGGGGAGCTGCAGTCACCTTGTTACTTCCCTATCCCCACAGTAGGGGGAGCTGCAGTCACCTTGTTACTTCCCTATACCCACAGTAGGGGGAGCTGCAGTCACCTTGTTACTTCCCTATCCCCACAGTAGGGGGAGCTGCAGTCACCTTGTTACTTCCCTACACCCACAGTAGGGGTGTTGGGCGCTATTCACCAATTTGCGCAGAACGCCAATATTGGCATACTGCGCAGCGCAATTTGTGAATAGCGCAGGATCGGCGCCGCGCAGAATGCCAATCTGCGCGGGATACAAATCTCAGGGAATGTGCGAGGACCTGTTTCATTTGTAAGTCGTTGAATCAATAGGACTTGAATTTGCATAAATACGAGTGATATACCATAAATATCATTGGATCCTGTGTATCCACCCATCAAAAGTGTTATGGTGCGATTAATTCCAATCTAGATAAAATTAGTTGATTAGAAACTCGCACCCATTTGTATCCAGCGCACTGCAGATTGGCGTTCTGCGCCGATTGGCGAATAGCGCCCAACAGGGGGAGCTGCAGTCACCTTGTTACTTCCCTATCCCCACAGTAGGGGGAGCTGCAGTCACCTTGTTACTTCCCTACACCCACAGTAGGGGGAGCTGCAGTCACCTTGTTACTTCCCTATACCCACAGTAGGGGGAGCTGCAGTCACCTTGTTACTTCCCTACACCCACAGTAGGGGGGGCTGCAGTCACCTTGTTACTTCCCTACACCCACAGTAGGGGGAGCTGCAGTCACCTTGTTACTTCCCTATACCCACAGTAGGGGGAGCTGCAGTCACCTTGTTACTTCCCTATCCCCACAGTAGGGGGAGCTGCAGTCACCTTGTTACTTCCCTATACCCACAGTAGGGGGAGCTGCAGTCACCTTGTTACTTCCCTATCCCCACAGTAGGGGGAGCTGCAGTCACCTTGTTACTTCCCTATACCCACAGTAGGGGGAGCTGCAGTCACCTTGTTACTTCCCTATCCCCACAGTAGGGGGAGCTGCAGTCACCTTGTTACTTCCCTATACCCACAGTAGGGGGAGCTGCAGTCACCTTGTTACTTCCCTATCCCCACAGTAGGGGGAGCTGCAGTCACCTTGTTACTTCCCTATACCCACAGTAGGGGGAGCTGCAGTCACCTTGTTACTTCCCTACACCCACAGTAGGGGGAGCTGCAGTCACCTTGTTACTTCCCTATACCCACAGTAGGGGGAGCTCTGGTTAGGGCGCTCAGGCCCTTTTTAGCCCTTTCCACTCTCCGGGCTGCCATTGAACCGGGAGTGTATCTTTTCAGTAGGTAACTACTAACCCCGTCCTCCCCACTCTCTGCCTCCTCCTCCTTCACCACCCCCTATAGACGCCCACAGTTCACACCTACCACTACTGGGTAAGGCCGGGTGACGCGACCTCCTCTATTCACTGCTGGGCCCACTTTCTGGCAGGCCAATGCATATTATCAATCAATCCTTCAGCAATAAAAGTAGGGGCAATATTAGTACATAGATTTCTTTGGATAGGGTTTATAAGTCACAGAAATTAGTGATGATGTACAGATAATGGTTTATCAAAGCATTGTAGTTGGCATTGTTGTGGGTTTGAAGTTAAAACCATTTGTAGAAGGGTTGGCTTCTCCTACCAAGTTTTGGTAAGCGGAAACCATCTTTACAGCGTTTATTTATCAGGTCATGCTCAGTAGATAGTGAAGTTGTTTGTGAGGTGGTAAGCATGGCTCATAATTATAGACACAGATAGAGGCGGTAGAGAGGGTTACGAAGGAAGTGGTTAGTATGTAGTGAGGGAGGTTGTAGGCTGGTACAGAGGCAGTCGGCGCGGGGGTTACTACAATCCACATACTACCTCTACATCTCTGCCTCGTGCGGCCGAGTGGCTTCAAAACATCAATCTGTGGCTAATGTGTGACTTCTAAGAACGGAGCCAACAGCCCGTACAATAGAAAGCACGGCCCGCAAGAGAAAAACGACTTCTTGTTACTTTGTCAAAAGAAAACCGACCGCTCTTCACCATATCAAAAGGAAAGTATCGCCCCGTACCGTGTCAAAGAGAAACTAGTGCTTTGTGTAGTTGTGTCTGCAGTTGTTACAGTCTGACTACAGTCTGCGACAGTTATCTGGGACTATCTTGGATTCCACCAGGGTATTCCTCAGACAATGTGGCCCCAGCTTGCATGTAGGAAGTATCTGTATAGAGATTGCACCATAGACCGTAACGGGCTGTAACTGCAGAAGGTGTTACGGTCTGTTACAGCGAGACGCCTACTGCCTCTGTACTCTCCTCCCCAGACAGGAAGGCTCTGGTAACTATCACTATGACCTTGAACTTGGATGTTTTGCTGGGTTTGGGCAATCCTTGCTGGTAGGATGGAACCAGTGAACATGAACCTGAATGTTTGATGGGTGTTCTCTCAAGCTGTTGATGGATGTTCTGTTCCAAGCTGACCATGGCATAGACCTAACAAAGATTCAGGTTCAAGGTCATAGTGGTGCTTACAAGTGCCATTTTGCACCATAACAGCGCACGGTACAAGTGTAGCTCCGTCCGTGCTATGCTGCCATGAATCCCTCCCCTACAGCCCTCTAACTGGGCCCTGCACCAGTGGGGCATGGTATGGGTGTGGTATAGAGGGGTGGTGTGTAGGAGGGAGGGGGGGGGTATGGCCATGTGAACAGTGCAGTGACAGGGGGAGATATGGAGCTGGGACAGGCAGGGGGCTGAGCTGTAAAGGTCCTTACAATATCCACTGGGTATAAACTGTCTAGGTCAGCAGGGGTACCACCATCTATAACTGAGAACACTGTTAGTTATGGACACTCAGGGGTAGTATGGAGTAACTAGGTCAGTAGGGGTAACACCATCTATAGCTGAGAACAATGTTAGTTATGGACACTCAGGGGTAGTATGGAGTAACTAGGTAAGAAGGGGTACCATCATCTATAACTGAGAACACTGTTAGTAATTGACACTCAGGGGTAGTATGGAGTAAGTGAGAATGTCATAAAAGATGAGGATGGAGGTCTTGCCAAAGATCCAGTCACCATGATATTATTTGCCTATTCCCCTGATTAACCCGTTAATATGATGTTTCAAGTCCTTCCATATGGTTTACCGAGGTCTTCTAGGGAAAGCAAAGGAAAGGGTTCCCTCTGATTGGTCCAGAATTCAGACCAAGACTGAAATAGCAGTGTGTTCATTTTGAATAAATGCTATAGAGCAAGAAAAGACAGCTTAACCCGAAATGATGGTGTTTCTCTGGTACAGTCCAGAGGGGTAGTGCAGACATTATCAGGGATGTACTGTAAAACCTCACATATAAGCCGCGATCGCCAGTGTGGCTTATAGGATCAGCCCAGAGTCAGGGTGCGGCTTATACGCGAGTTTTTGCTACTATGGTACAGTACTAAAGCCACCATGATCAGATTGCTGATGCGGCTTTTAGGATCGGCCCAAAGTTTGGGTGCAGCTAATATGTGAGTTAAGCGTATACGCGAGGTTTTACGGTAGTATAAGGGGGATGCAGGGATATAGTATAGCGGGACATGCAGCCCCAGCCCCCATATTGACGACCACCTGGGTAATTGCAGCGCCTTTTGTGTATTAATTAGCCATGAATCATGTATGTCCGCCTGCCGGGACGCCCCCGGTCGATACCGATAGCACTGTAAGGGGCCGTCATGTGGAGGCGGCCATCTTAGATTCACATTGCTGGTTCCTGGAGACTTGTCCCCATGTGTAGCGGGAGAAGCTAGGAGTCACCAGTCTTGGTGCATCTCACTGCATTTAACAATGTATGGTTGGCGTGAGGCAGGAATGCAGAACTAACGAGACCACTACCCATCAAGTGGTATTAGAGTGGGGATGGGTGTGTGGGGGGGGGGATATATTATGGGTATCTCTCCCGCAGGGCAGTGTTATCCCTCAGGTGTACAGTAGGAGCAGAGGTATCTCATTCTCATATAATACATATCTACATCAGCAATATTAGAGGGGCAAGAAGGAATACATAAATTGGTGTTAAGTGTTATATGACCCTTGAACATAGTAGCAGACCATTGCCTATTGCTGAGCCCCCTGGTTAGTCATTCCCCTGACGTCTACATTAGTAAGGGAGTGGTCATTTTTTAACAACAGGGGTGGTTGGTGGATTTGGGGGGATTACCATAGCTCAAAGGGGTTAGCCACGCTCAATTTCACCTTGCCTGAGGGGGAGACCAAAAAGGTTTCGACCCCTCCGGTGGAGGGGACCAACAATTTTTTGACCAGCTTGCGCGAAAATCCACCGACCCCCCTGTTGTAAAAAGATGAGCACTCCCTAAGATGAGCCTCCGTCAGCCTCACAGAGCTGTACACTGTACACTTACCCCTCACCCTGTAGACTACAGCTTGTACCTTATAATGGGATTAGGGCCTGCTTGTGTGGCTGGTTACCCTTCACCCTGTAGACTACAGCTTGTACCTTATAATGGGATTAGGGCCTGCTTGTGTGGCTGGTTACCCTTCACCCTGTAGACTACAGCTTATACCTTATAATGGGATTAGGGCCTGCTTGTGTGGCTGGTTACCCTTCACCCTGTAGACTACAGCTTGTACCTTATAATGGGATTAGGGCCTGCTTGTGTGGCTGGTTACCCTTCACCCTGTAGACTACAGCTTGTACCTTATAATGGGATTAGGGCCTGCTTGTGTGGCTGGTTACCCTTCACCCTGTAGACTACAGCTTGTACCTTATAATGGGATTAGGGCCTGCTTGTGTGGCTGGTTACCCTTCACCCTGTAGACTACAGCTTGTACCTTATAATGGGATTAGGGCCTGCTTGTGTGGCTGGTTACCCTTCACCCTGTAGACTACAGCTTATACCTTATAATGGGATTAGGGCCTGCTTGTGTGGCTGGTTACCCTTCACCCTGTAGATTACAGCTTGTACCTTATAATGGGATTAGGGCCTGCTTGTGTGGCTGGTTACCCTTCACCCTGTAGACTACAGCTTGTACCTTATAATGGGATTAGGGCCTGCTAGTGTGGCTGGTTACCCTTCACACTGTAGACTACAGCTTGTACCTTATAATGGGATTAGGGCCTGCTTGTGTGGCGGGTCACTGCTACTTAACTATGCAGTATCCGATCATGGGCAAAGTAACGGTAATCATAGAGATCAGTGTGTATTGCTATCTGGTAGTCCACCATTGGTAACCTCTCTTCTCAGCCCTTTATGGACAGCATGATGCCTCAATGCTTGTTTGTCAAGGTGCACCTTCAACCAATCGAGAACCCTCACCAGGGCTGCATTCATGCATGAGGCATTGATATATCAGCCCCACGCGGCGCAATGATGCATGAATATAAGACCAACAAGTTACACATCAGGGCTGCATTTATGCATTGTGCAATTGCTAAAGGCCATCTCAGGAGGCACGAACACCCGTGTCCTTCATTAAAGCCGCATGCTGCCTGTACAGGGTTAAGTGGCATGGTGCAGTAGGCAGGGACTAAGTGGTTAGATAGGTACAAGGGCAGAGACACCTGCATGCTGTCAGTGCTGCACAATGTGCTGTAAGTGCCGGCCGCTGTCTCCTCCCACACCTGGACGGCTGTAGACGCAGATGGCAGCCGGGTACCATTAGACACATTAAACTGCTGCTGTACTGTGAGGGTGGATGGCAGTGGAGGGGGAGTAGGGACAGGGGTGGGTGTGGTGGGGGGGGGGGGGGGTCTAATTTTGGTGGTTCCTGGATGCTGGGATACTTGAAGGATGAGGGGTGGGGTTGGAGGCACAAGGGGTGGGTGGGTAGCAGTGAGTGGGGTAGGGTCTAATTCTAGTAGTTGGGAGTGGCTTGAAGGATGAGGTGTAAGTGTTGGTGTACAGGGGGGTTGGTACCAGTGGGGTGTAGGGTCTGATACTTAGTGGTTCTTGTGGTGGTGGTAGGTGAAGGATGAAGGGTGGGGTAGGGTGGGTGGGGTCTATGTCTAGTGGTTGTTGGGGTGGGGTGGGTGAAGGATGAGGGGTGGGGGTGGGGTTGGGTGGGGAGTCTAATTCTAGTGGTTCTTGTGTTGGGGTAGTTGAAGGATGAGGGGTGGGGTTGGGTGGGTGGGGTCTAATACTTAGTGATTGTGGTGGGGTAGTTGAGGGATGAGGGGTGGATTAAGGGGCAGCTGATGACTGTGCCATGTGAGGTTGTAAGGAGAGGGGCTCAGCTTGCTTTGTGAGCTGCTCAATGCCATCACACCCACCCCCCTGCAGCCACTGCTCAATTTAGGCTCGTCTAGAAGACGGCCAGTCCTGAACCAGGGTCCCACTGCCGCTATTTAGGCCTGTACTAAACCAGTCCTGCCATAGTTACTCTCTTTTTAAAAGCACAGAAATCACCAGTATTCAGTACTCAAAAGGACTGTGAAATGGCGGAGAAGATTTTATACAGAAATTTCACATCCTATTTTGATGGCTTAATTACAATCACTTCCTAATTTGATTGTATAATGTAGTCTCTGCTCACTTTGGTTCATGTGTACTGACACCTGCAGGACCTATACTGAGAGGTGGTAAGGGCTCTACTATAGACTCACTTTGTTACATCCTAGTACATGTGGGACCTATACTGGGAGGTAGTGAAGGTCCTGATGTAGATTCTGGTACTTTAATACATGTAGGACACATACTGAGATGTTATGAAGGTACTAATGTAGACTCTGCTACTTTAATACATGTAGGACCCATACTGAGAGGTAGTGAAGGTCCTAATGTAGACTCTGGTACATCTTAGTACATGTAGGACCCACACTGAGAGGCAGTGAAGGTCCTAATGTAGACTCTGGTACATCTTAGTACATGTAGGACCCACACTGAGAGGCAGTGAAGGTCCTAATGTAGACTCTGGTACATCTTAGTACATGTAGGACCCACACTGAGAGGCAGTGAAGGTCCTGATGTAGACTCTGGTACATCTTAGTACCTACAGGACCCATACTGAGAGGTAGTAAAGGTCCTAATCTAGACTCCGCTCCATTTGGTCTCCTTTCTCAGCCTCCACCGACTCACTCTGTTAGAAAAATCACCCAGCCTTGATGACGACGTAATTAAATTGAGACAATGGGTGAAGGAGAGGCACAAAGGAGCGCTGTGCGGAGTTTTGGCGGCGGGCGGCGGGGCGGGTAGCCGGGCGGCGGTCCCTTTGTCCCTGCCCTCTCACCGTGAGTCGAGGCAATCTCACGTTGATCAGCGAGTGGAAGATTGGTGGGTTTGATATGCGGCACTTCACAAACCCACATAGCGGGTTTGGACAATGCGGCTGTACAGACCCCTGGGGGCGGTTTACACTACACCAGTTTCCACTACCATCTCCTACAGGCCCTGGTTATAAGACCCTACCAAAGGAGGGCTTCCACTGTAGGACTTACAGTCCAGCTGGATGTGCTTTACCTTTCTGTACTATACCTCCCCATACTTATTAGACTCTACTAAGGCAGGGGCTCCACTGTAAGACTTAAAGACTTCGTGGGTGTGTGTGCTTTACCCTACACTACCATCTCCTACACTCCCCATTTCCTACACTACTACCTCCTATGGGCCCTGGTCATAAGATTCTACTCAGACTGGGGTTCAACTGTAGGACTTAAAAGCTTGCTAGGCGTGCTTTGCCCTCCACTTCTACCCTGGTCATAAGACTATATATGTGGATGGCAGATGAAGATTATTAAGTACAACTGTTTTTCACCAGTTTCTTGACAGATATCATAAAATGTGGAACATCTTATACATGTCAGTGGGGTTAGGATAGTCTTTTCTGCATGGCTACCTGTGTATCTATATCAGTGACAATACAGAAAAGCTTGCCATGTGGAAGTCCCACTTTATGAAGCAGAAGTCAGCAGGGTATGGTTGTCTTTTATTCATTGGCTGTCAGATGGAGTCCCCGGGCGTCAGAGAAGTCCCCGGTGATACGTCAGACTCAATCCCACTCATGCAGAACACAGCCCCCCATGTTCTCTGTGTCACACGCTGGGGAGGTGGTGCCATGTGTATGTGACCTCCTTCCTGCCTGTGTAATGTGCATAACAAGGATGGGTAGTCTCAGTTAGTGAGACTGATATAACCTAGGGGGAAGCACTGTGGTATCATCAGTCTCAGACATAGCAGCTAACCAAGGTTGGCTCTGGGGTCACAATCTAA